>JAMPIV010001472.1:605000-1020000 GCA_024509875.1 Oreohelix idahoensis
ACCCCGTTTGGACTGTATGAATACACCAGGATGCCTATGGGCTTAGCCAACTCTGCTAGCACCTTCCAACGATTAATGCAGAGCAGTATGCATGATTTAGTGTTCCAGCTGATACTAGTATACCTTGATGACATTTTAGTGTACTCTGCTGACTTCCCTAACCATTTGAGCCGACTGGAGAAAGTATTCTCTAAGCTACGCCAGCTAGGGCTGAAGTTGAATGGAGAAAAGTGTAAGCTGTTCAGGACAACGATTGAATTCTTGGGGCATACTATATCAGCAGACGGAATAGGAGCTATGGAAGACAAGGTGAAGGCTGTTCAAGAGGCCCCTGTACCACGTTCCCAGACTGAGTTACGGTCATTCCTGGGATTGGCCAGTTACTACCGCAGATTTGTGCCGGGCTTTGCAAAGATAGCCAAACCGCTACATGATTTAGTAGCTGCGCTCAATCAAGGCATGCAGACTAAAAGACGAAGTAAGTCACCCATAGGAGAGTTGTGGACAGAAGAGTGTGCTGTAGCCTTCGAGACACTGAAAAAGGCACTAACCTCCACACCGCTACTAGGGTTCCCTAACTTCTCGCTACCATTTATCCTGGAGGTAGATGCATCATTTGAAGGATTGGGAGCAATTCTCTTGCAAGTGCAAGATGGAACAAAGAGAGCCTTAGCATATGCAAGTCGCACACTTCGACCCTCTGAAAGAAACTCAAAAAGCAGTATGAGGCTGGAATTGCTGGGTCTTAAGTGGGCCATGAATGAGAAGTTCAGAGGTTACCTGCTAGGATCACAAGTAGAGGTATTTACAGACAATAGGGGTCTGGCCTTCTGGGAGAAAGCTAAACTGGGAGCTATAGAGCAGAGATGGATGGCCCAGATGGCGATGTTTAATTACACAATCTGACATCGTGCAGCGAGAGCCAATGGAAATGCAGATTATTTGTCCCGTTTTCCTATTGAAACCGCAGGCGAAGAACTGGAGGATGACGCAGATGTTGCAATAAGTGGCATAACAGCTGAGGTTATCAGAGAGTTTACCCAGATACCGTATGAGATAGGGTTGATGGCAGCAACAAGCCAGAAAGATATCAGTGAAAGTGTACCGGCCGAATCAACCACAGCACCAGCAACCACTCAAGCATTTCCCACCTATTCGCGTGAGGAATTGATTAATCTCCAGGGGGCTGATGATGTGGTAGCGATGGTTAGGAAGATGGTAACGGATGGCACCAGACCTGCAGGAAAAGATGCTCGAAAGATCCCCTTGGCTGCAAGGAAACTACTTAATCAGAGTAACCGGCTCGAAGTGACAGATGGGTTGTTATACCGGACAGCGAGGGGATCAGATGGATCCAGCATGAAACAACTGGTAATACCTGAGTCCATGAAACCACGGATACTAGACTCTGCTCACAGGGTGGGCCATCAGGGAAGAGAGCGCATGCTGCAGTTGCTGAGAAGTAGGTGCTTCTGGGTAGGCATCACAGCCGATGTTGACGTCTTTTGTCGCAGATGCAACTGATGTAACATTGCCAAGGCACCTCAACTGAAGTTTCATGGGCCATCGGGAATCTTGATTGCCTCCAGACCACTTGAGGTGGTAGCAATGGATTTCACACTGCTAGAGCGGGATTCCAAAGGGTTTGAGAATGTATTAGTGCTGACAGATCTGTTCAGCAAGTACACCATTGCTATACCAACAAGAGACCAAAAAGCAACAACGGTCACCAAGGCCCTAGTGGAAAAGTGGTTCCAGTATCTCGGAGCTCCTCAGAGGATATACTCTGATCAAGGCCGGAACTTCGAGTCAGCGATAGTCGCAGAGCTGTGCAAGGTATATGGAGTCCATAAGAGCCGCACTACAGCTTACAATCCTAAAGGCAACGGGCAGTGCGAGCGCTTCAACAAGAAGTTGCATGATTTGCTGAGACCCATGACAGCCGACCAGAAGCGAAGGTGGTCTGAGCATCTAGCTGAGGTGGTTATGGTCTACAACTCCACCCCCCCATTCTTCGACAGGGTACTCACCATACTACCTCCTCTTTTGCAGAGAACCAAAGCTTCCTCTAGACTTCATAATAGGCACGCGCCCAGAAGAAGAGCCGGAGACAACTGATGAGTGGCTGCAAGTTCACCGAGAGAGGTTGCACATAGCACACCAAAAAGCTGCAGAGAAAATGCAGAAAATGGCCGCTGACAGGAGGGAGAAAAGTAATCAGCTTCCAGGTCCCACACCATTGCGAGTGGGTGAAAGAGTGCGGAAAAGAGTGCACTACACTGACAGGGCCAAAATACAAGACGTGTGGTCCAACGACGAATTCATTGTATCATCGATTCCAGAAGCAAGCGGTGGTCCTTATGTGATAATACCAGCAGGCAACGAAGATCTGAAGATGAGGGTTGCGGCGCACCAACTGAGACGAAGTGAGGACAAAGATGATTCTCCGAATCTGGTAGATGCTACACTAGGCCTACCTGATGCACCAGCTTCGCCAGATGAGACAGACCCTGGGGAGGACGTGCATGGTCTAATGCCCGAACCAGGCTGGTATGCCCTGCAGCCGATAGAGGGTCCTGCCCCGAGACGATCTGAGAGGTTACAACTGAAGCGCCAGAGGTAGTGATGTTGTCGGATCGACAACAAAATCAGGAGGGAGATATGTGATGGGGCCGGAAAGACACCCGGCTTCCCCTTCACGGGAAGACACCCCAGCTTCCCCCTTCATTGTGAGTGGCACATTTATCCCCCATATATTTTCGGTCAGCCCACGTGACTGTCAGCCCACGTGACGGCGCGAGCAAGCGTTGCTGGGATGTGGAAAGTCTGACAAAGTAGAAGATATATTACTAAGGCCATAATAAAACCTAATAATTAATTTTGGTGCAAAGTCGTGTGCTATATTTGGTAGTCGTGTGTTATATTTGATAATTGTGAGCCATATCTGTGTTTTCGTGCCTAATAAAGCAAATATCGCGAGTGTTGTTTATGCGGCTAAATTAATACGCCTAGCGCGCAGTAAGTTGAGTGATTAGCCTAGTGCCTATATAAAGCGTGCGGTAGCCAGCAGCGACTTTTCCTAGTATCAGCCCAGACGAGAGAGCAAACGAGACGAGGTGACCGGTGTAGGTAGCAGATGGACCAGAGCACATTAGCAACTGAGCACTAGCTGGGTGTTTTGTTATGTTCGTTGGTTTATTTGTTTAATGTTTGCTTAGTCACTGAATGGGTTGTAAAAATAAATACAGCCCCTGCCTCTAGAATAAAGAGTTTTATTGTTGAATCGGGTCGGTTGCGAGTGTGAAAAGAGAGTGATCAAATATCACAACATCATCATCATCATCTCGCCCGCACTATCACAGACCGGACATCTGGTTCGTATGCTAAATGAACGCCTCCCAACGAGGCTGCTGTATGGCGAGTTGAGGGAGGGAAAGCGTATTAGAGGACGACGAAAGAAGCGCTTCAAAGACAGCCTGAGGGAGTTACTGAAGAGCTGCCAGATTAATATAACCACCTGGGAGCATCTGGCACAGGATGGCACAGCCTGGAGAGGCGCTATCAAAACGGGTGTCGCAGTCAGCGAGGGCGACCGTGTGAGGGCAGCCCAGAAAAAACATTGCAGCCCAAAAGTCAAGCGTGGATGTGCAGCCTGTATTGTCTTCGGGCCGTGTATGTCAGTCATGCAACATAACTTTTCTTGCCCGCATTGGCTTGATCAGCCATATGCACACCCACGTAACCTCATAGAACGAACTGTATTACGAGAGATGTCGATGGTCCTCATCGAATACGATGGACAAATCATCTTCTCTCTCCTCAGAAATGGCATGTACAGAAAAAAAAGTAAAATACTCCATAACCTTTGTGCACGCCCAGATGGTAGGTAGATTGGAGTGTACTAAAGCCAGATGATATGGCGTTATAGTCTCCGTGAAGCTGTTTGTCAATGTCCGTACTGTTCTATTAACCATGAATGTTTAGTGTGCTGTCTTTGCATAGTGTAAATGTTGGGAGCAAAACTATACTGAGTGCCTCTTTGGAGCTGTCTAACGTATTTTCTTTAATGAATAGTGTCGCACATTACTTCATTGATTATCGTACTAATAGATTTGAAATGGCGATAGCGGCAGCAAGACATCTAGCAACAAAACAAGATTTACGGCTCATTTTAAAAGTTGGGCGAGAGAAAAGAGCACTTTGAATATGAGTGCAATGACGCTGATCCGTTACAGATGCCCTAAAAACTAAACTCAAAGCCACATGTTCCACATCGACGCAGCTATTGAATCTTTAACTGACAGATGTGAATAGTTGTAAAGATTCAATGACTCATTAGGATTTGGCAGTGACATAAAAGCTTTGCAAAATACTAATAAATTGAAGTAAGCAAGTCAATATACATTGAGGTAATACGTTGAGGCGTCTTCAGCGTCCAACAAATAATGATATTAATGAATGTGGTTTCAGTACTGAACTTGTTATTGCAAACGAATTAAATTCCCTGAACATGTAAAGTTTCTAATAGATGAATTTTGGTTTAAGAACAACTGTCGGTTATCACGCCAAAACCTTTAGGTGGCTTCAAGAATCATGTTTACTGTACTTATAACTGTGGCCATGGAAAATAGAAGTTTTAGTCAGTTAGAGTTTGTGACAGAGTGGGGTAGCTCTGTTTATTCTTCTATTTTATTTCATAGACGTGAGTTTAGAGTTTTCATCTAACTGGCTTCAAGTCCGCCAGAGGTCTTGCTTAGCTCACTAAATAATTGAGGTACCAGGTTCGACATTAGATTAAAGTCCTTCTATTGCATGTTGGTATGTGCTACATGAGAGATAGAGTGTCTTCAATGGGCTAGATTTAGTTTTCCATACATTTCCTCAGTGAAAATCATTTATCCAAAATCCTCAACAGCGCATACATTTGTCAAGATTCATTTCTTTATTTTCTCAATGGAAAATTCAACAACCAAAAAAAAGTTCAACAGGAAAGCATATACATGAATGTATAACATATGAGAGTTGGCCACTCTCTTAAACAAATGTTCAACATATTTTCCAAAATGCATTTCTTCTCGGAGAAATGTCTCAGGGCGTAATTTATTTTCATAGTTTTCCTCATATCTTTCATTTTTCTTCTTTCCCATATTTTGGGCCCAGGCAAAGGTTCCTGTTCCTTATCCTGGCATTTGATTTCATATATGAAAAATCTTCTTATTCCTTTGCATTAACAGTGCAATTCAAACTTAGGGCAAAACCATTGATTCTCAACGGTAGACGAAGTAACCTGTGACATGGAAAAACTTGGCAGAGAATACTTACAAGTGTTCAGCAAAAGTGAATTACACACTTCCATAGCTATGAATATCACTGGCTGATCTAACTCTGCTCAAATTACAATACAAAAGGAAATTCCATCAAGAAAAACTGCTTGAACCACTTGTTCAAGGCTTGGTCACAAATCACACATCTGTTCGCCGAGCCGGCTTCAGCTCTAACTAAACTTTTCTGGGGAAACTAGCCGGGGATCGCGTGCGTTACCATCTCAATTCAGCCTAATCATTGGTTAGGAAATCTCACGTGTCTGCAGCTAAAACTAATCTATTTATTTCTATGTCTTTACTTCGATTCGTAGTCTGTTTCTATCAAAAATGTTAGCTTACTTTATTTTATGCTTTTAGCTTTTACTTTCACAATAATCATCTGTTTCAGTTAAAGTCATACTTTATAATAAATTATGTTTGGGTCTTGGCATGAATGAATGCCAGAAGTGACGAACGTACTGTCACATATAGATCCCGGGCCCTGCAAATGTATCCCGTAGGGAGACATTTGAGTACAATCAATATTAAAATCCCAAAAATTTTCTAAGTCTAAACAAAAATTTCAGAAAAATTTAAAGTCCAAAAAATTGTCAAAGTCCAAAAATGTCAGAAAAATGTAACATAATTCCTAAACCTGGGCTCCTGTATGTATATATGGGACTGTGATACCTTAATCCAAACTCTATTAATGGACAATCATTTGGAAAAAAAGAAATTTTAAACTTTCACTATATCAGGGTATATGCTATCAAAATTTTATAGTCGGAACACTGGAGGGCAAAAATTTCTAAATATCAATCAAATCCCTAGGATGGGTTTGAAAAAAAATCGAAAAAAGGTGATTCGTCTTACGAGGACATAAGACAAAGAAAGTAGTCTACGTTACGGCCACAAGGCCTTCGTCAGGAAAAGAAAGAAAGTGAAGGCTAGATAGGAGACATAAGAACTTAAAAGAATATAAAAATAAATATAAAAAAATTAATAAATAAAACCTAGGTACTTCCCTGAAGGCGAAGCATCTAAATCCTATCACGCTTGGTTGAAAAAAAGGAAGTGACTCTTGACCCCGGATGTACACAATACATACTAAGAAAGTAAAAAGTAAAAAAACGAAAAAATACGAAAAAATACCCAAAAGTAATAAAAGTGGGGACTGGAAATAGAAGAGGAAAAAATTATGGAGGATGGCATAAAAATAGAAGAATAGGATAAGAGTGGAAAGAGCCAAAATAGAGCAAGAGAGGAAAGGGTGACCTCAGACAAAGGTGTGGAAAGTGTTGAGACCGGCTGGTTTTAGATCTCTCAGCAAAAGTCCACACCAGTTGCCACACACTTCAATGGTCCTGACCACCATGGTCCCATCGACATCCAGGTCACTGCGATCCGATCCTGCTCCTTTGACACTGCCAGCCGAGAACAGCTTGAGAACCGTCTTATCCACCGCATGGGGTGTCTAAAACCAGCCGGTCTCAACACTTTCCACACCTTTGTCTGAGGTCACCATTTCCTCTCTTGCTTTATTTTGGCTCTTTCCACTCTTATCCTATTCTTCTATTTTTATGCCATCCTCCATAATTTTTTCCTCTTCTATTTCCAGTCCCCACTTTTATTACTTTTGGGTATTTTTTCGTATTTTTTCGTTTTTTTACTTTTTAGTTTCTTAGTATGTATTGTGTACATCCGGGGTCAAGAGTCACTTCCCTTTTTCAACCAAGCGTGATAGGATTTAGATGCTTCGCCTTCAGGGAAGTACCTAGGTTTTATTAATTAATTAATTAATTTTTTTATTTTTTTATATTTATTTTTATATTCTTTTAAGTTCTTATGTCTCCTATCTAGCCTTCACTTTCTTTCTTTTCCTGACGAAGGCCTTGTGGCCGTAACGTAGACTATTTTCTTTGTCTTTTGTCCTCGTAAGACAAATCACCTTTTTTCGATTTTTTTTTTCAAACCCATCCATTGTCCACGTCTTACTGCAGTTCTCCTCAACTTCCTCGATCAAATCCCTAGAGTCGCCACTCAAAAATTACACGAGTGGGAACCTTGGGAAAAATGAACAATTAATAATTTTATTTTACATAGCACACTTCACTTTCGTTTAAAATATAGTTGATAACATGTTATTTGACATGGTGGGAAAGAAAAATTTTACATCATCTCTTTTCTTGTTATTGGCTCTATATCAGAAGACTCCAAGTACTTCAGAATGTCCCTGTTATATATTCTTCCTGATGTTCCTATAATTTTGGACGTAAATTAACATAATTCAATTGCGTTGAAAAGTTTCCAAATATTCAAAAAGATGTCCAAAATCTCCAAATCCTGATTACAATAGTGATCCCATTCCATAAAACCGCCGAGTCATACTTATTTTCTCAATGAATCATCTTTCTTTTATTATTATTACATGTTCGAAACCTCTCTAAGTATACATGTGCAAAAAAAATCATTAGAACCATGATGTAACAATCTTCATCATACATGTCATCATAACTAGTTCAATGTGAAAATGTGCAACAGCTCATGGATTTTTCTATTTATTCTTTATGACTTTTCCTCATATAATTTACATTCTCCAAGTACTGTCTACGTTCCTTGCAAGTGTCCATCACTGCATAGAAAAAATATATATGGTCCATATTCATAAAATCTCCTTGTTATCCTTAAATGTCCATCAGTGTAAAAAAATTTTCCATATTTCCCTCTCAATATGCAATGTTTTGCTCCAAAACATACATGTTACCTCCTGTTGTGGCGATCCATTGTATAGATAGCCAATTCATCTTCAAATATTCATGGATATTTTCTCATTTCCATCTACCATCCATAACATATTATACATGTAAAATATTTTCAACCCTTTCATCACAAAAATCTTCCTTTATATACAAAGTAGTGATTATCATACTAAATTTTCAATATACATGTGCAGAGTGAAAAATAAATAAAATTTTTTTTTAAAACATTGGAATTTCTACATTGGTTCTTGTAGTACTTTAGTGCAAGTTCCTTATATTGGAATAACCTTCCTGGTAGTCCAAACAATATGTGTCCATGTTAATTCGAGGTATCCCTGTATCAAGTATGCAATCCTTTTTCTTTTCTTTGACATCTAATTTAATCATTTATGGTGCTCCATCTATACACAGTTAAGTTATTTGTAGTCTTCCTGTTATTTCTTTTCTCTCAGAATCAATCATAGGGTGAAATTTCCTACTATATCTTAATAAAATATTTATTCCAACAAACGATTCTATACAAATAACCATGTCCAATAATCAACATTCTAGTAACTATAACGCAAAAAAAAAAACACTATGTATTGTACATAATTACACTTTTAACACCAGATCTGTCTTCGCAGGTCGAAGATTTTTCAGATCCTTTTGGTGTTTTTTAAAACATCTGGTGTCAAAACCGATGGGCAGTCTATGATTCTTAACCTCAAAAGATTCTCAGTCATTAACTATACGATGTGGGTTATTTTGGGCGGGGGTATCATATGTCATCCATCATATGTCATCTATCATATGTCATCTGTGAATGATCATCATTATTTTTTTTTCCATTTTATGTTTCTGCAACATAGTATCCTTGGTGGGGTAGGTATCCTTCTCGATCTATGTATTCTCTTTTTCTTTCATATATATTTATCGCGTGTACTTGTTACGCACAGAATTTTGTCTAAAGACATTGTATAATTTTTCAAAAGACATTGTATAATTTTGTCTAAAGACATTGTATAATTTTTCCTAAAGACATTGTGTAATTAACTTGTCTGAATTGTACACTTTGATTTTTCGCACAGTCTAAGCTAGATAACTCTTGTTTAACTGTGATTACATTTTGCAAGGATGGTTACCTTCGCTTGTGACAGGACTCATCGGTCCATTTTTTTTAACGATGTGTTGGTCACTCTCCTTTTATGGTAGTATCGGTCAACTGTTTCTTAGAATGATTGAAACCAGTGTTGAGGATTCTTTTGCTGTCCATATAAGGCACGATTTCTTACAAAATCTTTCTAGAAGGTCTTCAACCATCGTCTCGTTGATTATTACTCAAGTGTTTGCGTTCTGCGCATGCGCGAACTTTAAGAAAGTTAGAATCGTCTTCCGCCCAGGGGATTCGATGAGATTTTTTGAGCCGAGCAGAACGCTATGGGCGTCTCTGTGATTTGTTAATAGGGAATTAGGAATCCTTTTGTGAGTTAATGTAGCTAACAAGGTCCTTCCCTTGATTATTCAAAACGCCTGGAGGCGTGTGTTTTGTGGTGTTGATTTCGAAACAAGGTAATACCTCATTTATGTTTCAAATCTATAATTTAACATTATGTTGACAATGGTCGATCTCTGCTCGCTCACGTATTACAGTGATAGAGGTTCTTCTACTAGAAGTCACACCCCAGGTATCTTCATACCTGCGAGTTATATGTACACGGGATATACTAAGCCCGAGGAACAGTTCTACGTCCTATGAACATCGCTATGTCAGCGATTGCACCTTTTGTCGAGGGTTAGACTTAGGAATGTTATAAAGGTCAGTTTGACCTGTACTCCATGTATGCCATTCTCGTGCGAACAGTAATGGATTTATATTGTACATCTGATCTTCCAGTATCAGAGGGGAGTATTGATAATTATGAATATTTATAAGATGAAGCTGAGGTTATCGTCAGCTAGGATTATCTGTATCAACTTGGAGAATGTATGCAGATCCATGCAGAAACTTTAGTATGCTGAATTATATATTGAACTGTTGATGTCCATGACTCATGTAACGTACCTGTCATTTGTGGCGTCCAAATAAATGATGAAACGTCAAAGCAGTTCACCGTTTTTTATGACTTCACATGTCATAATTCATATGCTGTAACTCTGAACTACTTCACTAAGATATATATATATATATATATATATATATATATATATATATATATATATATATATATATATATATATATATATATATACAGCAACAACAACAAAACCAGATAAGACACCCTACATCTTCAACTATAATATACTTGGTGTCGATAGGGGTGGGATTTTGACAGAGCTGAAGAGTTACCACGTACTAGGACTTACACTTGCAACGTCCATAGTAATCAGACAGTGTGGCCTTATCATCATCCAGAAGACAGCCTTAAATCCACCCTTATCAGTACTCTGGACACGTAAAATCCTTGGGAGTGCATCATATATGGTCCATGTTATCTTCAGGGGTGAACAATATGTCAAAATGCGTCAGTCATTTTTGACTATCTGTCATATCATATTATTTTGTGTGCCTACTGAAATGCTAAAGTGCTACAAACATCACTTCAACATCATCTAATCAGTAGCAAACGATAATCATTTGTGTATACATCATACAGCTATGTTCATATAACCAAGGCATTTGCCAAGAAAAATCAGGGGGAATATCATCTCCTGTATGGAGGTATCTCTTTTCAATAATCTTCTGGGTGCAGCAATATTCTTCCAGTATTTTCAATTATTTTCATTGGTGTGTCCGTAACACCTGTAGTTCACGTATGAGTATCATAATCCAGTCGTATCTCTTTTCCGTGTATAATCCACGCCAAGAAGCTTAATCATTTCCACATGAGCTGTCTTCGCAGGAACTCAGGATCAAGTGGCATGATAGAGTATCTAATTCTGAGGTCCTCAACAGAGCACATATCTCAAGCATCTACACTTTGCTGCAGAGGGTCCAAACTAGATGGGCCGGACATGTTGTTCGCATGCCCGAAAAACGCCTCCCAAAGCAGTTGATGTACAGCGAACTCTCTATGGGTAAGCGAAAAGTAGGGGGACAAAAGAAACGCTTCAAAGACACACTGAAAGCATCGTTGAGCAGCTTCAAAATTGATGTCTCCTCCTGGGAGACTATCGCACATGATCACTCTGCCTGGCGGACAAACATTACTCAAGGCGCTCGCATTGCAGAACAGAATTTAGCTGATAAGGCAGAAGGCAAGCGTGCTGCAAGAAAAGTCAGAATGCGCAGCAACACTACTATCGACTCTAACCATGTGTGCCCCGTATGTGGCATGGCCTGTAGGGCCAAAATAGGACTAATTAGCCACATGAGATCACGGCACTGATGTCTCACAACTCAAGTCTGAAGCTGTCGCCATCTTCGCTTGCGATGGGCAACTATTATTATTATTATTATTATTATTATTATTATAATCCATACACTTATGGTACCAGTATTCGGCAAATAATCTCTTCCGATTTCCTCCATGTTCTAAGAATCTACAAGATTATTCAATTCTATTCTCTCGTCTTATTTCGTAACCACGAAAGACTGCAATATTATTCATTTTCCAATATTAATGTGGGGAACTAGGGCATAAGCAACATAAAGAAACATCAGTTGTACCATCATTAAGTTCCACCATAACATGTGGTGTTCTATATAAAATAGCATAGGTTTTGAGTATCAATAGCACAAACATCGCACATAAACAGTGCCTTCATCATCTCGTGTGTCATAGGCCTTTGGCTTGAACAACATTAGGGGTCTCACTGGCATAGTTGTCATGCTATGCAATTTGTGGCGGGGTGTTCCATGGTGGGGTCAGCATATACAAATGCTACCATGGGTGTCAGTGGGCGCGTCAATATATCCTAAAACTATGGGTACCAACATTCCCCAAGAAAGCTTGGTAGAAGTAAGGGCAGGTTTTATCAAACCTGTAAACTCTTTGTAGACGCTTTGCTAAACACAACTGTATCTTGCTGTTGCCTTTCTTCACAAGAGACAGCTTATACTAGTGGCCACCACCACCCATATGCAAAAAAAGCTAGCATTGGGGACCACTATAGCTGTGAGAATCCAGATAAAGCCATCTCTAGAGACATCGGTGGTTGACGATTGGGATGGCCTTAAAATGTGGTACATAACAACTGGACTCTTGAGAGCTGAAATGTGGAGACTGCAATAGGAACCTAAACGCCTAACTCCAGGAATCCTGCAGTAGTAGTCCAACAATTCAAGAGGACCACCAACACGTGGTTAACCTTAGAGCCAGGCAAACATATAGCCATTTTAAAGCTGATTATACAATACCGTACTAGAATTGAGAAGTTTTAATACATTTGCCCACGTGAAGAAAACCTTTTTATAAAACCCCAATAACATATTTTAAGTAACACTTTTAATGAATTTGTAAAAACAACACTATAGATCTGGCAAGAATGAAGGCGAATAGCAAACCCAGGCCGAGCACCGCAAATACATACTTTCTGAGGGCAGGAAAGTCAGCACACCCCAAACCGAGTAAACCTGGTAACAGTTTACCATCTCTTCTTGACTGTGCAAACGACTGGGAGATGGCGGTAGACCTACCTGGACGAGGGGCATATCCAGAGAGTATCAGAAAATCGCGGAGACGACCGGATATAGTGCTTCATTCTTCAGCAACACTTCAGGTCATACTCATTGAACTGACCGTGCCATTTGAATCCAGATTATACGAGCAACATTCGTTCAAAGCGGCCAAGTATAGTGATCTGGCCGCGGATCTGAGACACGATGGGTTCACTGCAAGGGTCATGGCTGTTGAAGTGGGCGCAAGAGGGCTTGTGGCTGCATCAGTGTATGATTTATTGAAACTGTTGGGGCTAAGGGGATAGTCTAGAACAAGGGCACAGAAGAGGCTTAGTGAAACTGCCGAAAAGGCATCAGGCTGGCTGTGGAACAACCGCAATGGGCAATGGAAATCGTGACAATAAACGCTGCGGTACAGAAAACACCAACATTTTTCTAAGCCCACAATACGCTGTGTTTTTTGGTGTACTGATGAAAGGGCTGTGACTGAAGGGCAACAGGCGGCGTATATTATAAGGGGTGTCAGGCACAGAATAGATATACAAAAAACACCGGTGATATTGGAGGTTTCAAATGAAATGTAATGGGTCCCTTCACACACACACACACACACACACACACACACACACACACACACACACACACACACACACACACACACACGCACACACGCACACACCCACACGCACACACGCATACATATATGTTAGTAGTAGTAGTCCACTTCAATACTAACTGACCAATTGGAATGCGCCACGGTGGAATAACTCTCAGCTTTTTTCTTACCAGGTGCTTCTTTCGGCTTGCCTTTTCTCTTTCGCTTGTTGTGACAGCTTATTTTTCACCACTGAGGTGGCGCTGTTGAGAGCATCGCCAACTTGGTACGAGCGGCCGGTAGGTTCATCCTCTCAGGATGCTAGATATATATATATATATATATATATATATATATATATATATATATATATATATATATATATATATATATATATATATATATATATATATATATATATATATATATATAAATCGTATTGGCCCGAATATATAGCGATGTTTTTTTTAATACTAAAAACGGCTTTCCGAAAATTGTGCTCATATTATATGCGCAGCCAAACATTTTTCACTGAGAAGAAAACGACATATTCCAACACAGATCTATTTTCTAGCATGCTACTCTTCAGTGTCAATGATCTGATAATTCATCAAGTCAGTGTTAAGTGGTGGCAGACTCTGTGCTGTGTAACTGATATTAAAAAACTACTCTTACCATGGCCTATTAAAAAGTGAATGATCGTGTTGATAAGAAGGCTTCGTCAACGTCTCAAATAAACAAAGAAATGAGACGAAACTACGATATTCATTTTGAATTAAAAGCACAACGCGAGGCGCCATAAACAAATAACTTGCAGGCTGCTAACAAATTTGGTGTATCTGAGGCTAATATACGCTTTGGCTTAAAAAAAAAAAAAAAAAATTAGGAAAAGTTTAGATTTGACAGCGCATCAAGAAAGGATTCAAAGGACTTAAGACTGAACATTTTTAAAGCATTGATATACCTACATCCACGACGAACGAAGCCAATTACATCCAATAAGTCATGAATTATTACAATGAAGGCTCTGTCCGTGGCAAAAGAGTTAAAAATCTCTGTACTGAGATTTAAGGTGAGCTTGAGGTGGCGTCAGCGAATGATGCTTCGGCTTTTGGGTCTGTGCTTAAGACGTCGAACTAAACTTGCGCAGTGCCTACCTGCATGTTATGCTGAAAAGTTGAACGCCTATCAGCGTTATATTCTAAAACTGAGAAAAGCCCACAATTATCTGCTTGGCCAGATGGCAAATGCTGACCAAACAACGGTGTATCTCGAATTGCTATCAATTGTTACAGTATGTTAGAAGGGTGCAAACTTTATTCTAGTTAGATCTATGGGCAATGAAAAGTCGTGCATTACTGTCCTGCTAGGAGTCACTGACGATGGTAGAAAACTATCGCCAAACGTTATTTTGTAGAGAAAAACGCTTCTAAAATAACACTTACCAGCTGGGATTATTTTAGAGCACACAGAGAGAAAGGGATGGATGAGTGAAAAATCGAAAGCTGATTCGCTTTAGGGTGTTTGGGGACGTCGATCAAGTACTTTATGTCACATAATTTTGGGTCGCTCTCTTATCCACTACGGCCGTATTCTGTGACATTTGTTGTACTGACTAATTACGTGCTTTTCGATGGTCGGCACCCTTTTTCTTTCTCTGCTATGTAGCAGATATTTGATATTGTTAAATCATTTGACACTCCTTTTTAGTGATAATTCATCATATTTGATAGGTGCTTCACAGCTTTGCTGAGATTAGCGCAGGTAAATCCCATATGGGCCTGCTCAGTTTTCGCGTAGTTTTGTTTATCCAAGCCGTGCCAGGCGATAAAATTATTCGCCCGCAGACGGATTTTGTGTGCGCAAGCGACGGATAAAGAGATTACTTGTCTGTGCGACACCTTTTGGACAGAACTGAATGACATCAGCATTTTCTGCCCACCTGTTTCAGAGAAAAGTAAAATGTTACATCTGAAATACATAGTCGAAAGAGTGTACGGACTTGTCATTTCCATATTTGGGAGACCTGACCCCTGCATTACGCGCAGAATTTTTACTACATGGAAATATTTGAATTACCCAACCTGAATATGCAGTTTTGAAACGATCGGCGGGCACTCGAAAAGAGGAACAACCAAACCCCTGATTGGACGCCGCCTAAAATTGTAGCAAACAAGGCGGGAGGCGAAAATTTGCAATATAACCTGACACATTTGCAGTTTTAAGACACTGTGAGAATCGCTTGCCAAGACGACAACCAGACTGCCAGATTAGAATCAGAATTCCATTTATCAAACCGGACTTTGTTGGAGCATTGTGAAGGACTTAAACAGCCCAGGAAAATTATATCATTTTAATAAGGAAAACCGGGGTCTGAGGACACTGAAAACACGGAGTCATAGTGGGAATGTATTGTTAAAGTAACGACCCCCAAGAACACGTGTAAGAGACCTATTCAAGTGCATTTATTTCTCTGAGCAAACAGTCTGTGAGCCAAGATGGCGTAAGTTGTACATTTTACAATCTATATTTTTCACTTTTAACATGTGATGTAGCAAAATATGCGAGAATAAACGCTCAATTCAGTACGATTTAGGCATAAAACGATAATAAATACATTAGTCCGCATGTGTCTGACGGTTGGCATCTTCGAAGCCAGCACCGCTGCTTTTTGCTCAGTGTTAAGCCTAGAGAACGATTTCACGGAAAAAGTCTGGCACGCTTTAGTTTCGTTTTCGAGAAACACTACTAATAGTTAACCTTTGCCCAATCTGCTGATTACACTTTGTAGTCTAGCCTTACAATTAACTATTGGCGGAAGAGTGCCGCAATATAGCTATCTGAAGTAACACTTTCTGTCAACTTTGTAGCAAAATTAGTAGGAATCCTTACATTTTTTGGTAATATTACACGATACAATGCTAACTAGTAACGCAAATTCTTAAACCCGCCCCGTCTACCCCGCTTCGATGACACAGTCTGCAACGCATATATTCACACTGCAAAAAAGCCAGCCAAGGCATAACCACGCAGACAGTTATTTCCTCCTCGTGGTAGCATTTCTGATGTAACTAAAACAAGTTAGTTATTTGAAAAAATACATGCTCGCAAGAGGAAGGAGGGGAAAGATGGCGGACTTGTGTAAAATTTTATTTGACGATCGACGATGAAATAAATTGGAAATTTTAAACCATTAGGAAGTTCCCCATAAGAATTATATGGTAGTATGACGTGGAGTTGGCTGAGTAAGAATGTACTTTAAAATATATGATAGTCCCAGTATTGGAGAAGTTATTGAAGAAATACTAATATCTAAGAACACACGACCAGACACACTGGCGTTTCTGCTCATGTTTTTTTGGTAACGTTAGGGGGACGCGAGCTGGGAAAAGAGGCAGGGAGGTACATTCAAATTAGCTTGAGGTGAACAGAGTATGAATGGGAAAGGGGAACGGTAGGAGAAATGTAATCCTAAACGTAATATCTTTTGTATTTGGCATGACTAGAGCAGACTAGCCAATCGATCACCAGTTATTCAAAATTATTTCGGTTTTTCATTCAAACTGCTTTTGAATTCAAGTAGTAGAACGTTACGATTGGCTAGTGCTGGTAGATATTAGTAAAGGCTTTGATTATTCATTGCCAGTTGAACTAAAATTTGTATACAGATACGCTGAAAAACAGCTGTGTTAATTTTAAACTTAAATCAAGAATAAATTCACAGTCTGTGCAGTTCGGAGGAAGCTGAGGCCATTTCTTCACAAAATCAGCGTCATGTGTTTATATATTTCTTGATTGTGGTAAGGATATTTTATGAAATTTAATATGTTTGGTCCAACTACAAAGTTAGATACTGCTATTGGGGAAAAAGTGAAGGACATGTCGGAAGCAGACATTGTTGAGTCCACACATTAAACGGTATCTGACTGATGTATGTTGTTATAATTATGTTGACATATTATTGCATTAAAATAGTTTAGCAAGCCTCTGTGTTCAACGAACACTGTTTAACATGCCTGAAGCAAATATAAGTGTAAAGAAAAGAAGAGAAGATCATATCACAGGAAATGTGGTTACTCCACATTACTGTAAAGAGGAAACGTATGTGAACGTACAGTGGCGTATCTACTATAAGGACTTGAGGTGTGGTCACAACCAGGTGGGAGTCCTGTACAATTCGGGGCGAGTGCATTTGTAAGGCACGCGAGGCTGACCCCATACCCACGTAGGGAATTAAGTGTTAGAATAAATGATCAGAGATAAAAGACCAGGGTGTCCTTTTGTTGCAGAGGGTCTATGTTCCTGTTGCCGGCTGGTGACAGGAAAACTGCTGAGTGCTTATAAACGCCAACCAGTCTCCAACCAGACTTATATGCTGTTGAATATCCAGTAGGAGCTTTGGCGATTGTTGAACTTGAAATTTCTGCAACTACCCATCGTATTATCTTACAACAAGGACTCTCAGGTGAAGAGTAAAACATCTGGGGCATCTCTGACATTTTCTTGTGTTTCAAAATATTACACAGGAATTTTATGGGGGTATGAGGAACTACAGCCCTCATATACAGTGACTCTCCCGGTAGATAACTAAAGTGAACTCTGTAATATTTCATCCAAGAAGGACATTTATAAATTAGATAACTAAAGTGAACTCATTTAATATTCCATACAGGAAGAACATTTATAATACATAATAACTTTTAGTTATTGGGCAGATTGTCCCAACAGTTTTAATTGTTCCTTTTCTGTAAACTATCTTGTCCTTATTTTCAAAGACCTGTCCACAAGCTATGAATGGACAGACAAAATAAATTGTAAATATTCGTTCAAAGAAAAACTTAACTGCTAGTTATTAACTTTTTTAATAGAAACTTAAAGTGTTTGATTGTTGTGTACCATCATTCATTTCTCCCCTAGACACTAGGTACACCATACACCATACACTAGAACCAGAAGATTGACCGTGTGAGACCTAGGGAGGTAGCGTTAGGTTCTTTGTACATAATTCATCATCATCATCTATAGAGTCAGAGACCTACATTTGCTTGACCTCACACGGTTATAGCAGACACCTTTTCATTCTTTTTTAGGATACCATCATAACCTCCCCAGCAAAATCAACTTTGCTACATAAATTGGTAGGCTTGTCCGGGCATCTGAATTTCTCTTAGTACTACATTCATTGGGGTCTGGGGTTTAGCTTTAACAACAGTCTAATTTTCCCAGGGAATCCCCATATAGTATTACCCAAGATTTGGGTAGTGAAGAAAGTGTCAGAGCCCAGATTTAATTAAATAAATCTATAATTAGTTAAAGATTTTGTTAGAACCTTTTGTACTTATTAGAATGGCAGATCTGGCCAAGTTTCGCTCTGCGGCTGTACAGACTGCTAAAGAGATGGGCATGGATGGACCAGAGTTGGTTCAATATGTGACGGTAGAATGTGACAAATTTATTGAACGAGATAGGGAATACAGGAAGTTAGAAGCAGAAAGAAAGTTAGAGGCTGAAAAAGAAATTAAGAGGCTGCAGATTGAGGCTGACAAGGAGGTTAGAGCATTGGAGGCTGAGACTAAGAAGTTACAGATAGAGGCAGAAGAAAAAAGATTGACTGCCGAAAGGGAGGCAGAAGAAAAACGACTGCAAAGGAAGGCAGAAGAAAAAAGATTGACTGCCGAAAGGGAGGCAGAAGAAAAACGACTGCAAAGGGAGGCAGAAAAAGAAGATAAGAGATTGCAGAGGGAGCATGAGCTACGACTAAGGGAGTTAGAATTTCAAGGCCATGCTCCTGAAAATGGTGCTAGCCCCTTTGCCACAGATGCCACTACTAGTCAGGGAGCCTCAACCTCAGCTATGGGTTTTCATGTAGACCATTTTGTTGAGAAAGACGATGACATAGAAGGATATTTAAGCAGGTTTGAACTTTTAGCTACTTCTTATGGGTTAGAAAGAGAAAGTTGGGGGGTAAAGTTGTCTCAGGGACTTCGGGGAACAGCTTATGAAGTGTTTTCCAAAATGAGCAGGGATGACCAAGACAACTATGACATGTTGAAGCAAGCTCTTCTGTTAAGATATGAAAAGAACGGAGAGTTTTATAGAAAGAAATTTAGGAATGCCAGGCTACTGTCGGGTGAGACCTATCACCAGTTCTCCGCCCGGTTGGAAACGTATATGGAGAAATGGGCTACTCTGGGGAAAACCCAAGATCTCAAAGAGATGATACTCATTGAACAAATGAGAGAGTCCATGGCTCCAGACATGAGAAAGTTTCTCATGGAACAGGGTGCGGAGAGGCTGGGAGATAATAAATGTCGCTGAGAGGTATCAGGCAGCCCAGGCAGAGGTAGCTGGCACAAAGAAGAAACAAATAGATCAAAGTAAGGCCCCTCAAAACCATAACAAATTCGATAATAGAAATAAGCAGAACTTCGATAGGCCTCGAAAAGAATTTAAGAATAGACCCTCACAATTCAATGATAGAAGAAATGATGAAAGAAAACCTTTTAACCAAGGAAAGAGGTATTGTAAAAATTGTCGGATGGACAACCATAACACTGAAAATTGTAGAAAGAAAACTCCAAGTTTCGCTGCCATGAAAACTGGGAGGAAGGGAATAAAGGTCAACTCTATTGAACAGCAGGAACCTTACCACCCCCCAGTGTGAAGATGTAATATGTAATGGAGTCACCATAAGGTGTTTGTATGATACGGGATTCGATTATTATTCAGTTGTGAGTTCTCACCTGGTGCAGGCAGATCAATACACCACAGAAACAGTGGAGATCCAAGCGGCAACCAAGGACGTAGCGACCATGACACTTCCCATCGCCAGGATAAACGTTAAGACGCGATATGTGGAAGGAGTAATCAAGGCAGCAGTGTTAAATGATCTAATCTACCCTCTGATATTGGGGTGTAGATATGTCTTCTTGGGGAATCCCAAGAGACCTGTGATCATGGCAACAGTCCAGACACGATCTCAATCCCGAAAGGAAGAAGATGAACCCATAAATACTCATCCAGAGGAGATGAGAAAGGCACAGGCTGAAGATAAGTCACTGAAGCCGTGTTACAAGAAACTCACAAAGAGCCATACTCCTCCTAATAAAGGAGAATTCTATATGAAGAATAAATTGCTATACAGGAAGGCCGGCACTGGTTCAGCTGGTCACGCACAGCTGGTCCTTCCTAGTTCATATAGAGAGAAAGTAATGGAGTTAGGTCATACTATCCCCTTCAGTGGTCACATGGGGATTAGCGCAACAGGACAGCGTATAGCTTGTCATTATTTCTGGCCAGGGATAACGGAAGACATTAAGAGATATGTGAAATCCTGTCCCGAATGCCAGAGAGTAGCTCCAAAGCATTGGACTGCTCCAGCAACTCTTTGGGGAAATGCCCATAGTGGGAACCCCTTTTGAGAGAGTTGCAGTGGATATTGTGGGACCTCTCACTCGGACCAAGAGGAGGAACAGTTACATCCTTACTCTGGTAGACACTTGTTCTATGTGGGGAGAGGCGGTAGCCCTGTCGTCAATCGATTCAAAACACGTGGCAGAGGCATTACTTACTATATTCACAAGGTTAGGATTCCCGCATCAAATCTTGACTGATAATGGCTCTCAGTTCAAGGGGAAGCTAACTGAAGAGGTTTTTAAGTTGTTTCAAGCCAAGCACTTTCATTGTAGTCCGTATCACCCCCAAGGGAACGGCCACGTAGAGAGGTTCAATGGGACTCTCATTTCTATCCTGAGAAAGCTGGCACATGAGAAACCTGAGACGTGGGACCACTACTTGCCCGCCGCATTGTTTGTCTACCGGGAAGTACCACATAATTCAACTGGAATGGCACCCGCAACACTCCTATTTGGGAGGCCTATAAAAGGTCCGTTAGAAGCTTTGCTAAGGACCTGGACAGATGAGAAGGCAGAGGAGACTGTTACCTCATCATACCAATATGTGAACGAACTGACCACTCGTTTAAAAACCAGTTGGAAACTGGCAAATGAAAATTTGAGACAAGCCATGAAAAAGCATGCTGCTTATTATAATAAAAAAGCGAAGAATCGAGAACTTTCTGTAGGGGAGAAGGTACTTCTTCTATTGCCATGCAGCAACAATAAACTTCAGATCGGATGGCAAGGGCCATATACAGTTTTGGAAAAGGTATCCAGAACAAATTATAAGTCAGACAAAAAGGGAAAGGAGAAAGTCTATCATGTGAACCTTTTGAAGAAATATCTGGACAGACAAATCCAGGAGAGATCACATTTAATGGCCTTGTCTATCGCAACCGAGATGAAGAATGAACCCCTCTCCTCGGTTGAAGACCCACTGAAAACCAGTGAAACGTTTGCACAGGTGAAAATAAGTAATCACCTGACAAAAGGACAGAAGGAGAAGGTTCAACAGGTCCTTGAGAAACATACAGATGTGCTAACTGATAAACCGGGGCACACAAATTTGCTGTCATATGATATGAAACTGCTAGACCCAGCACCCATCTGTATGAGGCCTTATTCTATTCCGTTCGCTAAGGAAAAAGCTTTGAAAGAGGAGATTGATTATCTGTTAAAAGAAGGGATTATTTCTCACAGTGAGTCTCCTTACAGTTCCTGTGTGGTTCTGTTGCGGAAACCATCAGGAGAACATAGACTGTGCATAGATTACAGGAAACTGAATGCTGTCACAGAAGGTCAGGTGGATCCATTACCTGATACTACTCAACTTTTTGCCAGGCTGAACAAGGCAAAATATTTTTCTAAGGTGGATCTTAGCAAAGGCTATTACCAGATTCCAGTAAAGCCTGAGGTTCGACCTTATTTGGCATTTAGCACCTCGGAAGGTCATTATGAGTTCAACATGTTACCATTTGGTTTGAAAAATGCCTCGAGTGTGTTTTCTAGGATGATGCGAAAATTGCTGGATCCCCTGAAAAATCCATGTATTTCGAATTTTATGGATGATATCCTCATTGCTACGGAAACATTTGAGGAACACGTTACCTCTTTGAATATGCTGTTTGATAGACTCAGAGAGGCTAACTTAACCGCTAGGCCAACCAAATGTTGTATTGGTTGTAAAGAGTTGGAATTCTTGGGACATACAGTACATCAGGGTAGCATGACCCCTGATCCCAAGAATCTGGAAAAACTAAAAAGAGCACCTAGACCACAAACAAAAAAAGATGTGCGATCTTTCGTGTCTCTGTGTGGTTTTTACCAAAAGTATATCAAACATTTTAACTCTATATGTGCTCCTTTGACCGATTTAACTCGCAAAGGTCAACCTGATACTATAATTTGGACAGCACAGTGTGAATTGGCTTACCAGGAGTTAAAAGAGAAGCTTACAAGCAGGCCAGTGTTGCAATTGTCTGACTTGACTAAAGAATTTATTGTGAGAAGTGACGCAAGCAATGTAGGCCTGGGCGCTACATTATTGCAAAGGTCCTCCTCACAAGATGGGGAATTGAACCCAGTCGCGTATGCTAGCCGCAAATTGAACAAGGCGGGAAAAAATTACTCAACCAGTGAAAAAGAATGTCTCGCTTTAATATGGGCTATAATGAAATTCCAAATTTATTTATATGGCCGGACATTTGTGGTCCAAACGGACCATTCTCCCCTCGTGTTCTTGTCACAGGCCAAGCATGAAAATTCTAGATTATTGAGATGGTCTCTCTTGTTGCAACCATACTCATTTTTAATAGAATACATTCCCGGCCCTTTGAACGTTGGCGCAGACTTTCTGAGCAGACATCCGTATGATGAAGATCGGAAAAACGAGTAAGACTTCATGGAGCTAAGTTATCTCGCATATTATAACCTCCAAATGAATGCATGTTTTAGGATGGGAGGTGTGTAGCAAAATATGCGAGAATAAACGCTCAATTCAGTACGATTTAGGCATAAAACGATAATAAATACATTAGCCCGCATGTGTCTGACGGTTGGCATCTTCGAAGCCAGCACCGCTGCTTTTTGCACAGTGCTAAGCCTAGAGAACGATTTCACGGAAAAAGTCTGACACGCTTTAGTTTCGTTTTCGAGAAACACTACTAATAGTTAACCTTTGCCCAATCTGCTGATTACACTTTGTAGTCTAGCCTTACAATTAACTATTGGCGGAAGAGTGCCGCAATATAGCTATCTGAAGTAACACTTTCTGTCAACTTTGTAGCAAAATTAGTAGGAATTCTTACATTTTTTGGTAATATTACACGATACAATGCTAACTAGTAAAGCAAATTCTTAAACCCGCCCCGTCTACCCCACTTCGATGACACAGTCTGCAACGCATATATTCACACTGCGAAAAAGCCAGCCAAGGCATAACCACGCAGACAGTTATTTCCTCCTCGTGGTAGCATTTCTGATGTAACTAAAACAAGTTAGTTATTTGAAAATGTACATGCTCGCAAGAGGAAGGAGGGGAAAGATGGCGGACTTGTGTAAAATTTTATTTGACGATGGATGATGAAATAAATTGGAAATTTTAAACCATTAGGAAGTTCCCCATAAGAATTATATGGTAGTATGACGTGGAGTTGGCTGAGTAAGAATGTACTTTAAAATATATGATAGTCCCAGTATTGGAGAAGTTATTGAAGAAATACTAATATCTAAGAACACACGACCAGACACACTGGCGTTCCTGCTCATGTTTTTTTGGTAACGTTAGGGGGACGCGAGCTGGGAAAAGAGGCAGGGAAGTACATTCAAATTAGCTTGAGGTGGACAGAGTATGAATGGGAAAGGGGAACGGTAGGAGAAATGTAATCCTAAACGTAATATCTTTTGTATTTGGCATGACTAGAGCAGACTAGCCAATCGACCACCAGTTATTAAAAATTATTTCGGTTTTTCGTTCAAACTGCTTTTGAATTCAAGTAGTAGAACGTTACGATTGGCTAGTGCTGGTAGATATTAGTAAAGGCTTTGATTATTCATTGCCAGTTGAACTAAAATTTGTATACAGATACGCTGAAAAACAGCTGTGTTAATTTTAAACTTAAATCAAGAATAAATTCAGTCTGTGCAGTTCGGAGGAAGCTGAGGCCATTTCTTCACAAAATCAGCGTCATGTGTTTATATATTTCTTGATTGTGGTAAGGATATTTCATGAAATTTAATATGTTTGGTCCAACTACAAAGTTAGATACTGCTATTGGGGAAAAAGTGAAGGACATGTCGGAAGCAGACATTGTTGAGTCCACACATTAAACGGTATCTGACTGATGTATGTTGTTATAATTATGTTGACATATTATTGTATCAAAATAGTTTAGCAAGCCTCTGTGTTCAATGAACACTGTTTAACATGCCTGAAGCAAATATAAGTGTAAAGAAAAGAAGAGAAGATCATATCACAGGAAATGTAGTTACTCCACATTATTGTAAAGAGGAAACGTATGTGAACGTACAGTGGCGTATCTACTATAAGGACTTGAGGTGTGGTCACAACCAGGTGGGAGTCCTGTACAATTCGGGGCGAGTGCATTTGTAAGGCACGCGAGGCTGACCCCATACCCACGTAGGGAATTAAGTGTTAGAATAAATGATCAGAGATAAAAGGCCAGGGAGTCCTTTTGTTGTGAAGGGTCTATGTTCCTGTTGCCGGCTGGTGACAGGAAACCTGCTGAGTGCTTATAAACGCCAACCAGTCTCCAACCAGACTTATATGCTGTTGAATATCCAGTAGGAGCTTTGGCGATTGTTGAACTTGAAATTTCTGCAACTACCCATCGTATTATCTTACAACAAGGACTCTCAGGTGAAGAGTAAAACATCTGGGGCATCTCTGACATTTTCTTGTGTTTCAAAATATTACACAGGAATTTTATGGGGGTATGAGGAACTACAGCCCTCATATACAGTGACTCTCCCGGTAGATAACTAAAGTGAACTCTGTAATATTTCATCCAGGAAGGACATTTATAAATTAGATAACTAAAGTGAACTCATTTAATATTCCATACAGGAAGAACATTTATAATACATAATAACTTTTAGTTATTGGGCAGATTGTCCCAACAGTTTTAATTGTTCCTTTTCTGTAAACTATCTTGTCCTTATTTTCAAAGACCTGTCCACAAGCTATGAATGGACAGGCAAAATAAATTGTAAATATTCGTTCAAAGAAAAACTTAACTGCTAGTTATTAACTTCTTTAATAGAAACTTAAAGTGTTTGATTGTTGTGTACCATCATTCATTTCTCCCCTAGACACTAGGTACACCATACACCATACACTAGAACCAGAAGATTGACCGTGTGAGACCTAGGGAGGTAGCGTTAGGTTCTCTGTACATAATTCATCATCATCATCTATAGAGTCAGAGACCTACATTTGCTTGACCTCACACGGTTATAGCAGACACCTTTTCATTCTTTTTTAGGATACCATCATAACCTCCCCAGCAAAATCAACTTTGCTACATGTGAACTAATATGTTTATATCGCCTTGCGAAAATTAATATGTGAAAATTGCTAGTGGATGTCCATGTCATTTGAGGCTGGCAACCTTATCATATAGAATGATGATTTCATCAACCACCACTGCAAGGGCTGGTGACTGCTTTATTGCTAGTTTCTTAAAGCGAACTAAAAAGCACAGGTAGTCCCAAGTTCCATATGGAGCAGGAAGGGAAAGATGAAAGAAATGATGTACATTCTACTTATGATACTTGCAATTACAAACCAGTGTAAATGTCAATGTAAATATATTCACTTTAAAATTAATGAAAGTTTTCTCTCGAGGGATTAAGCTTAATTCTCATCGAGGGTAAAGTCCGAGGTATATCATGTGACGTATTCTTTCCAGAACTTTGTCTCCATTACAGCTGCTCTGAACGCATCACGATTCTGGGCAAGTCGACCTGCATCAGCCAAAGACAAGTTCAGACTCTCTGTGATGTCCTGGGTCCACCGTCGTCTAGGTCGACCCCTTCCCCTTTTTCCAGGGACCATGCCTTCCATCACTATTTTTTCCAGACTATTATGTCTTTTTATATGACCGAAAAATTTCAGCTTCCTTATTGTGATGGTATTTAAAAGCCAATGTTCCGGTATGTTTAATGAGTGCAGTACTTCTCTGTTGGTCTTTTTTCTGTCCAGGGTATTCTCAACATCTTTCTGTAGCATTTCATTTCGAATGATGTAATCTTTTTTGCAACTGTTTTATTGAGTGTCCAAGTCTCGCAGCCGTATGTTGCTACTGGGAATATACATGCTCTGATCAGTTGTAACTTTGTTTCTTTGCTTGTGCCTTGCCATAGGTTTGTCATATGTATATTAGTTTATGTGAAGCAATTGCAAGTCTTCTTTTAATTTCTACTGCACAGTCGCCAGAGCTGTTGATGATTGATCCTAAGTATTCGAATTCATTAACACTTTCCAGTTCTTCGTTATCAATTTCAATTTCTGGTTTGGTCTTTAATTTGTCTGTTGTCAATACTTTGGTCTTCTTGGTGTTTAGGTATAGATTCTGGGCCTCGCTCTGTTTTTTGGTGGACATAATTAATTGTTCAAGTCCTTCTGGGTTTGTTGATAGGAGGACTGTGTCGTCAGCATATCTGATTTCTGGGATCTGGTACCCGCCGATGTTAAATGAGTCAAACTCAGTGTGTTCTTGGTCATCTCTTACGTTTCTCATGATATTCTCGGCATAAATGTTAAACAGGTAAGGGGAAAGGGTATACAGCCTTGTCTTACTCCTTTCTGTACTTCAAACCATTCTGATGTTTCCCCCTCTATTCTTACGGCTGCCTGTTGTTCTTGGTACAGCAGTGCGATGAGTTGTGTAAGGTGGTTTGGAAATCCCATATTTTTCATAATAGCCCATAACTGCTGATGTTGTACACAGTCAAAAGCTTTGGTGTAGTCAATGAAACAAGTATGTAGGTCAACTTTGAATTCTCTATACTTTTCTATGATGATCCTCATGTTGATTATATGGTCTCTAGTGCCTCTACTTGGTCGAAAACCCGCCTGTACATCGTTTATTTCTGTTTCTAGCTTCTGTTGCATCCTTTTCATTATAGGATGTATATAGGATGGTGGAATAGGAAGATGGGGACACATAAGTATGTGTCGGGAAACTCAGTACTCAGAGGATATTCGTTTCTCTTCTTTTACCATACTAGTTGGTGGTACCAGTTGAGGATATTATCTCTGTAACAAGAAGGGTACAAGTGGCCTGTAGTCGAAGCTGGATACCATAATCAGACGGGGCTTCAAGACGAAGGACCAACTTCGTAGACACTCCCTGACACTTCTGGGACGAGCGTGATCAGCGATCCAGTCTACCAAGAACCAAAACATCGAAGGAGCAGAACCGTCACTGACAGCTAAGTAACACATAAAAGCTGCCAAGTGACCTCCTTTGCAAAAAACCATTACATCACAACAGTGATGATAATTTTTCTGATAAATAATTATTCATTTTTTAAAAACCTTGTTAACACTTAAATGATTATTAAATCTGTTATTTGTAAATATACAAATTTAACGTCAATTTAGTCATTTTGAATATACTGCATGTTTGTCTCCGCCAATTTGCTAAATACACTCTAAACAGAGCTATACCAGAATAAAAAGAATTTCACTGAGTAAATCATTGTTGGGGCTTGAACGAGCTGAAATTAATAATAGTTTATTCTTCATAAAAGGCGGCGGATCAGATATAAGTTAACAATTGACCTGCCCAATGCTGCATTGTTCTGAAATATCAAGAATATTCCCTTGAAGTAGAAGCATCATTATTCTTCTATCTACAACTCGGCCAAGAGTAATCGTGTGACCTTTGAAGGCCCATATTAGATACTCTTGACTTTGGCCCCTGTTGGACCACTACTGCAAAGCATGGGAGGCAATTCCGTGACACATTACTACGGCACAGAGGCATGTTAATTCTTGATGCTTTTCCTAGCCCACAACGGATAAAATAAAGACGCCGGTTAAACAACTGAAAAGAAGAGATCAGAGTCTAATTTTCCAGCTGAGAACAGGCCATGCCCCATCAATAAACATTTAAATATACTGTTTAAAAAAAGAAACGCAACATTATTGCAGTGGTAATGGACACTAAATTTCAAACTTGTACCAAAATTTTATTTTACGGAATTAATGTTTCAATCTTGGCATGAAGAAACTTTCAGACTTTAACAATGAAATGATGTTCGTTAAATTTGGTTTGGACTTTTATTCTTTGCAACTGAGGCCTCCGTTTTAGTAAGGTGTATGGCCTCCTCTGGCCTCTATCAGAGAACGACATCTCCTTGACATGGATCCGATTAGCCGTTGGATCTGTTGTTGTGGGATGGCTGCCCATTCTTCCCGCAGTGCAAGAGACAACTGTCGGAGATTGGCTGGAGCCACGTCTCGCTGGCGGAGTCGTCTGTCGAGTTCATCCCATAAGTGTTCTATGGGGTTCATGTCTGATGACATGGCTGGCCACGGAATGGTCTGGACGTTGTTGTCAGCGAGGAACTGGGTGGTGAGTTGTGCCACATGAGGTCGAGCGTTATCCTGCTGAAAAATCGACCTTCGTGCAGCCAGAAGTGGAAGGACGTGAGGACGAAGAATTTCAGTGACGTATCGTTGGGCATTCAGGCGTCCTTCAATTTGCACCAGGTCACTTCTTCCCATGAAGTTGATCGCCCCCCACATCAGTACACCTCCACCACCATGTGGAGGAGCCTCATCAACGCTGTTCTGGGCGTAGCGCTCATGGACTCTGCGGTAAACTCTTCTCCGTCTATCGTGTCGCTGGAGCACAAAAGATGATTCATCACTAAACCAAACCCGTCTCCAGTCATTCCCAACGGTCCATTGACGATGCTGGTATGCCCACTGCAGTCGGTTCTGGCGATGCCGGCCCGTAAGAACAGGACCTCTGTAGGGTCTTCCAGCCCAAAGACCAGAGTCGTGCAGCCGGTTCCTGACAGTTTGATCTGAAATTCGACCAGCTGCTGACATTGACTGGACTGTGGAGGACGCAGATGCAAGTCGATTCCTGAGGTGACGCAGCCGTATGCAGCGGTCTTCGGCAGGAGTTGTGACTCTGGGTCTTCCACTGCGCGGCCGGTCTGCCACTGAGCCAGTTTCTTGAAATTGCCTCCAAAGGCGACTAATGGTGCTTCTAACCACACTAAATTGTTTGGCCACTACACTTTGTGACTGTCCAGTCTGTAAACGTCCAATGATGATGAGTCGTTGTTCTATAGTGAGATGAGCCATACTTGCGCATTGAATTTTCAACTGAATTTATTCGAGGAGCGTCAATCTTTTATAGGCATTCAATAATATGGTCAGAGAGTTTTGTGTTCAATAAGTTTCACGGGATTCTCATGAACCTGTCACGAGTTATTGTCAAAAATGTTGTTTTGACCTTGACCTCTTTCATGACCTCACGAATCATGAGGTGAGTACAATTCAGGTAACCACGAAAAGTTAATGACCAGGTGGACACAGTCGATAGGTTGACTGATGTCCAATCAGCGAATATCTTTTATAAAAGTAACACCAAAAAAGTTGCGTTTCTTTTTTTGAACAGTATAGAATAGACCCACTACGTGAACCAAACTGTCGGCACTGCCACCACCATGAGGAATCAGTTGAACACCTACTGTTACAGTGCCCAAGACTAACTGACCTGCGACACCAGCTACTCCCATCACACCCAACCATCCACAATACACTCTACACATCATCACAACAACTGAGGAAGACTTGCACCTTTGTCAGAGAGGCAATGGGCTGTCAAGAGCTACCTGCTCACAGCTAAAGGGATTATATCATCATCATCATCAAACTTATATAGGTATATGACCCTAGTGCATCTTTTTAAAGATTAATTGGTTTTCTTTAAAGTAACATTTCGTGCCGGGATAATTTAATATCATATCCGCTTCTGTCATAACTGACTATGGGAATGCGCCCCCGAGGTGACAGCCATCAGCTGCTTATTTTCCTGGTGCTCCTAAAATGTGTAACTTTGTAGTTGTTAGTAAAGCACACATATATACAGGGTGGTCATAAAGTTTTTCCCTGATTTCAAAAATTTAAAAAAAAACGTATTCTGTGCAGAGACACTTGGTTTTTTGGAAATTATTTCAGAACTAAAACAGTTTTTTTAATGCTATTTGAAGATTTCAACACTAATATTCGAGGGATAGCAAGTTCTCTTGGGGCACGATAGGTTGATTTCTGAGGACTGCGTTGAAACGCCGTGTGCACTGCGTCCACAGTTTCTTCACTCACACGAGGCCTATCTGCTCTGGGCATGTCACCGACGCTGCCAGTGTCCGTAAACTTTAATACCAAGCTTTGATGCTTTTAACATCTGGAGGATCTCGTAAAAATTTAAAATCAGGGAAAGACTTTATGACCATCCTGTATTTAGACGACATTTGAATCGACATGGAGTTAGTTCCATAAAATCTGTAAGTTATTGTGTTGCTGTGGACGAGATATTTGCTGCCAAAAGGTGCCGAGTTGTAATAAATACGTATGACCATTAACAAAAGACAAGCCAGGTTAAAAGACGCTTATATAGTTTTCGAGCTATTTGGAAAAAAAGAATACACAATACAAACTGTTTTTATTATATGACACAATTAATATTGATTTCATCATCTTCAAGTGAAATAATTTTATTTGACGTATCACTTACTTTTATTTGCTTATCTTTTCTTAACTCATTGTGTTACAGATGTGATTGGTTTCGACAACCTGATCATTCGCTACACACAATAGTTGAGTATCTGATAGTTTACTTAATAAAGATAACAACAGACTTGCTTATGATAGCCATAAGCATCGCCTTATAAGGCGCATGGTGATTGTGTTAGACAGATAATAGGGGGTCGTGTTGTTGTGAACACATATAATTGTTACTACTCCCTTAGAAGCATGCGGCCAACATTGAAGTAGCCCGCAGGTCTGAGGCTCACGCCAAAGCACCACATAAACACTTTCTGATGCGGATTATGTAACATCATGTAATACAAGCTCAGTTTCAGCAAAATGAGTATAAAATGTTTGAAGATTATAATTTTACTCGACTGTAGGTGGAAGTGAGCTACAAGAAAAGCTATTGTGATAGAGACAGGCAGTAAAAAAAACAAATGTTTTAATATGCAAAAAAAAAGATGTAAAGGCTATTTCTAAAAACAGAAACAAAAACAAGTAAACAATAATATTGTAAGAAATCCGATGATATAAAAAAATCATTCACATTAAATAATATTAATCGTGGAAAGTACCAAAACAAGAAATCTAATCAACCAAGCAAGTCAATGGAATTCCAGACAATAAAAACGGACATTTGGTCTTTGTCTGCAGAAGACATGTTTGGAGATCATTAATGTTAAATAGAGGCGATCCTCTCATGGGGAATACATCAAAAAAGCACTGTAAGTGTAATCACTATAAGCAAACAAAAGATCACTGCAACCCACAAAGATCTGGTCTTAAACGAGAAAGCCAACAGAAGCACGACAAACAATTCATAAATGTGTGGTTCGTTCTTCCAACAAATATATACGTCCATTCTGTTCGTGTACCATTTTGATATTTCCTTGTCATTTTTGTTAATTTGGATATTATCTTCTCATTCTCATAACATATGGACATTTTTTTCATTCTCGTAACATATAGAGAGTATATTATTCTCGTAACATATAGATAGTATATTATTCTCGTAACATATGCTTAGTTCTTTTTATTCTTGTAACATTTTGATAAATTCTTCTTATTCTTGTAAGATCAGAATATTTCCTTCTCTTTCTGGAAACATTCACACACAGGTTATTTCTTGTTCTCCTGATGATACATTTCGTTAGAACCGCGTTGACTGAACTCTTGGAAGCATAAACAGACTAGTTTTGTTGTGTGACACCAGCTTGGATACATCAGTGAGGAAAATATTATCTAAAATTAGTAATAATTAAAAATAAATACATCAATAGCTTAGGAAACGATAAGTCTGCCCAGTTTCTTGTCCATCGATGATCTATTTGAGCCATGTCAAAAAATAGGTCACGCCACTCAACATGAGACACAGAGCTAGTGAAGACATCACGCCAGCAGCGCCTAGAATGAAAAATAAAAGCCATGAAGATTGAGAGACATTCTTATAACATGACCTCAATGTTTGACACATTTGAGTGGCATTGTCAAATTCTAGTCGATTTTCGTTTTGGTGTGTCGTTTTTTCCTAGATCTTAATGTGATGGGGCCGAAAAGGAGACGCCCGCCCCCTACCTGTTTTTGGGCAGATTATTTTCGATGTGCGCGAAGCATTCTGGGTTGTGAAAAGTCTGAAGTAGAAGATATGTAATGAGGCGACAATAATGCCTTTAAATTAAGTTGTGGTGTAGAATTGTGTTATATTAAATAGCTGTAGGTTTTATTTGTGTTTTCGCTATTCCTAAGCGATAATCGCGTGTGATATTTAAGTAGCCAAGATTAATACGCCCAGCGCGCAGTAGTTGAGTGATTAGCCTAGTGCCTATAAAAAGAGATAGCGAACTACAAGCGGGCCGATTTTGCGACAGCCGCCAGAGAGAACAGACGACAGAGCCAAGCTGTAAATGCCTTGAGCACATTAGCATCGGGCACTGTTGGGTGTTTTGTTTTGTTTTGTTTAGTTTTGTTTGGTGTTATGTTCCTTGGTTTATTTGCTTAATGTTTGCTTTGTCACTGAATGGGCTGTATGATAAAGTTAATAATGTTGGATTTTTATTCCCGTTAATGATATCCACCAAAAGATAGATATAAGTGGATGGAAGCAGACATCATCATCATCATCAGTTGATAAGATCTCTATGGTGTTGTTTGCTCCACTGTAGTTTATGGAATGTCAACTTGACCTACGCAGTGGTGTGTAGACATGGATTGAGTGTACAATGTGCGAATGATGATAAGGGTTCGTGTTGTTGACAAATGTTCTTTTCTCACACTCATGTATGACTGGAAGTCATCGACACCAACGACTGTGTACCTTTTCTAAAGTTTAATTGGACGTACACACTCGACAGCACAGATAGTGACAAATCACAGGTTGGCATAATACATCATGGTACAGTGGATAACTGGTCTTGCAATGTTATGTTACATGGGCACTCATGTAGATTAATATTATAATGGACTGTCAGTAGCCAAGCCCTCAGCATCGCCCATACATATAAATCATCTGACTTCACTGACTGAGCACGTCAGCTTATAAACAATATTTCAGATGGCTTCTAAACCTAATCTCGTTTAGCGACGATTCTCCCACATAATGTTCAGCACCTATTTTTTTCATATAATAATATTGAACCGCTGATAAAGGGTTCTCATGTGTAGCAGTGATCTCTGGACTAAACAAGCGATAATACGGGCATCCCTTTTCTCTTCTTGAAAGTCACTACATGTTTGGATCCAAGATGGCTTCACTCGTGAGCTGTCACTCACGTTTGGATACAGATAATGAATCTGTCCTAAAGTTAGTCATTCATAAAACATTGCATTGCTCTGTAGATTTGATCATGAACAATTGACTGCATTCTACAGAATATAGTGCTGCTAGGAATCGAAGTCGTTTTCATCGAGTCAAATATATTCTCTTATCGAAAATGGTGGCTTCGTACGAGAGTTCATAAAAGTATCTTGGATTACCTTGGTATAAGAAATATGAAACTGCCATTCCTTGGCAATACGAATAAACACTGGGGTAAAGCATACACGATAGGTCTAGACGACTATCACTTTCCCCACAAATACTGAGATCACTTTTTCCCCGGCGACAGGCCGACATAGGAAACACAGTCCCTATCAGGACGAAGCCAAATCACACCACACTCTAGCGACACATCCGCCGAATAGCCTTCGACCTCTCTAGAGACAACAGAACATATAGTTCGACTTAGATATGTAAAGATATACAGATATAAGACAGACTCGTCCTACTCAGACAAACAATACACATAAATTCAGGCCATAGATATTCTGAAGCAAGAACAATCTATTATTACCCAAACAACGAATAAATCGCAGTAAAATGGATTTATCCGCGGAGTTTGATCGAAAGAGCCGACACAACTTTCAAGGGAAGTAACTCAATAATGACTTTCCCTTAAGCACTATTTTGCTTTCAAAATATTTGCGAAGATAACAAGAATACCAATGTATAATATTGTAAGATATCAAAGACTGCACGTAACAGTCTTACCACACCTCCCGGGAAAAAAAAAATGGAACTTTTTTTTTTTGAAATACATCTAGGAGCAACGTACAATAGGCTCACAACGCATGAATAATGCGCAGATGAAAATATCAGGAATACCTATAACGCCTAATATGAGGCTAAGTCGACTTATGGAGCGACTGGTGAGAATGTGTCTCATAAACTGAGAGAAATTATTTCTCTACAAGTATATTTTTCCAGGAAGGTGTCATCAAAGTATAATACAATTCTGGCAATTACACAATGCCTAAAAAATTCATATCATCATTTCGTATTAGATATCTTAAATTTATGATTTATGAAGAAAAAATCATCAAAGCACAGCGGTGAATAAACATCAATGAACCGCTATGTAGTGATACAATCATTATATTATTAAATTACAAATGTGTATCTATCATGATATAGAAAAGGAACTACTATAGAACTAGACATATCAAGAAGTCTAAGCCCTAATAGTTATGTGGAATCATGTGGGCATCTTGACAGAATGTCTGCCATCACATTATCTGATCCACGAATAGCTCGCACAGAGAAATGAAAAGGTTGAAGAGCAATTGCATATCGAGTAGACCTCGAGCTCTTCAAATTCTTACTCTGTATAGCAGTAAGAGCTTTTTGGTCGGTTTCTACTATGAAATGTGCGCCTAGAAGGAATCTCTGTAGTTTGAGGATCGACCAAACCATAGCTAATAGCTCACGGTCTAAAACCGAATAATTCCTTTCTGCCGCATTAAGTTTTCTGGAAATATACATTACAGGATGCAGAGTTCCAGAGTACTCTTGCATTAGTGCCGCTCCAATCCCAGTGGATGAAGCGTCACTACGAAGAACGAATGTCTTATCTTTAGTGGGTAGCACTAAAATAGGTGGTGTTGAAAACAGTGTTTTAATCTTATCCAGAGAGCATTGGCATTCCTGAGACCAGTGGACCACATTAGGCGAACCTTTCTTTAGAAGTGTTGAGAGAGGTGCCATGATAGAGGATAGATTCTGAATGAATCTGCCATAAAATTGAATAAGACCTAACAGACTTCTCACCTGTTTTTTAGTCTTAGGGATTGAGATGTTAAGTATCTTACTAGTATTATGGTCCTCTGTCTTTAGGAAACCATGACCAACTCGGTGGCCTAGGAAAGAAATTTCGCTAAAACCAATATAGGCTTTAGAGGGTTTCGCTGTCAGGTTGTGCTCACGCAAAGTAGACAGCAATTCATCTAACCCTGAATAGTGATCTTCCCAAGTATCGCTGAAAAGACAGATGTCGTCTAGATATGCAATGACATCTGACCGATAAGATAGGATTCGGCGCATCATGCGTACGAACGTAGCTGGTGCGTTCATAAGACCGAAAGGCATAAAATTCCATTGGAACAAACCTCTAGGTGTTGAAAAAGCCGTGAGAGGTTTGGCGCGTTCAGATAAAGGAACTTGCCAATATCCTTTAGACAAATCAAGTTTAGTGAAAAAATGAGATTTGGAGAGTCGAGTAAGTAGCTCTTCCAGTAAAGGCATAGGTTCGGCATCGAACTTCGTTACTTGATTCAATTTTCGATAGTCAACGCAAAGACGTATGTTATTGTCTTTTTTACGCACAATAACCATCGGCGAAGAATATGCAGAGGTGGATGGTTCGATTATTTTCAAATCTATCATCTCATCCAACTCTTTCTCGACCTGTGCTTGAAAATGTATAGGTATAGGATAAGGTCTAACCCTAATAGGAGTATGGTCAGTTAGAACAATGTCATGTTGAATGACATTCGTTTGTCCAGGGATGTCAGTGAGTACATCCTGAAATGTTTGCAACATAGTTGAAACTTGTCGCTGTTCTCCTAGAGACAAATCAGGAGAGACAGTAACGTTCTTCCATGATTCACTGGAATGAAGTGGGATCATTGGAAGAGGAAGATTTACATCTGAAAAACTTGTTTCCTCATCCTGTATCACGGACAGTGATGAGTAATGACCATGTTGTACTGGAGAATTGTCCGTTGCTTGGAAAATGGGTTGCAAATAATCCGGACGTTCATGGAATTCAGTAAGCATATTGATGTGGAAGGTTTTATGCTTCCCATCAATATCGACAATATAGTCGACATCGGAAATTTTCGATATTATATCGTACGGACCTTTCCAAGAAATAAGTAATCTGTTTTCCCTACAAGGTAGTAATACAAATGCTTTGTCACCAGGACAAAGTTGTCGTAAGCATCTCTTCTTATTGGCAAATTGCCTTGCCTTCTGTTTCGCAAATTCAGAAGAAGAAGTTGCTAATTTGCATGCTTCGATAATTTTTTGTCTCAACGCGATGACATATTCGTAGGATGACTTTGTGTCATCGTCAATATTGTCAGATGTTATGAGATCGTGAAGCAACGACATAGGGCCACGCGGACGCGCGCCAAAGACGAGTTCAAAGGGAGAAAATCCCGTATGTTCATTGGGTACCTCTCTGTAAGCGAAGAGGGCCGCAGGTAAAACTCTGTCCCAGTCTTGAGGATGATCCTCAGTTATCTTCCCCAGTAAGTTTTTAAGTGTTCTATTAAGGCGTTCGACCATACCATTAGACATTGGATGGTAGATACTACTTAAAGATCTATCTATCTGCAGAGTAGACATTACTTGAGACATGGTATCTGATATTAGTTGGGTGCCATGGTCTGACAATATCTCTCCGGGGAACCCCAGACGAGAAAATATAAGCCAAAGAGCATCTGCAATATCAGCAGTAGTAATGCTCTTCAGAGGAATAGCCTCTGGCCAACGTGTGCACATATCAACACACGTCAAGATAAACTGATGTCCTCTGGCAGACTTGATCTTAAATGGACCAATAATGTCTATGGCCATTTTTTGAAACGGCCGAATAGGAATGTCCGCCGCCTGAATGGGTGCAGCATGCCGTGGACCTTTGGATTTAACTTCCTGACATACTTTACAAGATCGACAATAAATCCGTATGTCCTTGTTTACCAATGGCCAAAAGAAAGCCGCAAGGACTCTTGACTTAGTACGGGAAAAACCCATGTGTCCAGCACACTGAGAGTCGTGAGCGTGCTGCAAAATTTTAACTCTCAAATTCTTGGGAACCAGGATTTGAGAATGACTTGACGTAATGGAGTCTTGAACCATACGTACAAGTACGCCATTCTTCTTTGTAATCCACGATTTACGACTTGTGTCTTTATTCGGATCACCTTTAGTTGCAAGAATGAAGAATTTCTTCAGAGTGGGATCATCTTCTTGCTGTTTTATAAACGAGTCACGAGAAATTACCAAGGGATTATCTTGGTTATGCACTTCATTATCTTCAGTAGATGAAGTTTGAGGCATATTAAGAGCCTGAGCTCTAGTGACTACAGCGTTAGCAATCTGCATGTTTTGCCTTTCCCACGTGGAAATTTGTTGCGGAGTGCATTCCTTGACTCCATGAATGCGACCGATGATGAGGTCAGCGATCGGATTCGGAAGAAGACATGCGTGTACATCTCCTGTAAAGAAAGGAGTAGCAATCCTAATGATAGCAGTAGAGTATTTCTCTAATGTGCCGCCAAATGTTACACATTTGACTACTTGTCCAGTGGCACGGGAAGGATCTACGAGTGACTGCCTAACACCAATTGTGGTGCATCCAGAATCAAATAGCACAGAGACTGGATTGTTATTCACTAAACCCTTATGTAAGACAAGAGAACCTCTTCCATCATGCGCGACTGATGCCGGAAGAGCAGGAAGAGGATGGCCACAGCTTAAAGTAGACACTGTGGTTGGCTCAAATAACGTTTTGCATTGGGGGCACTGAGATGCTCTCCCAAAATCAAAAGCGGCACATGCCATATTACTAGCATCATTATTATCTTTACTCTGTTTATAGGCTTCATGGGACTCTTGTTGTGCAGAGTTTGCCTGAAAATGTGGTTTATGTCTTTTGTTTTGAGATCTACCTCGGTTATTATCACCTCTGTAGTTATTGTTACCTCTATTGTAACCCCTATTTGGGTTTGAGTCATAGTTCCCTTGGTTACCATTATCATATTCATTATAATGAGTATCTCTGTAATTATGATCTTGTTGACTCCAAGACGGATAACCCTGATAGTTTCTATAATTACTTCCTCTACGGAAATTCCTATAATTATGACCACCCCTGTGTCGAGAGCTATCAGGTCGTCTCCAGTTCTTTGAAGAAGAACCCTGAAATGATTGGTTACCTTGGTTTTGATAACTATTATGGTTACCTTTTTTATCAAATCTGTTTTGAGGTCCCTGAAATCTGTGTGAATAATTGGGATTGTATGGTGTTGCTGAAGCAACTGGCATACTCTCCTTAATCTTAGTGTTGCCAAAAGTCACGTCGGGGTGTGCAGTGACATATTGGGAACAATATTCTTCCATTTCTTTTAGAGATTTGGGTTTACGCTCATGTATAAATTCAAGGAAAGGTTTGTTCACACATGACATAATCTTATCTCTGAGCAACAAATCCATAAGTCCTTCATACGTTTTTTCTGTTTTGGAAAGCTCAATCCAACGATCAACTGTGAGACGTGCCTTTGCAGTGAATTCTGAGAATTCTACACCCGTCTCAGGTACCATCGTTTTAAATAAAAGGCGATAGCCTTCCTCACTTAGCTGATATTTTTTTATCAAAGCCGCCCTAATGACATCATAATTATCCTTATCTGCTTCTCCTACAAGGCATAATCTAGTCAAAGATTCACCTTTCAAGTTTTCTGATAATTGATTAGCGTATTGTGATTTATCCACATTATGTGTACGACAAGAACGTTCAAATCTATCCAGCCAGAATGTAATATCGTCACTGGACTGATTGAACGGTGGAACCTTAACCTTGTAAGTAGAAGGTTTACCATTACCACTAGATGCCTGATTAACATTACTCATACTTGTCAATCTCAATTTCTCCAACTCAAATTCATGTTCTCTTATTGCTTTTTTCTCTTCAGCATCTAATCTTTTTTGTTCAGCCTCCCTGTCTAATCTTTTTTGTTCAGCTTCCCTGTCTAATCTTTTTTGTTCAGCTTCCCTGTCTAATCTTTTTTGTTCAGCTTCACTGTCTAATCTTTTTTGTTCAGCTTCCCTGTCTAATCTTTTTTGTTCAGCTTCACTGTCTAATCTTTTTTGTTCAGCCGCAGCTTCTCTTTCTAATTTTTTTTGTTCAGCTTCAAATCTCCTTTCCTCCACCTGCATCTGCAATTTCTTTTGTTCAGCAGCAGCCTCAGCTTCTCTTTCTAATCTTTTCTCTTCCGCCATAGCTTTTCTTTCTTCTGCAGCTAATCTTTTCTCTTCTGCCATAGCTCTTCTCTCTTCTGCAGCTAATGCTTTGTCATATTGAGCAACTGCCCATTGTTCTAATTGTTGACCAGTCTTATCAAGGGCTTTCCCTTGTGTAATGAAGTATTCTAATGTAGACATGATGTCTAACAATAATACTAATCACCTGAATCAATAATAATACCACAAGTTCTCAATGACTTGATTAATCAGTATACTATCCCAATATCTGTGGGTCACAAGCCTTTAATAAGGTCTTGTATAATAGTAATAATAATCAGGTACTGGTTTATACCATAATCCAAGTGCAGTGCACAGGCAATTGTGTCTTATGAAATATACCTATATAAAACATATGTCAACCAACAGAATACATAAAGTACAAATAGGACTGACAATACAAGAACGTTTGCAGAAATCAAAATAAATCAAATAGGGAAATCAATGAAAATAATCACTGAATCTGCAAAGAATAACAACACAAATGACGTCACAATATATGAATATAAATTGTGAATAGAACTGAAAGATAGAAAAGGTTAGACCAACAAATTACAAACAAATCAAAACAAAACTAAAGAACAAAGAAATATTACAAAAATAACAATAATTACAGACTTCACAGCTAACACAAAAGCAACAGTTGTCGCAGCAAATTTTCAATCAAGAAAATTGCACCTATAGAAAACGCCCACAACGGACCCTCTATGACGTGGGATATTCTGTTGTGAGGACGCCGCCCAACCTTAAACACAACCCGCTGACATAGAAACTAACATACTATACAAACAAATAACATGTAAACATAAATATATATAAATTATGTGTATGATAGTATGTGTTGCAAAATAGGCTCAGTTTTACAGTAATGGCAAAGTTATTTTTATGAAAATAAACAAACTGCCACATTATTCAATTAAACATTCTGGCCTTAAATATTAAAGTTCATATATGGAAAACAAGAAGATCCATCGATGAAAATAGGACTTCTTAGTTCACAAATACTGTCTTCCTGTTAACATTGACAAGAATTGATCCAACTGTTCTGTGAAACTCTGTAATGTCTAATGTAAAAAATGTCAACAACGCTGACCTACATACTGCATTCACTTGACAGGTCACGTGACGAAGTGTTGACAAAGAGCAAACCAATACTGCAAGTGTGTCGTATCAGCCACAGGAAACGGTCTGGTATCGGTAATCTGTTGACTTCTGAACTTCTGCGAGGTCAAACCCAGAAAGCTGGTCCACCAGTTGATAAAGTTGATAATGTTGGATTTTTATTCCCGTTAATGATATCCACCAAAAGATAGATATAAGTGGATGGAAGCAGACATCATCATCATCATCAGTTGATAAGATCTCTATGGTGTTGTTTGCTCCACTGTAGTGTATGGAATGTCAACTTGACCTACGCAGTGGTGTGTAGACATGGATTGAGTGTATAATGTGCGAATGATGATAAGGGTTCGTGTTGTTGACAAATGTTCTTTTCTCACACTCATGTATGACTGGAAGTCATCGACACCAACGACTGTGTACCTTTTCTAAAGTTTAATTGGACGTACACACTCGACAGCACAGATAGTGACAAATCACAGGTTGGCATAATACATCATAGTACAGTGGATAAATGGTCTTGCAATGTTATGTTACATGGGCACTCATGTAGAATAATATTATAATGGACTGTCAGTAGCCAAGCCCTCAGTATCGCCCATACATATAAATCATCTGACTTCACTGACTGAGCACGTCAGCTTATAAACAATATTTCAGATGGCTTCTAAACCTAATCTCGTTTAGCGACGATTCTTCAACATAATGTTCAGCACATATTTTTTTCATATAATAATATTGAACCGCTAATAAAGGGTTCTCATGTGTAGCAGTGATCTCTGGACTAATCAAGCGATAATACGGGCATCCCTTTTCTCTTCTTGAAAGTCACTACATGTTTGGTTCCAAGATGGCTTCACTCGTGAGCTGTCACTCACGTTTGGATACAGATAATGAATCTGTCCTAAAGTTAGTCATTCATAAAACATTTCATTGCTCTGTAGATTTGATCATGAACAATTGACTGCATTCTACAGAATATAGTGCTGCTAGGAATCGAAGTCGTTTTCATCGAGTCAAATATATTCTCTTATCGAAAATGGTGGCTTCGTACGAGAGTTCATAAGAGTATCTTTGATTACCTTGGTATAAGAAATATGAAACTGCCATTCCTTGGCAATACGAATAAACACTGGGGTAAAGCATACACGATAGGTCTAGACGACTATCACTTTCCCCACAAATACTGAGATCACTTTTTCCCCGGCGACAGGCCGACATAGGAAACACAGTCCCTATCAGGACGAAGCCAAATCACACCACACTCTAGCGACACATCCGCCGAATAGCCTTCGACCTCTCTAGAGACAACAGAACATATAGTTCGACTTAGATATGTAAAGATATACAGATATAAGACAGACTCGTCCTACTCAGACAAACAATACACATAAATTCAGGCCATAGATATTCTGAAGCAAGAACAATCTATTATTACCCAAACAACGAATAAATCGCAGTAAAATGGATTTATCCGCGGAGTTTGATCGAAAGAGCCGACATAACTTTCAAGGGAAGTAACTCAATAATGACTTTCCCTTAAGCACTATTTTGCTTTCAAAATATTTGCGAAGATAACAAGAATACCAATATATAATATTGTAAGATATCAAAGACAGCACGTAACACTGTAAAAATAAATATAGCCCCTGCCTCTAGAATCAAGAGTTTTATTGTTGTTCGGGTCGGTGCGAGTGTGACAAGAGAGTGATCACACATCACAATATAATCATCATCATCATCTCGCCCACCCTACCACAATTGGCGTCGTCGGTAGGATCAGGCAGACAGTGACACTGAGCAAACAGCAAACTAACAAATATTGTAAACACCCAGCAGTGCATTCCTGCAGCAAGATGGCTAATGCGCATATGAAGGTACTGTACGTGGAGGAGCCAGAGATAAGGTTGTTTAGTGGAGAGGGGAGGCCCACTTGGCAAGGGTTTGTGGGAGATGTGGAAGCCGCGTGGAAGGTGGCGCCTTTTTGTGCAGAAGACAAGTTAGACATGATCTGGAACAACGTGACACAATGGGTATCTAGAGAATTACGGATACATGGTGGAGCCAAGGCCAGCCCTGAGAAGTTACTGGAAATTGTCAAAAAAGCCTACAGCGAGCAACCACAAGTCAGTGAGGTGAACAGGAATTTCCCTTGGGAATATGCTGTTTATGGTGAAAGTAAAAAGCCTGGGACACTGGTCCAGATAGCAAGTGCAGAAGTTAAGAAGGAGGAGGAGGCACTCAGAGCAGAATTATCCTTCCTAAAGTCCCAGATAGCACAGATGTCAGAGGCCAGTTCCCCAGCACAAGAGGAGGTGCAGAGAAAGAGAGCACCATGCCAGCCGCGGGAACAGCCAACGCAAGACGAGGGGGTGTGTCCGCGAAAACAGCCAAAGCACGACGAGGAGGTGCATGTTCTGGTATGTGAGAGTCAAGCTGTTGTTAACGAAAGCAGTGAGCTGACAGTACCGACCAATGCAGCTGCACCGACAAGGCGAAAAGGAGTTTGCAAGTGGTACAGTGTCCGCAGGGGATGGGGGTTCATCACGCCAGATGATGGAGGTATTGATGTATTCGTACATCAGACCAAGATCTACAGAAAGGGATTCCGGAGTCTGGCGAAGAATGAACGAGTAGAGTTTGACAGCAAACCATCGGTCCAGGGCATGGAAGCAATTTATGTATGCGGCATTGGCGGTCAAGAGTGTAAGGGCAGCAGTAAGCGACCCATGGCGCAGAGGAAGCCCAGAAAGATAAGATGCTACAATTGTGGAGACTTGTCAGACCACATGGCAGCCAAGTGCCCTCAAGGCCCGCTTCCGAAGAGATGTTTTCGATGCAAGTCAACTGAACATTTGATAGCCGCCTGTCCCTCAAAGAGCTCTTTCCCGAGACGTGCTACCACAACCAGGTTTCCTTCCGGGTGCAAGCCAAGAGATGACCATGACAACTGTCACCCTAAGGGCGCCGAGAAGATTGGTAGTCGGTTAGGGGAGGAAACTCGTCTTAAGCAGAGAGGAGGGAGTGCAAGTCAAGGTTCAGAGGAGGAGACACATCAAAAGCAGATAGTGGGGAATGTTGGCCACCGTCCACGCAAAACGAGTGTCAAGCACGTCAGGAGCAATCTCCCTACAGATTCGACAGCTACAAGCACTGACAGGCAGACGTCACGGGCAGGCAGCGATGCGGCACAGGTGTGCGAGTCTTCTAGACCACAGCAACTGCCAGCCCGACAACGTACAACTGGGGACATAACGACCAAGAGGGTCCCCAGCCGAGTTGTACCTAATACAGAATCTGAGCCCAAAGCATCGCTGCTCAGAAAGTGTCCTGCGCAGCATCAACGATCTGAGAGGTTAAAAGTGAAGCGCCGGAGGTAGTGATGTTGTCGGGACGACAACAAAATCAGGAGGGAGATGTGTGATGGGGCCGAAAAGGAGACGCCCGCCCCCTACCTGTTTTTGGGCAGATTATTTTCGATGTGCGCGAAGCATTCTGGGTTGTGAAAAGTCTGAAGTAGAAGATATGTAATGAGGCCACAATAATGCCTTTAAATTAAGTTGTGGTGTAGAATTGTGTTATATTAAATAGCTGTAGGTTTTATTTGTGTTTTCGCTATTCCTAAGCGATAATCGCGTGTGATATTTGCAGCCAAGATTAATACGCCCAGCGCGCAGTAGTTGAGTGATTAGCCTAGTGCCTATAAAAAGAGATAGCGAACTACAAGCGGGCCGATTTTGCCACAGCCGCCAGAGAGAACAGACGACAGAGCCAAGCTGTAAATGCCTTGAGCACATTAGCATCGGGCACTGTTGGGTGTTTTGTTTTGTTTTGTTTAGTTTTGTTTGGTGTTATGTTCCTTGGTTTATTTGCTTAATGTTTGCTTTGTCACTGAATGGGCTGTAAAAATAAATATAGCCCCTGCCTCTAGAATCAAGAGTTTTATTGTTGTTCGGGTCGGTGCGAGTGTGACAAGAGAGTGATATCACAATCACAACATAATCATCATCATCATTTCGCCCACCCTATCACAATTGGCGTCGTCGGCAGGATCAGGCAGACAGTGACACTGAGCAAACAGCAAACTAACGAATATTGTAAACACCCAGCAGTGCATTCCTGCAGCAAGATGGCTAATGCGCATATGAAGGTACTGTACGTGGAGGAGCCAGAGATAAGGTTGTTTAGTGGAGAGGGGAGGCCCATTGGCAAGAGTTTGTGGGAGATGTGGAAGCCGCGTGGAAGGTGGCGCCTTTTTGTGCAGAAGACAAGTTAGACATGATCTGGAACAACGTGACACAATGGGTATCTAGAGAATTACGGATACATGGTGGAGCCAAGGCCAGCCCTGAGAAGTTACTGGAAATTGTCAAAAAAGCCTACAGCGAGCAACCACAAGTCAGTGAGGTGAACAGGAATTTCCCTTGGGAATATGCTGTTTATGGTGAAAGTAAAAAGCCTGGGACACTGGTCCAGATAGCAAGTGCAGAAGTTAAGAAAGAGGAGGAGGCACTCAGAGCAGAATTATCCTTCCTAAAGTCCCAGATAGCACAGATGTCAGAGGCCAGTTCCCCAGCACAAGAGGAGGTGCAGAGAAAGAGAGCACCATGCCAGCCGCGGGAACAGCCAACGCAAGACGAGGGGGTGTGTCCGCGAAAACAGCCAAAGCACGACGAGGAGGTGCATGTTCTGGTATGTGAGAGTCAAGCTGTTGTTAACGAAAGCAGTGAGCTGACAGTACCGACCAGTGCAGCAGCACCGACAAGGCGAAAAGGAGTTTGCAAGTGGTACAGTGTCCGCAGGGGATGGGGGTTCATCACGCCAGATGATGGAGGTATTGATGTATTCGTACATCAGACCAAGATCTACAGAAAGGGATTCCGGGGTCTGGCGAAGAATGAACGAGTAGAGTTTAACAGCAAACCATCGGTCCAGGGCATGGAAGCAATTTATGTATGCGGCATTGGCGGTCAAGAGTGTAAGGGCAGCAGTAAGCGACCCATGGCACAGAGGAAGCCCAGAAAGATAAGATGCTACAATTGTGGAGACTTGTCAGACCACATGGCAGCCAAGTGCCCTCAAGGCCCGCTTCCGAAGAGATGTTTTCGATGCAAGTCAACTGAACATTTGATAGCCGCCTGTCCCTCAAAGAGCTCTTTCCCGAGACGTGCTACCACAACCAGGTTTCCTTCCGGGTGCAAGCCAAGAGATGACCATGACAACTGTCACCCTAAGGGCGCCGAGAAGATTGGTAGTCGGTTAGGGGAGGAAACTCGTCTTAAGCAGAGAGGAGGGAGTGCAAGTCAAGGTTCAGAGGAGGAGACACATCAAAAGCAGATAGTGGGGAATGTTGGCCACCGTCCACGCAAAACGAGTGTCAAGCACGTCAGGAGCAATCCCCCTACAGATTCGACAGCTACAAGCACTGACAGGCAGACGTCATGGGCAGGCAGCGATGCGGCACAGGTGTGCGAGTCTTCTAGACCACAGCAACTGCCAGCCCGACAACGTACAACTGGGGACATAACGACCAAGAGGGTCCCCAGCCGAGTTGTACCTAATACAGAATCTGAGCCCAAAGCATCGCTGCTCAGAAAGTGTCCTGCGCAGCATCAACGATCTGAGAGGTTAAAAGTGAAGCGCCGGAGGTAGTGATGTTGTCGGGAGGACAACAAAATCAGGAGGGAGATGTGTGATGGGGCCGAAAAGGAGACGCCCGCCCCCTACCTGTTTTTGGGCAGATTATTTTCGATGTGCGCGAAGCATTCTGGGTTGTGAAAAGTCTGAAGTAGAAGATATGTAATGAGGCCACAATAATGCCTTTAAATTAAGTTGTGGTGTAGAATTGTGTTATATTAAATAGCTGTAGGTTTTATTTGTGTTTTCGCTATTCCTAAGCGATAATCGCGTGTGATATTTGCAGCCAAGATTAATACGCCCAGCGCGCAGTAGTTGAGTGATTAGCCTAGTGCCTATAAAAAGAGATAGCGAACTACAAGCGGGCCGATTTTGCCACAGCCGCCAGAGAGAACAGACGACAGAGCCAAGCTGTAAATGCCTTGAGCACATTAGCATCGGGCACTGTTGGGTGTTTTGTTTTGTTTTGTTTAGTTTTGTTTGGTGTTATGTTCCTTGGTTTATTTGCTTAATGTTTGCTTTGTCACTGAATGGGCTGTAAAAATAAATATAGCCCCTGCCTCTAGAATCAAGAGTTTTATGTTGTTCGGGTCGGTGCGAGTGTGACAAGAGAGTGATCACACATCACAATATAATCATCATCATCATCTCGCCCACCCTACCACATTAACAATATCATACTGTTTTATTTGTAATCCTGGTTTGATTTTTAAATGCGTTTCAGTGTACCTGTTTTAAACCTTTTGTTCTTTAAGGTTATCTTACACTTTATCGTTGATAAAAATGTCCAGGTCGTAGCCTAATAATGTTTTCCCTGTAACTTAGTAGGACTTTCCTAACCATTCTTTTATTATTTTGTCATATTTAAGTTATAGTAGTCATGTTCATACTCCGGATATGAATAAATGCTTACTGTGTTCATTGTTTGTTAAATACAGGTCTTACATGCAGGAATAAAAGTATATGTATCGGAAATACGTTCGTCAGTCTCAAAGCTGTGAAGACGAACACTTTTAGGTTAACTCCATAACCCTGGCTAATCTACTCGAACTGGCAACAAAAGTGTGACTCATTGAACTGTACGACCTGGCATGCTATTGAACAAATATTTCACGATAGAAGTCTTGACACAAAGTTGACGTTAAATAAGCTTATACTACCTGTCCTGAATATTCTGACGCCTGTTGCCTTATCCTTTTGATTCCATGCCGCACGAAATAATAATTCATAACACATACAGTAGAATATTTACTTTACATGGCGTGAACTGTGTTTTGTTGTGAGATATCGATAGTTTGAAAGCGTTAGGGGTAGAAGCACTGATCATCAGGGACAACATATTCGATAGTTCGCGTTGAAATTAATCTTCCCGTGGCTCGTGTGCAAAATGAAGATTTCACGCACTTGCCAAAACTGAATCGTTGGCTTCACACAAATGAAGACTTTGACTATCGTCTTCAGGGCTGTCTCAGTTCTCTTTGTGACAGTATGGATTTGGGGCGACCACTTCTCGATCTCTCTTTCACTACGGCAGTAATCAGTTACAATATTGTACTGACTAATTGCGTGCTTTTAAATGGTCCGCACTTTTTTCTTTCTTTGTTATGTAGCAGATATTTTGTACTTTCATTCTTACACTTCTTTTAGTAATAATTCATCTTGTCTGTTTACCTGCCCATCCCTGCTGAGATAGTAGACAGGTGATGCAATATTGAAACGGCAGTCATGTTGGTAAATTCTCGTGTACCAAACTTTGGCCACGACAGATTAACACTAAAATCGCCCCAGCGTATTTGTTTAATCGCTGATAAGGGAAGAGTGCGTCTTCGCCATGGTGGTAAACAGTCTAAAATAAAGTGCCCTCTCACATTATGATATTTATCCACAGTGGTCATTGTTTTTAGAATTTACCTCTATACCGCACAATGTTTAATGTTCGTCTAGTTCCTTCTATAACACACAATGTTTAATGTTCTTCTATTTTTTTCTATAGCACACAGTGTTTAATGTTCTTCTTGTTCCTTCTATAACACACAATGTTTAATGTTCTAGTTTCTTCTATAGCACACAATGTTTAATGTTCTAGTTTCTTCTATAGCACACACTGTTTAATGTTCTTCTATTTCCTTCCATTGCTCATACACTTGAAAAATCTGAGAATATTCTTTCACATTTTCCTGTGCCATCCGTTAGTTTCTTCTGTGCTTTTCTCTTTCCATTTTCTCCCCTCTTACAGTATTTTTTTTTTCGCTTCATAGTTCACGCTTTCTAGTCATGTCTGGGCCTAATTTACCCTTACTAATTGTTTTGATCGCTGACTTTCGTTTGAAACCATATTGACTCCTGTTGGTGTAGAGTAAAGTGACTGTGTACGATTGTATAACACACTTCAGACTAGACAGCAAACCACGGATGAAGCGGAGGAGTAGAATTTCCACATGGATCTATCGTTTATCGCTAGTTCGGCCTATTGCTTCCTCCGACTTTCTTTCTGCGGAGATGGAAGAAAACAGGTTGTTGTCTGATAAGTTGTAAAAGGTTGCATATGCTGTGCTGAAAAACCACAGGATAAATGTCATTCTGGTGACAGTTTAAGACACAGGCATCAAGATAACGAATGGAATATTTGGAGCACGAAAGCGATGTAATCAATTCCGTCCAGATTATCAATATAGATCTAAAAATTAGTGAGTATAAATACGATAAAAACCAATGGAAGAGGCAAAAGTTTATATTGTCATGTAGTCAAACACGTGACTTTTTAGATGACATGCAGAGACCATAGTTTATGTTGTCTTGAAGAATATTCTAGAAACACCACGGTAGTGGGGGGATAGACCCCTACCAAAATCAGCAAGTTAGTTATCAATGGTTTGGCATTTCAGATGCAAATATAGGCTGCTCTTGATTGGACTTTTCTCCCACTAAGCAGTAATGGTGTTTAAGCGAAAATATTCATTATAATCTAGCGCCCTGCAAGCCTACTTCACTTACAGGAACACAGCCAGGAACACAGAATATCAGGATCTAAATATAGGATAGGCCAGAGGACCGGACGGGAATTCAATAATTAGAAGATAGTAGCCTCCTAGAACCCACTTTATGCTTTAAGTTCTAAGATTCCAGTTCAAGTGCTAAACTTGGACACCTAACTCACCTGAAAATACGGCATCTTAAATCAGTTGTCCGACAATATTTTAATGTTACCTGTGCAAGAAATCTGTGTTAATTTTCTCGACAACTCGCTGTAAGTTGTAATATATATTTTATCATTTTATATTTGCATTTTTTTTTTACAGATGCAATTTGCTTGTGCGTGTACAGTGGCATATGAGGCTGGCAACCTCATACCACTACATATCGAACAATAAGAAATAAAGTACAATACTTCATTCGCAGAGAAAAGAAAAACTACTTTAGAAATTTAGTTTAGAGTAAAACAAACAGTAAAGAGATATGGAAGGCAATCAACACCTCAGTGAACAAACGAAATTTTCCAGACCCACATACTCCCAATACGCCACTTACTTGTACTGACTTCAGCAATCATTTTCAGGCAGACATCAACAATATAAAATCCACCATTCCGTCTCCCCCTTGTGACTTAAGCAAATTATCAACGTTCTGCGAGAACAAATGTACTAACACAATTCCACCCGACATCCCTTTTATAACAGTTAACGAAGTTTACAACTATATTACTGGCCTTAAAGATAATAACTCATCGGGACTTGATGGAATCAGTAATCGAATACTGCGTTTTGCCGCACTTGCTATTAGTGATTCACTGACATACATATTTAATCAATGTATCGCAAGGAGTTACTTTCCATCCGCTTTTAAAAGCGGTAAACTATACCCACTTCTCAAACCAGGTTCATCTGATAGTAGTAATCTTAGTAACTATAGGCCCATTTCTCTTATATCGTCGCTGTCCAAACCACTGGAAAAACACATCCACAAAACAACACTACAACACCTAGTAGATAACGACCTGCTAATCGACAGTCAGTCGGGGTTTAGACCAAAGCATTCATGCCACACAGCCTTAACAAAGATGATAGACAATTGGCACCGAAACATCAATAACGATAATATATGTGGAGCAATATTTGTAGACTTCAAAAAAGCATTTGATATGATAGATCACTTTATTTTAATCAGAAAATTTGAAACAATGAAAGTAAATATTAAGCTGGTAAAGTTAATTAAATCGTTCCTGTCAGACAGACAACAAATAGTCTCTTACAATAATTCCTTGTCGAACCCAATCGTTGTCCATACAGGTGTTCCTCAGGGCTCTATTCTCGGCCCTCTTCTATTTACCGTATACATTAATGATCTTCCTCTATACTTCAAACACTCATCATGTGACCTTTTTGTCGATGACTGTACTGTCTATACTAGTGATAAAAGTTGCACCACACTAGAACAATCTTTACAAAACGATACACATAATCTTATTACGTGGAGCAACGAGAATCGCATGCAAATAAATATTAGTAAAACAAAATGTATGTTAATATCAACCAGACAAAAACTACAAAACTTGCAGAAAACAACACTTCAGCTCTTCATTGGAACATCACTAATTGAAAACGTAAATGAACACAGAACTCTAGGTATCACTGTTGACCAACACCTAAGTTGGAACTCACATGTACATGCACTCACAAAGCTAACAGCACAAAAAGTTTACCAATTAGCCAAAATTAAACATTTTCTGGATGAAGAGGCAAGGAAAATGTTCTACATATCTCATATACAAACGCATCTAGACTATTGTTCCACAATCTGGGATTGTTGTTCTGTCTCCAACACAAAAAGGCTCCACTCACTTCAAAAACGCGCAATGCGCCTTGTTGCTGATAAACACCAATCACATTGTATAGATTTATATAATTATCTTCAAATATTACCCCTCAGGAAGCGCTTCCTCTTTAACAAAGGGAAATTTATTCACAAAATCCTGTCACAGAATGCTCCAAAGTATCTTTGGCCGCTTTAAAAATACAATGACAGACGTAGTCAGCGCTTAAACAAATTACAGGTACCCAAGCCCAGGCTTGACCTATTTAAAACTAGTTTGGCTTACTCAGCTGCTCATCTTTGGAACAATCTTCCCAATGAGCTGAAAAACACGCACAGTCCTTACTCATACAATTGTATACTGTTCAAATACTTTATGAGTGCTGATTATATGCCACCCTAACTGATTGTGTTGTACTTTTATCTAATATACTGTATGGAGGCTCTGATGATCTAGTTTTCATTACAATATACTTTTTCTTAATATTATATTCTTAATAACTTATATACCACTACAGGCGCTCACTTGGGTTCCTGAGGGTAAGAGGAAAAAAGGAAGACCAAAAGAAACACTCAGAAGAACAATAATAAGAGAAGGAAGAACGTTGGGCCTAAATAATGTGCAAGAGCTAAGAGGAGTGGCGTCACAACGAACAACCTGGAGAGCACTGGTTTCTGCCTTATGCGCCGTGTTTGGTGCTTAAAGAATTTATTATTATTATTATTATTATATTCTTAATTTTATGATCAGGTACTGTTAATGTATGCTGTTATACTTCCTTGTAATGTTGCACTGCCCTTAAATTAATACTTTCAGTACGCTGGAGAATGTTGAGTAACAGTAATAAAAGATGAGCAAGAGGATGGAAGAATGCAAGAGGGGACTGTGTCCGATTTTCAACCCTTGGCAAATTAATTGCTTTCATATATGTCTATCTAACTATCGATCTTGTCTGATTCTGGTCTTGAGTTTGGGACGCAAAGACAGCGAAGAAAGTAACTGTTTAACCACCTCATCTTGATGAACTTAAAAAAAAAAAAAAAGTCCCTGAGTCATTCAGTTGAATACGGTATGAACATTTTACAAGTTCTCATAACATACCTCTGAATATGTCTCAGATCACTAATTTACAGTATGAAAAATTCGATTCTTATGTCTTGTTGTTATTGTTTTTTGTTGTTGTTTTTTTTTATTTACTTTTTTTTTTTAATTTATTTTTTTTATTTATTTATTTATTTTTTCTTCAAATTCATTATTATTATTAATTTTTATTTTTTTTTATTTTTTATTTTTTTTATTTATTTTAAAAACACTTTAATTATGATGATTATTGCAAATGTAATATTACTTTTATAATGATAAATGCCTTAATAATGCTTAAAGTAAATGTGAGGATGAAAGGATATTAGTATACATGATGAGAGAGAGAGGAAGGGCAGAATGTCAGACGGGCCTGCGTGCCCAATTCTTAACCCTTTGAAAATAAAGTTCGTTCTTTCGTTCGTTCGTTGTAAATAACGTGACACATGAACCACCATTGCAAGAGCTAGTGACTGCGTCGTGCGGGTTTCCTCATAAGGAACCAACAGCAGAGGGTGCCCTTGCCTCCATAGAGAGCAGGTAGTGGATGATGATTTCATGGTGTGCATAGTTGTTATACAAGAACGTTGTACACTTTATATATATATATATATATATATATACATATATATATATATATATATATATATATATATATATATATATATATATATATATATATATATATATACAGCGTGTCCGGCAGAATCACTACCAATAACAAATGTCAATATCTCCACATCCATGTAAGTTAGAATTATTTTTTTATGGTTACCTCGTATAGAAACCATCACATTTTTAGGAGCAGTAAGACAATTGATAAATTGTCCGATAATGTGCAGATAACGCATACGTAATGCGCAGCCGCGGAATGTGATGAAGCGTGCAGTGAAAATGGCGGAGTTCACGGTGCAGCAGAAAGTGCAATGCTGTTATTGGCTTGCGGAATTAAAGTTTCTCATTGTTGTGCAAAGGAGATTCAGGCAGGAATATGGACAGAAACCTCCGAGGCGACATACCATAGTGAAATGGTACAAGCAATTGTTGGAAACAGGTTCTTTGTTGAGAAAGAAGGGAAACGGCTGTGACCGCTTGACCTTTCACGCTAGCTTTGTCCCTCCTACTTCACGATAAGCATTTATATGTGCTAGAAGATGCTACATGTAAGAATAACAGACCTTAAAAGCAAATAAGACGTTTTTACACAAAACGCAGTATTCATTCAAAGTTCAGTTGCCGTTACTGCTCTGACAGGGCAAACGTAGGTCAATCACAGGTAATAATGAATAGGTTTTATAAGCGCGAAAGTGGGAAATGAATGTTTGTGTGATCTGGGTTTTTTTTAATCCTAATGTTAAGTTGGAAAAGATCACACATATGAAAATAAAGTCGAAATAACAGATTGTCGTGTGCAAAAAGGTCGAAAAGCTGAGGAACGGAGTGCAAATGTTAATTATTGTGTCGTGTGAAAAAAAGGACGGGTCGTGTGAAAAAAGGCGGGAAAAAAAGAAGAAATAGTGTAAATAGAAGAGTTGTGGGCGATTGGCAGCGATTTCAGGACTTATGATTCCAAGGATACCATGATTTTAGACTAGAGGATTTTTACAGATAGCGTTAGGAGAACTTCGTCTTTGAGGATACCAAGACAAGTTTTTTTCTTTAGTAGACAAGTGTCTATATTATTCAGTTGGATTATAGATTGTTCATTTTGGATAAACAACCATCATTTTGTGAAATTTACAGTGTTTGTCTAATTACATCAATAAACTCTAATTGAATTTTTCTACATTGCTGTTTGTGGAACTTTACAATAATTTCTTGTGGATATACGTTGTTGTGCTGAAACTGTTTTGCTTATCACCAAACTTAATGGGAAGAACATTCCTGGGTTGAAACAAATAATAAAAGGTCAAGTATCACCATCTCTGGCGGAACGCCAGTCAGCACTTGAGCCACTACAACATGAAGGATTAACTCTGACTACATAAAATCAATATAACTACTAGTGCCGCATTAAACTGACGCGGGCACATATGTTCAAATTGGCGCCGTGACCTGCCCTTTTTTCTTGGTGAAAGCAGACAGGCATAACCACTAATGGATGAAAGTCAAGAACAACAGCAGCAACAACAGGCGTAGTTTCCACTACAGCAACAACAGCAACAACAACATGCATTATTTGCACAGCAACAACAGCAGCAACAACAACATATTAGAAAATGGGAAAGAGACACTGTCAAAACAAGAGCAGATTGGAGTAGTCTAAATAGAAGACACCATCGCATAGCTGTTAGAAATTTTATCAACAGAATCACACAACGAAAGATATGGGAAGTAAATAATGTTACAACGACTGACCAACAAACTTGTATAATAACAACAGAAGATGAATTAAGGGCACATATCAGACGTCTAAAGCAATGGAGAACACCACCTAACATACATCACCAGGTCGGTTTTGTAACATCAAGTGACACACGATGGGCCCCCATGATCAATAGTCAACCTAAAGAAATACACGAACTACAAGTGAAGAAAGCAAAGATCAGTTGTGTTGCGACACAAACAAACGTTGACAGGTCAAGTCAGGTCAATGACCCAGAACCACAGGTGAAGAAAACAACTATGATAAGTGTAGCAACACAAACAGAGAATAGAGCTGCAGTTTCAGCAACACAAACAGATAATAGAGCTGCAGTTTCAGCAACACAAACAGATGTTGACCTTAACACTGACACATCATGCAGGCGTATAGGAACAGCACTAAGAAGGAATCCTATCAAAACAGGTCCACAAGAAGTACAGGACATGGATACATCTTATAGGCGTACAAGAACAGTACAGAAGAACGAACGAACGAACGAACGAACTTTATTTTCAAAGGGTTGAGAATTGGGCACGCAGGCCCGTCTGACATTCTGCCCTTCCTTTCTCTCATCTTTTATACTGATTTCATTTATTCTCACATACATTTTACCCATCAATTCAAGGAATTCAACGTTATAAAGGTAAAATAATAGCATACTCACATTCACAGTATCTAATTATAAACATGAAATAAAGTATGTTGAAAAATACAAACTAAGTATCACCATGAAACAAAATATGTTGAAAAACACTATCATCATCATTAAACCTACATTCAATATTATACCATTTGTTCGGAAAAATAATCACATTAGGGGGGCAGATAATCAGAACTCATAAAGTAATCGAAAAGTTTACGATTGTATGAATAGGGACTGAGGTTGTTATCTTTCAGATAATGTGGAAGATAGTTCCAGAGATGAGCAGCAGAGTAAGCTAAGCTTTTCTTGAATAAGTCAAGCCTAGGCTTGGGCACTTGTATTTTGTTAAGGCGTTGACTGCGTCTTTCACTGTATTTGAACATTGGCCACAGATATGTTGGAGCATTCTGTGACAGGATTTTGTGAACAAATTTAGCTTTGTTGAACAGAAAGCGCTTTCTTAGAGGCAGTATTTTGAGATCTTTATATAGATCTACACACTGTGCTTGGCAGTTGTCAGAAACTAGACGCACTGCACGCTTTTGTAGTGAATGGAGTCTTTTTGTGTTGGACATAGAACAACCATCCCAGATTGTGGAGCAATAGTCCAGGTTTGTTTGTATGTGAGATATATAGAACAATTTACGTGCATCTTCATCTAGGAAATGTTTTATTTTAGCTAACTGGTAAACTTTCTGTGCCGTTTGCTTGGTCAGTGCATGAACATGTGAGTTCCAATTTAGATGCTGGTCAACGACTATTCCTAGAGTTTTATGTTCATTAACGTTTTCAATTGGTAAGGTACCAATATAGATCTGAAGTGTTGTTTTCTCTGAATTTTGTAATTTTTGTCTAGTTGATATTAACATGCACTTTGTTTTAATTATATTAATTAGCATGCGATTTCCGATGCTCCACCTAATCAGATTGTCTGTATCTTTTTGTAACGATAGTTCGAGTGTGTTGCAACTTGTATCACTCGTGTAGACAGTACAGTCATCAGCAAATAGGTCACAGGATGCGTGCTCGACGTGTAGTGGAAGGTCATTAATGTATATGGCAAAAAGTAGAGGCCCAAGAATAGAGCCCTGAGGAACGCCGGTATTTATTACGGTTGGGTTTGAGCAAGAGTTATTGTAAGAAACTACATGTTTTCTGTCTGACAGGAATGATTTAATTATCGTCACTAGTTGAAGGTTTACTTTTGATGTTTCTAGTTTTCTAATTAAAATAGCGTGATCTATCATATCAAATGCTTTTTTAAAGTCTACAAAAACTGCCCCACATATGTTATCGTTATTAATATTTAAGTGCCAGTTGTCAATCATCTTAGTTAGAGCTGTGTGACATGAATGTTTAGGTCTAAACCCCGACTGACTATCAATTAGCAAGCCGTTGTTAACTAAGTGTTGTAGTGTTATTTTATGTATGTGTTTTTCTAGTGGTTTGGATAGCGATGATATTAAGGAGATTGGCCTATAGTTACCAAGGTTATTATTGTCGGAAGTGCCAGGTTTTAAGAGAGGATATACCTTAGCGACTTTAAAGTGCCACGGAAAGTAACTCCGTGCGATACATTGATTGTATATGTATGTAAGCGAATCACTAATAGCTGGAGCCGCATAACGCAGTATTCGATTACTGACTCCGTCTAGTCCTGATGAGTTATTATCTTTAAGTCCTAGAAGATAGTTATATACTTCATTAACTGTCATAAACGGAATGTTGGATGGGATTGTGTTGGTACATTTGTTCTCACAAAATACTGACAGCCTGCCTAAGTCACAAGGTGAATTTGGTATTGTAGATTTAAGACTGTTTATTTCTGCATGAAGGTAATTGCTGAAGTCTGTGCAAGTAAATGAACTGTTAGGGGTTGACGAGACTGACAGATTTCGCTTGTTCGCTAAGGTGTTGATTGCTTTCCATATATCTTTACTGTTTGTTTTGTTCTGAACCAAATTTTTAAAGTAATTTCTTTTTTCACTACGAATTAAATATTGCACTTTGTTCCTCTGTGCTCTGTATGTGTTAAAGTCCTTGTTTTTGTGAGCTTGATCTCTCTGCCTCATGGCGTCTAGCACTGCTTGGGTGATCCAAGGAGATTTGACCTGTCGTTTCACACGAACTTCTTTAGTTGGTGCGTGGTTATCAAACACATAAAGAAAGATACGTGTCCAATGGGCAATGGCGTCATCGGGATCAGAAATCTGGTAAACACTGGCAAGAGGTGCAGTTCGCAAATCATGTAAAAATAGTTCACGGTTGAAATTTTTAAAACTTCTAAATTTAATACTGATATGTTTATTTCTTGGAGCTTTATATTTATTCTTTGACCACGTGCAACATATAGGATAGTGGTCACTCATCGCGACAGTAGGAACAGAGCATTCTATAATGTTTTCTGCACAGGTGACGTAGATGTGGTCAATTGTTGTGGATGATGCATTTGTTACCCTGGTAGGCTGGTTGACTATTTGTTTTAGGTTGTAAGATAGTATGATGTTTTCCCACGTTTGGTTTGTGTTATGCATGTCGATGTTGAAATCGCCTAGAAGAATAATTTCTTTGGCAGTGGTAAATACTTTATCCATCATAGTGGTGAAATCTTCGTACCAGATGGCTCCTGCACTGGGATTTCTATAAAGATACCCGACTAGAAATTGTCCCTGAGTCGGTAGTTTTATTTCTAACCATATGCACTCGGTCTCTGCTGTCTCTAAATCGCTTCTGTGGCGATAACTAATAGAAGTGGAAATATATACTACTATACCTGTTTCTAGCTTTCTACTTGAGTCTCGCCGAACTGTTTTAAAGCCATTTAGGGCAATTTCATCATCTGATATTTTGTCGTTTAAACGACTTTCGGAAAGTCCAAAAACATGAAAATTTTTATTCAGAATTTGTGTAAGCTCAGGAAGTTTGCCTAATAAATGGTAAATGTTCAGGTGGCCCAGCCGTAGACCATCCTTAATTAGCCATTGTGTCTGATAGGTATGCATTTTATTTTGGCGAGTGTTTTAAAAAGGAAAATAACAAAAGCAATTTTAGATACGAAACCTACGAAAATTTAAACTAATTAACGTCACCAAGTAAGTGAAAATACAAATGTTAGTACTTAACGTACGAACGCTTGGTACAAGTATTGCTAAAAAATTACAATTAACTGAAATTGTCAGTAGTATATTAAAATAGTCACACAACAGTAGGCACGCACGTTTTCACACCACAACACTAAAATTCTAACAAAGTAATTAAGCAACACTGAGAGAATACGAATTAAAAAAGTAAATAAAATAAAATAAAATCTTGCAAATTATGAAAAAACTGTCGAAGGCCTGTAGCCAATGAAATTAGAGTGTTTTGAGAAAGTAACAAAGTACTTATTACTTTATGCGTCACAGTAATCAACTAGTTGTTCACGGGAGAGACGGCTTTGGTCGCAGGGATTAAGTCAATAACAAAAAAACCAAAAAAATAAAAAATGAGTGGATTCATCATCGATAATGGATGTCTCTGTCAGGTATATAGTAGGGCCCCCGTTGCACAGACATCATTAGTGCTTGGCTGAGGGATGCAGGACTGAATTGCATCAGGTATCCAAGTTCTGGGTTCCACTGAGCACGATCAGGAAGGCTACGGGAGGAAGCATGACGACTGTAGATTTCATCTGCAGTGGTTCCAACACTTGTAGGAGATTTTTGGGTCTGGGACATTGTGGCACTGCTTGTTGAACTGTCATATAATGTGTTTGTGAGGGGCTGTCTTATAGGTAGTGGAGGAAACATAACATCGTAACGTTCGGCTTCCTGGCTGTATGTGGCGTTCTGTTTGTTGTTAGGTAATTTGTTGGTTACAGAAGCGCTTCTTTGAGGGGCGGGCAAGGTGTGTTGTGCATTTTCATGAAGGGCTGATCTCATGGTAGATCGGTTTGTGTTCTTTGTGTCTGGTGGGTTGTCGTGTTGCGTTCGCTGCGGGTACTTGATGTTTTTTGCTAGGATGCTGCTACCTAGTTTTGATGTATGTATTTGATCTATGTAAAGGCGTTTCTTTGGTGCTCCAGAGTTGCTTGTGAAGAAAGGAGTGTTGTTGATATAGCCAATGTTGTTGTGTTCACAATAGCTCTGGAGTGTCTTGTTGTTGGTGTCGGCTACGCGACGTTGGAAGCCATAGCAAGGTGGAATAATGGATGACATAAAAATGGAGGTGTTAGGAAATTTTTGTTTTATTGTAGTAGTCAGTTTGGAAATCGACGAAGGGCTAACGCTGTGTCCATTCATTATGTCGTTGATCCCTACATGTACTGTTGTTCTTGTAATGTTATGATGTATGTCGAACCTATTAATTCTATCAATTAATCTTTCAGTTCCAGCTCCAGGTATCGCTAATACTGAGACAGTTTCCTCTTTAGTAGTAGACATCCGGTCATTGTATATGCCTTTTAGGAGAGAGTCGCCAATTATAACGTGTGTTGCTTTACTACATAGTTGTTGACTCGGCTTTCGTTTTGATTCTTGCTGCTGCCATTGATTTTCCTGGTGTGAATCGTCCTGAATAGTCTGGGTGTTTTCATCGGGTGGTTGTTGTGTCAGTATCTGATCTGGTAGCGGCGTTAATGCCTGTTCATTTTGTACTGAACGCTGGTTAAGGGCGGTAAACCTGTTGCTTACTTTTACACTAATAGGGTAAGCTTCGTGTGCACGTGTATCCTCAACTTTTTTGGTGTTACATTGGTGCTGCTTGCGGCGTTCGTTTGATATATGTTCTTTGGAGGGATCTCCAGAAGCTTCAGGTACTGTAAGAGGATGTTCCGAGTGCTGTGTTTTATAAATAGAAAAATCGCTTCGTAGTTGCTCAACGACGTGTTTCATATTGGAATTATCTTCTCTCAGATGCAGTATTTCCTTTTTGAGTAGTTCGTTTTCTGCGCTGATCGATTTATAGACATTAGTCGTCAGATCGGCAATTAGTGTTCGAAGTGTGTCCTCCATTTTGAGCATCAGCTCCTGGCAGCACTGCGCATTTATCATGTGAGTGACTTCTGGGTGATTTTCCCGTGATAATGATTCATCTGTTTGTGTGCAAGTGTCTTTAGGGCCCATTGGATATTCTATGGCCAGCATAGGTTGAGAAAATGGAGTATTTGCTACTGTGTCGCTCATTGGAAAGTCCCGTGTTGTGGGAGGCAAAGTGGATGTATTTGTAGGAGAGTGTATGCTAGAGTTAATGTTGATGATTTCGCTGTCAGCAGATGAGACGCTGGCAGCTGATGATGTGACGTCTATTGCGAGCTGGGGTAAACATGCTGTCGAGTCCAATTTTGTGGTACAAATTATGTTTTGTGCAGACTCATTTAAACTGACAAAGTCCGTTTCCAGCCATGACTCAATAACAGTGGCAGTTGCTTGAGCCATTATCTTGTTTTTTGTATGATAAAGGTGCAGAGATAATAGTGGTGTTGTGATGAAATCTTCTACAAAGGCACCTTGTTTATCTGCTCTCGTCTCGACATGGTCATTCTGGTAGTATTTGGTACACGTTGTGCGAAATGCCTCATAATGATATGTATTGTGGAAGAGTACAGTAGCACATTTACCGTCATTTGCTATTTTAAAGGTTAAATCCGACTCTTTGTTAAATCCCTGAAGTTTAACGCGAATAGCTCTGTTTTGGTCTAAGGAATAATTTTTGATTTTGGTCGGGCGAAATAGGGAGGTGTAAGCACAGAGGAGATGAAGAAAGCACTCAAAGACGAACTGAAGGGAGCTAAACCTGACACAGTAGTACTAAAATATGTACAGAGATTTCTGGAGAAGAAGTTTGATACAGACTTATCAGAAAGGAAAGAAGAAATTCGCAGACTTGTGGGGAGAGTAATGGAGGAACTTAATTACTGGGGAATCAAAACAGTGGAAAGAGACGTGTTCTCAGATTCATCAAGTTACTCAGACGGGGTATCGTCAGATGAGGAGGATGAGTTAGAATACACGGAGAGGTGCGAAAAGGTGGAAAAGTTGGGAAAAGAAGTGAGAGAAGAAGTGAATGACACGAGAAAGAAAATAGTTAAAGTGGATGAACCAAACATGGAGGAGTTGAAACCGGTGATAGAATCCATCATAGAACGGCCTGATTTTAACTTATCAAGGGGACTAGCATGGAGACTGCTAGAGCAAAAATATCATACAAACTTTCCACAAACAAGAATTGAAATAGATCTGGTTCTAACAAAAATGTTAGATGAAGAAAACATGAAGAGACACAGAATAGAGCAGGCAAATCGCAATCGAAGTCAGACAATAAAGAAAAGAAGGAAGTAATACAGCCTCTGATCGATGTGATGCAAGAGGAGTATGAAGACACAGTCATGAAGAAACAAAGAAACAAGGATGATATGAGAGCCTAGCTGCACTACACAGAAACAACACATCGGTGTTCGCAACGTTATTCACATGATCACAACCATAATTCCCTACCCCCTCATCAGCCCCAACATACTCCCTACGCGACCCCCGTCGCAACCCCAGTGATTATGTGAAGCGAACATTTGATGACAGAAGACATACCATGGAACCCAGAGGACAAGTATACTACAGATTTGAACAGCCCACGACCAGTGAACCTACTTTCCCATTAAATAATCTCCTGCAACCTCATAGGAAGTATCAAGGTGAAAATCCCATCGAAGTCATACTACAAGATAAGTATAGAGCACATCAGATAGCTAATCGTAATGCACAGAAAGCCTTCAAGAAATGGCAGAAACAACATGATAAAAGAGCTAAATTAGAACAATTTCAAGTTGGTGATAAATACGTTTGAACATGATGACGAGAAGAACATAGTCACCAAAGCTCATGCAGCACAAATTAAGAAAGCTACTCATCGCCCGATAGCACCACCAGTTTTATCTAATGGCAGACCCATGCATAAAGCCACATTGAACCACTATCATTTTACAGATACGTCAAAAACCTCACACAGAGAATCTGAGAACATAAATACATATTGCCGCAGAGAATCAGAGAGCAACAATAGAAATTGCGACGAACACACAGACAACGCTGTTTCACAAGCAGAACGGCACACATCTGAACAAGATAATGATACTCGACACACAGCACCGCCTAATGATGAAAACGCAGACAGCGCTACATGCACACTTGAGGAAGATATTATTCTTCCATCACCTCCATTCCGACACGAATCTGACCTAGATACAGCAGATCCGGAGAGTGACCACGAAAGCATGAACAGTCCAGACAACACGGAATCTCGCACTGCAACGGGGCGCCCACATTCTGGTGCAGCAGATGACTCCCCACTGTTAACGGGATTTGTCCGGTTGCCTCAGGAGCACATACGTAAGAGATTGCGTGGAAAACGCAGACAGCCACACAAATCGCAGCATGAGGTGAACCATTTCAACACTACTTCATCCTTACCCTCGACAACTGCAGCCACCACCCACTCGACAGTGCGAAATGCGCCATCCTCTTGTGATCAACGATTGACAAAAGCTACCTTGAGGGAAATCGCCAAGTTCCTCATGTCAACATTCGTAAACGTCCAGTTCAACGATTATTAGTTTATTGGAGAATCAATCTTCTCTAATAACAAAAGGTACTACCCCAGCTAAAGTACCCAACGAGTGCTCTCTCTACAAATAGCACTCTCCCTCGTTACCCCCATCATCTAAAGTCACTAGTGTCCATTTTTTTTTTTTGGTAGGAAATTTTATTTATTCAGAAAGATGTCAGCCTCAGTCAAGACCCTGCTGATGATACTGATGATAGTGATAATTATGACATCTGCAACACCCACATATACTAACAAGTTATTATGGCGTCACATGACTGTGTTTTACTTTTATACAATTATTTCAGATTCTTCGTCGACATGAACTGTCATTAGGACTACATCTTTTACACCGCTACGTCAAGAAATTGAAGAACTTTTGCAAACATTCTATAACACTATATTATCCCGGTTAAACAGAACTTTAAATGATCACAGTTCTCTAGTTATAAAAAAAAATTTTTACAAGTGTTAGGTACGAAATCTTTATGATTAGAAGAGTACCCACTGTACAAATTACACCACTTTTGCCTTTGAAAATCTTTATAAATGACTTATGCTTTACAACGGTTTTTATTTTTTTGTTCTTTTTCCCTTCTTGATGAATTTAGTGACAAAAGCAAACATACTATACGCACACACATATTTTTCCTTTGTGACACATGAGAGTTTCTTTTTTAATGTGTTAACTCACAGTTTTCCTTTTGTGTTATGGAAAGGCCGTTTTATAATGTTCAATCGCATCGAGACTGTATTTTGGCGATTTTTTTTTCTTTCTTAATGATGCTTTTTACAACCTGAATGATCGTATAAGGCTTCTCACGTTATTCAAGCCAACGACCATTTCTCACAGATATACGACGAATCAGACGTCAAATTTATTCTTCCCTACACATCCAAACGCCTTTTCATTTCCTGTCACCTTCTCCGACATGCGTCATCACAGACGGACCGTTTATAAATCGACGCACTATTCCGAGCATCCCCCACTTCAAAACGAATTTACCTATGTTGACGTGTCTATCAAATTCTATAAATACTTCTTCGTAGTCTGGGAAACACCCCTTCTCGCATTCCTGAATCCAGTGAGACACACCAGAGGTCATGACCCGACGAACTAGAGTGTCAGGACTATTGATTGTGCCTAGCATAGTTGGTGTTTTGAATTTTAAGCGGTTTAGTGTATAAATACCATGTGTACAAGAAGATGAAATGTTCACAGCGGACATCGGTAAAAGATAATGAGGACATTGTTACCCCTCTGTTTAGGATTGTTTCGGGGTTTGCAAGCATGTGAATGTCTGCAGCATTCGCATGGTTGCACCACAACCACCTCAGCTGAATGAGTACTGGAAAATCGCGCACAATCCTCAATACCCTCCCACTGTGATAAACCATACTCCGTCATTTATCCCAATATACACCCTCCCCCCCCCCCTTCCACTCCACTAAATAACTGAGACACATATATATTTTCACCTAAATTTGACTTGGTGATATGCAAGTATTTTGCAAGTTGGGTAAAACTTATATGCTAATCAACACAGTTCGCGGATTTGCGAAATACTACATTGTTACATGCAAACGATGACGATTTCATGGGAAATCGCTAACATGATAACGGATATGTTCACATGTTGATAAACCTTGAATTGAGAAATAAACATCACATATTGATGTACTTGTATTTTTCTGACCATTTGTCACATTGTAAGCGGAACGCTACAGTATATTTTCTTGACAATTTGTTGTCCATTATACCTTGTATTGAGAAATAAACATCATATATTGATGTACCTGCATTTTTCTGACCATTTGTCACATTGTAAGCGGAACGCTACAGTATATTTTCTTGACAATTTGTTGTCCATTATACCTTGTATTGAGAAATAAACATCACATATTGATGTACCTGTATTTTTCTGACCATTTGTCACGTTGTAAGCGGAACGCTACAGTATATTTTCTTGACAAATTGTTGTCCATTATTATGAACTTGCATTTGTATGCGGATTTTATATTTGATGACGAACCTATAAACAGTTTGGTACTTTGTTCAGGGTAACTGAGATAGTTCATACTCCAACACCCGATAATTTTTTATATCGGTATAGTTGTCCTCCCTCATAGTAACGACTATTACATAAGTTGGAGATTAGAGACATTTTTTAAATAAATACTTTGTAACTCCATGTAACCAGATAAATAATGCTATATTTATATTTTACGACCAACACATAGACAGTTCACCAAACTTGTCCAGATTTTTGGTGTTTAAGACCCATATACATCCTGGTAAATCACTGACCACAGTGGCAGGATTGGGGTCGCCTGTATCATATGATTGTATTATATTTACCACGTTCTATATTGACAGTTACGAGAGCGTACAGCTCCAGTTCATATTTTTTATAATAAATTTTTAGATTAACATTGCCATGTATGTATATTCCCATGTCATAATATATATACGAGATCGTATATTACATTTTTTTTTTTTTTGCGTCCCAAGGTCTGATGTTTGACCATTAGTTCTATGCTGTTAGGCTGATGTTCGTTGCAGCTACTACATTTTAAGATTGTTAAATACTAAATGAATATTAGTCAATTCTGTTAAATATTGCCAAAGTATTTTTTTTGTTTTGTTTTTATTTGTGTTGTTTGCACAACCCATGAAAATCGTATGCGATTACTTTTTTTTTTGTTTTAATTTTTTTTATTTTTTTATTTAAATGTTATCATTAAGTATGTTATCATTATGGTGATGACTAACGCACAGCGTTGTTCATATTGATATTGTTAAGAAGTAGTATACATCAATACTGTTAAATGGCGAAGTGTATTAACAAATTTTATATATGCCCCGTTTTACGCATTATAAATATACTGGGATCCCTCGTTTTACGAACATTTTTTTTAACCTTTTTCTTTTTTTTCTCTCTAAGAGTCTCTACCAATAGGTTAGTCGTTTATAACAGTCACTAGCATGAGGTACTTAGTTGATAGTACGCAAATGTTTCCCTCTGGGATACATTTGTGTGGCCAATACTGTTCAATGGCGAAGTGTATTAACAAATTTTATATATCCCCCGTTTTACGCATTATAAATATACTGGGATCCCTCGTTTTACGAACATTTTTTTTTTTAACCTTTTTCTTTTTTTTTCTCTCTAAGAGACTCTACCAATAGGTTAGTCGTTTATAACAGTCACTAGCATGAGGTACTTAGTTGATAGTACGCAAATGTTTCCCTCTGGGATACATTTGTGTGGCCAGGGACGTATGTGACCGCTTGACCTTTCACGCTAGCTTTGTCCCTCCTACTTCACGATAAGCATTTATATGTGCTAGAAGATGCTACATGTAAGAATAACAGACCTTAAAAGCAAATAAGACGTTTTTACACAAAACGCAGTATTCATTCAAAGTTCAGTTGCCGTTACTGCTCTGACAGGGCAAACGTAGGTCAATCACAGGTAATAATGAATGGGTTTTATAAGCGCGAAAGTGAGAAATGAATGTTTGTGTGATCTGGGTTTTTTTTAATCCTAATGTTAAGTTGGAAAAGATCACACATGTGAAAATAAAGTCGAAATAACAGATTGTCGTGTGCAAAAAGGTCGAAAAGCTGAGGAACGGAGTGCAAATGTTAATTATTGTGTCGTGTGAAAAAAAGGACGGGTCGTGTGAAAAAAGGCGGGAAAAAAAAGAAGAAATAGTATAAATGGAAGAGTTGTGGGCGATTGGCATCGATTTCAGGACTTATGATTCCAAGGATACCATGGTTTTAGAGTAGAGGATTTTTACAGATAGCGTTAGGAGAACTTCGTCTTTGAGGATACCAAGACAAGTTTTTTTTCTTTAGTAGACAAGCGTCTATATTATTCAGTTGGATTATAGATTGTTCATTTTGGATAAACAACCATCATTTTGTGAAATTTACAGTGTTTGTCTAATTACATCAATAAACTCTAATTGAATTTTTCTACATTGCTGTTTGTGGAACTTTACAATAATTTCTTGTGGATATACGATGTTGTGCTGAAACTGTTTTGCTTATCACCAAACTTAAAGGGAAGAACATTCCTGGGTTGAAACAAATAATAAAAGGTCAAGTATCACCATCTCTGGCGGAACGCCAGTCAGCACTTGAGCCACTACAACATGAAGGATTAACTCTGACTACATAAAATCAATATAACTACTAGTGCCGCATTCAACTGACGCGGGCACACGGCAATGAAGCGTTGTCTCCAGATAGAGTTGAAGCAGTTAGCGAAGCTTGTCAACGTAGCCCGCGGAAATCCATTCGACGGGCAAGGGGAGAATTGGGTATTCCAAAATCTACTGTTCACGACATTGTGCACAAAAGATTGCGGCTTACAGCCTACAAGATCCAGCTAGTGCAGAAGTTACAGCAAAATGATAAACCCAGACGGGCCGAGTTCGCAAATGCAATGCTATGTCACCTCGATGATGACAATGAATTCTCAATCGTGTGGTATTCTCCGATGAAGCGACCTTACACACTTGTGGCAAAGTTCACCGGCATAATTGTATTATATGGGGAAATGAAAAGCCACATGTCGTAATGGAGCATGAGCGAGACAGCCCTAAACTTAACGTGTGGTGTGCCTTAACCTCGAATTATGTGATCGGGCCATTTTTCTTCGCCGAAGCCACAGTCAGAGGAGCAACATACCTGAACATGCTGCAAAATTTTGCAGTTCCTAGGCTACCAGAAGGATTCATATTCCAGCAAGATGGAGCACCTCCACACTATGCCAATGAAATAAGAAACTACCTTCATCAACAATTTCCAGACAGATGGATTGGAAGATTAGGTCCCATTGATTGGCCACCAAGGTCACCAGATTTGACCCCCTTAGATTTCTTTCCATGGGGATACGTAAAAACTTTGTCTATCAAACTCCGGTGCAGGGACTGGATAATCTTCGGCAGCGAATAATTGACGTTTGTGCATCCGTCACACCTCAGATGCTGCAAAACACGTAGAGAGAGATAGAATACCGTGTTGACATTCTTCGAGCCACTAAAGGCGCTCATGTGGAGATCTACTGAAACTTGGTGAGTTGCTACTGAAACTTAATGAGTTTGCCTAACAGAAAATCAAAATCTTGTCGGTCTACTATTATTATTATAAGAAATATTGACATTTGTTATTGGTAGTAATTCTGCCGGACACACTGTATATATATATATATATATATATATATATATATATATATATATATATATATATATATATATATATATATATATATCACAAAAAGTAGGGGATATTTTAAGATGGTATGTATTATTTTACAAAAGAGTGGATTTCGTATTTTAATGGTTGTATGGACATATCGAGCACGCTCTTCTCCACTCTCACGTGCAATATCATGTTGACCTGGTGACTCGTGATGAGTAAGCCAATCCCGAGAACAGAGGTGGGGCCGATCCGTAAATTTCACACACATTATTCTTTTTCACAAAAATGCGTGTATCTCGGGTTTGATGAACACTACTCACCATGGACAGGTATAAAAAGACTCTGCAACAGATAAAATTTCTTTTCTTCGTCATGGAACGTTTGACAGAACAGCAGAGATGGATAGGCATAGGCATGTTGCAAACCGGAAGTCGGCAAGTGGATGTTGCTCGGAACCTCAATGTTTCACAGTCAGTTGTCAGCAGACTGTGGAACAGGTATCAACATTTCCGCACAGTGGCTGATCTGCCTCGGACTGGCCGCCCAAGAGTCACTACATGCCGCCAAGATCAACTTCTTGTTACTCAGGCCCTCAGAACTCGGACTCTAAATGCTACTCAACTTCAGCAACACCTTCAACAGACCACTGGGATCCGAGTCTCAACTCAGACAGTACGAAACCGTTTGCACCAAGTGCAACTGGCCTCACGCAGACCGTTTGTAGCTTTGCCCATGTCACCACAACACAGGCGAGCAAGAATGGATTGGTGCCAACGTCATCATCGGTGGACCAATCAACAGTGGGCATCAGTGATGTTTTCTGATGAGTCCCGATTCGTTTTGGATTTTCATGATCGTCGAATACGTGTCTGGCGACGGCGAGGTAAGCGTTACCAGCCTCCTGCAACTGTTGCACACAACCGTTATGGAGGTGGCAGAGTAATGGTGTGGGCAGGCATCTGTATGAATGACAGGACCGACCTTCACATATGCCAGGTCAATATCACAAGGCTCTACTCCGTGACAACATCATCGAGCCTATCGTTGTGCCATTTGCTCAACGGCACGGACCAGATTTTATCTTCCAGGAGGACAATGCATGTCCTCACCGTGCTCGCGTCGTCCAAGATCACCTTCAGATGCAGCATATCCGAACGTTACCGTGGCCGCCGATGTCCCCCGACTTGTCTCCTATTGAGCATGTGTGGGACCTCTTGAATAGACGCGTCCAACAACGTCCAGCCTTTCCACAGACTCTTCAGCATTTAGCCCAGGCCCTTCAGCAGGAGTGGCAGAGAATTCCTCAAGACAACATCATAAGGCTTATTTGCAGTATGAGACGTCGTTGCAATGCATGTTTAGCGGCAAACGGGGGTCCTACACGTTTTTAGAAATATTGGAATATTTTTGTGAAAATGAAGTATCTACCCCGCCTTGGTTGCCAGTGCGACTAAAATCATGTGAGTAAAGCCATAACACTTCTTATACCGCAAATGTCTTGTTATGATGCTCAAATTTACTTGTACGAAGGAATAAATGAACTAATTTGAAATATATTGTCTTCGGATAACTTTGAAATTCAATATCCCCTACTTTTTGTGACAGGTATATATATATAAAAATATATATAAATATATATATATATATATATATATATATATATATATATATATATATATATATATATATATATATATATATATATATATATATATATATATATATATATATATATATATATATATATATATATATATATATATATATATATATATATATATATTATATATATATATATATATATATATATATATATATATATATATATTTATATATATTTATATATATTTTTATATATATATATATATATTTTTATATATATATATATATATATATATATATATATATATATATATATATATATATATATATATATATATATATATATATATATAATAGAGCGCATCTAAATTAATTGCGTTTAAGTATTTGCATACGACCGTGCACTATTATTGAACGGTTATGACGCGATTTGTTGCGGTGATTTTTGTTGCCATCCAGCTATGATTCTGAAGGCAGATCCGAAAGTCCTTCGTGATGGATTTTATGATGTGTCTTGGTCCCATGTCGTGGGAAGACACTTAAATATATTGCTGTATCTCCCAAAGTGGAGCATGAATATTAGCCAGAACCGGCTCTTTCAGGTATCGTCGTAGATACTCATTTATCCTTCGCAAGTCTTTGGCAGAGCTTCGACTCGTCTGGCTATGGCTTGTCGCTAGTGCGCCCAAATTCCTGCTGGCTGGGAATTATATAGGATCGTAACGAATTATCTTTATGGAAGACCTCCGAAATATTACACAAGGTGAATAGCTTTGTAATGGAAACTGAGATCATACGGACATATTGCCGCAGAGCTTCCGTCGCCCTTGAGATGGTGACGGTTAGTGAGATCAGTCAACTTCGATATTGATTATTTATGTCAACATACATATGCCTGCCATGAATTTGAATTTAACTCTGAAATGTTATGACACGTGATGATCGCTGTACCAGTTCGTCAAAGTATCCACGTCTATGTTCATTAAATGATGTCTCGTCGAAAAAACCCTACGAGTCCAGTGATTGTTTTCTCTTCAATTTGGTCATACAGTTTTGACCCATTGCAGTGTTATACGCCAATACAATAACGGCCCACATATCATTCGCGTACCAACGGGCTGATCACCCGTTTGCCAGTCACTTCGATTACGGAAACAACAGCAGATGGATTGATTTGCCATTGCCCTAAAGACGCCAATAGGCGTGATGGGAAACAATGGCAAAGAAAACCTATCTGCTGTTGCCCTAAGACGCCACTAGGCGTAATGGCCACTGACTGCTTTGACGGTCGGTGGCTAAGGACGGAAGAAGAAGAAGAAGAATATCATTCGCGTAACCTAACTATACGTCGGCCATTGACAGTAAGCCCGACAGGCCAGTGAATCTAAGAGAGGAAACAGACTCGGTAACAATATATATAATATGTATATGTATATGTATATGTATATGTATATGTATATGTATATGTATATATATATATATATATATATATATATATATATATATATATATATATATGTATATGTATATGTATATGTATATATATATATATATATATATATATATATATATATATATATATATATATATATATATATATATATATGTATATGTATATGTATATGTCTATATATTATATATATATATATATATATATATATATATATATATATATATATATATATATATATATATACAGGGTGTCCATAAAGTCTCTTTACAATTTAACAAATTTATTACAAAGGCAATTGATGAGATATCTTAATCAGATTTGTTCTATGTACTCAGTGGTTATCAAAGTTTTTAATCACATACCTTTATCGTATTTCTTTTTTTTTTATCCATACTAGAATTGCTTTGGCAGCTAGCGCCTTCAATAGATTATCTAACATTTGGAAATTACGATCATTGAATATACATACCAAGCTTCGTCTGTTTAATTCAAATGTTATCTCAGTGTTAACATACGGCTGTGAGAGTTGGAAAATAACAAAATCATTGGAGAACAAGCTGAATACATTCGAGAACAAATGTCTTAGAAAACTCATGAACATCAGTTGGAAAGAATTCAAGACTAATCGACAAATAAGAGAAGACTCTAGGCAGAAATATGTCTCCGACTATATAAGGAAAAGACGATGGTCATATATCGGTCATGTCCTACGAATGCAAAACAACAGAATACCACTACAGGCGCTCACTTGGGTTCCTGAGGGTAAGAGGAAAAAAGGAAGACCAAAAGAAACACTCAGAAGAACAATAATAAGAGAAGGAAGAACGTTGGGCCTAAATAATGTGCAAGAGCAAGAGGAGTGGCGTCACAACGAACAACCTGGAGAGCACTGGTTTCTGCCTTATGCGCCGTGTTTGGTGCTTAAAGAATTTATTATTATTATTATTATTAGAATATATATATATATATATATATATATATATATATATATATATACCTAGACATTTATTTACCTCTACGTAGAGCTATACCATTATAAGAGGAATTCGCTGAATTAACTTAGCTGGGGGCTTAAACGGGCTAAACACCATTGCTTAAATCCTTCACAAAAGGCGACGGACTATAAGTTAACCAGCGCTCAGCGCTGTACCGCATTGTTCTTGACTTCTGAATTATCTTGTGAATACTCCCTTCGGATAGAAGAGACATTACACTTCTATCTACATCTCTGCCAAGAGTAATCTAGTGCGAAGGTAAACACCTTTGACGACGCATTTAGATACTCTTGAGTTTTGGCCATTGTTGGACCACTACTGCAAAGAAGGGGAAAGCAAGCCGTGACAGATAGTCATGACCCTGGTGGGTCCGTCCCCCTTAGAGTGTAAAGGAGAATGAGGGGTTGAAACACTTGATCGTCAGGCGGACTACTTCTGATGATCAGATTGGCTTCTGTTGTATCGCTCTGTATAGAGTTTCCTATCATATATATATATATATATATATATATATATATATATATATATATATATATATATATATATCACAACGGGCTGATCACCCGTTTGCCAGTCACTTCGATTACGGAAACAACAGCAGATGGATTGATTTGCCGTTGCCCTAAAGACGCCATTAGGCGTGATGGGAAACAATGGCAAAGAAAACCTATCTGCTGTTGCCCTAAGACGCCACTAGGCGTAATGGCCACTGACTGCTTTGACGGTCGGTGGCTAAGGACAGAAGAAGAAGAAGAAGAAGAGAAGATATATATATATATATATATATATATATATATATATTGCAATTGTCGCCTTCCGCTATCCAAAAGCACTATCATCCGACTTACTGGGGTTAACATTAACACTCAGGGAGTATAAATTATTCTAAGCAAGATGGAAGTAGTGAATCGAAGCGGCAGGCGCTTAATGCGCAAATCAGGGACCCAGTACTCAAAAGAGGCATTTGTGTTCCTCCTAGTTTGTGGAACAAGATATCCTGTCACCTTATCTTTTCATACTCCTCATGGACGATGTCATCAAGGCATGTAAAGAGAGAACAAGAAAGTATTCAGTGGGGTACTGGAAGATGAGACAGGTCTGTATTTCAGAGCTGGCATTTGCTGATGATGTTGTCCTGATTGCTAAATCAGAGGCACATCTCCAATCCAACCTGCAAGTCTGGAAGGAAGAGCTGGAGAAGAGAGGGGTGGTCATAAGCAGCTCTAAAACAAAATCCATGGTGATATCACGAGAAGAAAGAATACATCAGATTAAGCTGGGAGAACCGGTCATGGAGCAGGTCGACCACTTTAAATACCTCGGAGCTATTATAGACCGAAAGGGAGGCATCAGAGAAGAGTTGGCCACTCGAAAAACAGCAGCTGGGAGACTTTTTCAGGCCATAAATCGAGGAGTCCTCAGCAAGAGAGAGGTTGGTAAGAAAACGAAGATGGCTGTATACCGCTCCACCTATGTCCCAGTCTTGACATATGAATGCGAGTCATGAGCAATGACCACAACCCACAAAAGCCAGATCCAAACCTCAGAAATGAGGTATCTGAGGAAGGTGGTTGAAGTAAGAAGAAGAGACATGGTCCGCAACCAGACGATACGTCAAGGCCTAAAATGCCACCCCCTGCAGACCCAAGTAGAACAGTCCCAATTAAGATAGTTTGGCCATGTCTGCAGAATAGGAGAAGATCGGCTACCACGACAAAGCATAGGAAACAAAGAGCCAGGGATCCAGACCCCCAGGACGACCCAGAGTCCGCTGTGAGGACAACTGTTAAGTCATGTTTTATTAATGGGAGTTAGGTGTTAAAGATTTGTATGTATGGGTCGGATTTTTGTACACACGTTAGTTAGCACGCTTTGGTGATGAGATGATATTTTTAGTTGGGGGCTTTATGCTCGGTAATTTTTGAACATAGCTCAACTGAGTAGTTGTTAGTTTATTTTTTTTAAAATAAGATAAAAAAAGTTTTCGAATGTTCCTAGTGGGGTTTTGGGTCAGAGACGGTTGAGCTGAGCTGAGTTCTCACGCGGTGAGTTCGCGCATGGGTAACTTTTACTGAGCTGTTCTGAGAGGCTGTATCTCGAGACAGTGCGTTCCTGGCAGAGCTTCGGGATGGTCGTGATCTATCTCGCTAGTGCATTCCAGTGGATATATTTTGTGAAGGGAGAGTTTGATAGATATTGAAGATATTTTGAGGCCATGAGTTGTACAGGCTATTATTTCATATTCATATTCCTGTGATGGATTTTTGCAATTGAAGGGAATGCTGTTTCTCCCACGAGATTTATTATTTAAAGCCACGGATCACGTTGGCTCGTTGATGTATTATATTCATATTGATTCAAAGCCATGGAGTATGTTGGCTCCGGCTATATTACTGTAAACTGCGATATATGCAGTCCCTTTGATGGATATTTTGCGGTGATTACTATGGAATGTGCTTTGTTCGGCAGCCTATGTATTTGGGATTTAGTACATGTAACTGAGTTTCCAGGGATTTACCTACTTGATGCTTTATATTTTGCTGTAAACTGTGTTTCCATGATGTCTTCGTGACTGTGCTGTCAATAAACTGTATAACGTTACAGCGGGTTTTAATATTTCCTGACCTCTACGTGTCGTAAAGTGAATCTGAATCACAACGCGTTCAAATTTCCCCTATTAGCAAATCTAGTAGAGAAAAATTACAATCTATAAACCCCACTATTATATTTGAAAATTGCCAAGAGCAAGGTCAAAAGTCTACTAAGAATTGGATGGAATATTTGAATATTTTTCTATTCTAGTGGAAAAGGGATATCCTTCCCCCTAAACCTTCTACCCATCCGTCTTATTATTTAGCGGAGGTTGTAACTAAAAATAACTACAATGTTTGAAAATTATGCACTAGTGCCTAGCCTAACAGTCTACGATTGGCATAAGATTTGAATCTTCAATGACCAAGCGTATTGAGTCCCATTCTCCAACAACACGCAGTTCGCGTTACCCTTCCCAATATTTTATGACGAAAGCCGAAACAGTTGGCAGAAGAAAAAGAAAAAAACTTGTTACCTCGTCTTGAAACGGGAGAGAGGGGAAAAGAAGGGGAGGATTGTAATGAAAAGAATCAAGGCTAACTTATGCATTGGAAACTGAAACTAATCCAGATTTATGCAGAGAGGGGAGGGGAAAGAGATAAACTTAGATAACTTATAAAGAGGGTAAATAAAATGGATGTATCGATAATATTGTTTATTAAAATACCATACTATTCCCTGATAAATTATCTTGCCTTATATAAAAGTATGTTGTTCAGAAGAAATATAGAGAAAATTACATAGATGAAAACGATGAAGAAGATGTAGATGAAAACTAGATAGGATGATAGAGGCCAAAAGGGCAGTTTAAGAATCACTTTTAAAAATGGAAATCGCTTCAATAGCAACAGAGATATCGAAGAAAATAAAAATTGAAGACAGAAAGACATACACAGTGGTAACCGCTCAACTTTGAAAATCTTCGGATGTTACATTTTCTAAACGCGTTTTTTGAAAGAAAGTCAAATTGGCTTGACTTGATTTGATTGGTTGAGGTTAGTCTAGGAAGAGAGGGGATAAAACGAACGCTTTGCTAAGCATAGGTGCCACTTGAAAAAATATTTCCTCCAAGAAGGGTTAAGAGCAAATGCAGAGAAATTCGAGACCAATTGCCTTTGCAGTTTGGATTCGGCGATCTGAACTTGTGCCATTAATCGCTAGTTAACCTTATACTTGTGAAATATTTCATTGATTGCGGTAAGATGAACCATTTTATTAATGTGTATATATATTATTATTAATATGTAGAGGCCAACCCAGATAGGGCGCCCACAAAATTTGTGTTGTGCGACATTTGCCTTTGTGGAAGCTTGCGACATACTGGGAGCACAGGCATGCCTAAGTAGACTTATGAAGCAAATGAAAGTACATTGTGTTGGAAAATGGATATATAAAATATTATGACTGTAAGACCAGGAAGCAACTGACAGTCCTCGGCAGACCTCAGTGTTCCAATAACTTTAAAAATAAATAGGATTTCATATGAAAAGAATTAACAGATCACTAGAGAAAAAAAAGAAAAGAGTGTATCCCAGCTGAAGATAACGAAGGTTTAAAGTGACAGGGGCGTTGAAACCATGTGGGGAGAAGAAGATACCCCCTGAGTATGAAGCAGTCACAATTAAAATTAGGGACTGTAGCTATTTTGGTTAGCTCTTTATCTGATCACAACGCATGTTTAATGATGTTTAATTAATAGTTGTGGAGATACACATATGTATATAGAGTACTTAGGGAGGCCTGTTCCTCTTGTTGCAGGGTTGAGTCATATATTACCCAGTGAGCCATAACCTGGAGCTGCAGAGATTCGAGGCACCATGATGGTTGCTTGAATGTTGAAGTCTTATCTGCCTCCAGAGAACACTGTAGTGAACGAGTGTGTATTTTCGAGCAAGTCATCTATCTTCAAAGGAACCACAAGATAAGCCATACGATTGTGGGCTTATGTCAATTCATCACGTTGTATTCTCCACACGCTACTATAAACTGTTTTGTGAAATGATGAGACACCCAGTCCTAACAAGTAGTGACACTTCATAAGACAGTATTGTTTCAGCAGGGAATAAAATTCTATAAACACTGTAGTACTGACATTTATGGACAAGATGCCCTTCATATTTATTTAATGTTGTACATAAACACAGTCATTTAAGTTTTAAACATTCCGGTCCCAAAGGAATTGAGGTACAGAAAATTAAAATTGTAATATACTATTATAACTTTAACCCCAGTCTTGTTGATTTAATTTTCATTAAGTTAAAGTTGTGTTATCACTACATTTTCATTACCCTAGACACGTAGCTATATAATAAACATCACACCAGAGATATAAAAATATAGCACAGCGTGAGATCTGAGGGAGGTAGCGTTAGGTCCCCTGAGAACTCATCAATACCATTTCAACTATTAGACTCAGGGTCTTACATAGCTTGACCTCACGCTGTTGACATTTATATTTTCATTTATTTAACATCAATAACCTCCCCGGTGACAATTCACCACATATATTTGGGTCCTGTCTGGGATTTAAATTTATTGTAACATCATAGACCCAGGGTACTCCCATTGTAATAAAATTTATAACATTAATCAGTGTGGAGAATTAAATGAATTGTCATAGCCCATAGTTAATTAGAAATATTTGTTAGCTATTACAGTTGGATTAGTTAAATTTGGTGGAGGATAAAAGATGGCAGACTTGGCCAAATTCAGATCTGCTGCAGTGTAGATTGCAAAGGAAATGGGTATGGAGGGGCAAGTTCTGATTCAGTAAGTGACTTCAGAATGTGACAAATTTATTGAGAGAGAAGATAGGAGATTAGCGGAAGAGAAAAGTTTCCAATTAGAGGCTGAAAAGGAAACTAAAAGATTACAATTAGAAGCTGATAGGGAGGCTAGGAAATAAGAAGATGATAGGGAGGCTATGAAATTGGAGGCTGATAGGGTGGCTGAGATTAAAAGATTACAACTAGAAGAAAAGAAATTAGAGGCTGAAATAGAAGAAAAGAAATTAGAGGCTGAGAAAGAAGAAAAAAGATTGCAGATGGCAGCAGAGGACAAACGATTGCAAAGGGAGCACGAACTAAGGCTAAAAGAATTGGAATTTCAAGGCCGTGCTCCAGAAAATGGTAACAGCCCATCTACCTCTGATGCTAGTGCAACTCAGGGAGCCTCTAACTTGGCAATGAACTTCCATTTAGACCCCTTTGTAGAAAAAGAGGATGACATTGAGTCCTTCTTCTCTAGATTTGAAAGACTAGCTACAAATTATGGTTTGGAGAGGGAAAAATGGAGTTTGAAATTATCCCAAGGGCTTAGGGGAACATCTTATGAAGTGTTCTCAAAGTTGAGCAGAGACGATCAGGAAGACTATGACATATTAAAACAGGCTCTTCTAGTTAGGTACGAGAAGAATGTTGAATTTTACAGGAAGAGATTTAGAAATGCAAAGCTACTGTCTGGGGAGACAGACCTACCACGAATTCTCTGCCAGGTTGGAAACCTACTTGGAGAAATGGACTGCTCTGGGGAAAACCCAAGATCTAAAGGAAATGATCATGATTGAGCAATTGAGAGAGTCCATGGCTCCAGACCTGAGAAAGTTTCTCATGGAACAAGGTGCAGAGAGGTTGGGTGAGGTGCTCAATATCGCTGAGAGGTATCAGGCAGCCCAGTAAGAAGTAGCTGGAGCAAAAAGGAAACAAGTCGAAAATAATAAAGCTCCCCAAAACCAGAATACATTTGACAGTAGAGATCAAGGTAACAGAGGTAAACCCAACTATGACAGGCCAAGATTTGACCCTAGAGATAGAAACCCGCAATTCAATGAAAGAAAACCCTACAGACCAGAAGGAAAATGGTGTAAAATATGTAGGATGCATAATCATAATACAATTGAATGTGGTAGGAAAGTTCCTCCATATCACGCTGCATGCATGATAACAGTGGACAAGGGAAAGAAGGAACTGTCTACAGGGCAGCATGAACTTCCTCATCCCCCCATCTGTGAAGAAGTAAAGTGTAATGGCAATAAGGTGATGTGCCTTTACGATTCAGGATTGGAATATGACTCAGTTGTGAGTGCAAACCTGGTGCACCCTGACCAGTATACCACAGACAAGGTGGAAATACAAGGGGCATTAAAGGGCACATCAACCATGACACTTCCCGTAGCAACTATCAATGTCAAGACTAGGTACGTGGAAGGAGTGATTAGAGCTGCAGTGTGCGACGACCCTAATTACCCGCTGGTGTTAGGAAAGAGGTATGTTTTTCTAGGGAGCCCTATAAAACCTGTGATCATGGCCACGCTCCAGGTCATGTCGACCCCTAGTAAGGAGGAGAAACCACCACTCAATATTCATCCTAAACAGATGAGAATGGCCCAGGCAAAGGACAAATCATTAAAACCTTGCTTTGGAAAATTGCCAAATAGCCATAACATCCCTAGAAAAGGACAATTCTATTTGAAGGATGGACTGCTTTACAGGAAGGCTGGAGCAGGACCTAACGGGCATGGACAGTTACTACTGCCATTGAGTTATAGGGAAAAAATTATTGCACAAGCACATGTTGTACCAGACGGGGGACACCAGAAGAGTGTCACTTCCCGTCTAAGGACATCTGTGAACTATTTCTGGCCAAATTTAGCTGGGGACATTGCCCAGTATGTACAAAGTTGTGACCAGTGTAGCAAGGTTCATTCCACACGATGGAAAGAAAATAATACTCAGATGCAAGCCAAGCATTCTGAAGAACAGGGGCCTAAAAATAACAAGGAAACAAAATTAATAAGGTAGATAACGTGAATAGGCATGCACCTTCTCACACCCAGTCTTCCAAAAATACATGTAAAATGGCAACTCTGCGTAGGGCAGAAAGAATAAACATAAACAAAGACCAGTCCTCCTCGGCTCAGTTTGAAGCAGTATTCCGGGAACTGGAAAAAATTAGCATTGAGGATAGCAATGAGGATAATCGGACAACAATAAAACCGAAACTAAGTGATCACGCGAGAAAAGGGGGGAGCGGGCGTTTGAGCACCTGGGAAAATGTGCAGCTCGCTTCAGAATACGGCTATTAACTTAGCATTATAAGGGCACCGGTGAAAGTGGTAGTTGACCGAACCCTATATACAGTCCATTTGGAAGTATTGTACGGACATTGGATTGATATCACACATATTATAGCAATGCTACGGGCGAATTGATTCTTTATGCAGGAATTCATTTCCCCATATAATATATTATTTCACCAATTGACGCAAGGCTAAGAATACAGCTGGTGAGTATGGCCTTCATTTGTGTGGCAAATTATAGAATCATTTGAATATTAGTAGAGGGTGTTTCCAAGTTCCAGTCAAGCTTGAGCTCAGACGACCAAGGGATGGCTGTGAGCACATCGGAAGGGCACATTGAATTCATATGTTGCTTTTCGATTGGAATTACTCCGAGTATTTTATCCAGGCTGATGAGGAAATTACTGAACCCCCTACATAACTCTGCAATTACCAAATTTATAGATTACCTCATCATAAATATTGCAACCTTGATGGGCATCTAAGAAACCTCTGGACATGTCATGGGACAAACTCAGGGAAGATTAATGGTGAATATTGATTGATAATCAGCATGTGACAGGCAGTAACACCTGCTGCTGTTTTATTAACACACACTGCAATAGTCTTGGATTGCAGAGGTCTGAGGCAGATTTCGTGAGTCGTGCCTACTTTGAAATGACCCCCTTGCAGAAATCCATGATAATATAAAAGCAGAGTAGAGTCAAATCTGACATAATTTGATCGAGATTGTAACACAGATAATAAAGCTGCACTAGTGGTGCAGGGTTTTTTAACCGGGGAGATGTATGGTAAAGTGAATCTGTGTCACAACGCGTTCAAATTTCCCCTATTAGCAAATCTAGTAGAGAAAAATTACAATCTATAAACCCCACTATTATATTTGAAAATTGCCAAGAGCAAGGTCAAAAGTCTACTAAGAATTGGACGCAATATTTGAATATTTTTCTATTCTAGTGGAAAAGGGATATCATTCCCCCTAAACCTTCTACCCATCCGTCCTATTATTTAGCGGAGGTTGTAACTAAAAATAACTACAATGTTTGAAAATTATGCACTAGTGCCTAGCCTAACAGTCTACGATTGGCATAAGATTTGAATCTTCAAAGACCAAGAGTATTGAGTCCCATTCTCCAACAACACGCAGTTCGCGTTACCCTTCCCAATATTTTATGACGAAAGCCGAAACAGTTGGCAGAAGAAAAAGAAAAAAACATGTTACCTCGTCTTGAAACGGGAGAGAGGGGAAAAGAAGGGGAGGATTGTAATGAAAAGAATCAAGGCTAACTTATGCATTGGAAACTGAAACTAACCCAGATTTGTGCAGAGAGGGGAGGGGAAAGAGATAAACTTAGATAACTTATAAAGAGGGTAAATAAAATGGATGTATCGATAATATTGTTTATTAAAATACCATACTATTCCCTGATAAATTATCTTGCCTTATATAAAAGTATGTTGTTCAGAAGAAAAATAGAGAAAATTACATAGATGAAAACGATGAAGAAGATGTAGATGAAAACTAGATAGGATGATAGAGGCCAAAGGGCAGGTTAAGAATCACTTTTTAAAATTGAAATCGCTTCAATAACAACAGAGATATCGAAAAAAATAAAACTTGAAGACAGACAGACATACACAGTGGTAACCGCTCAACTTTGAAAATCTTCGGATGTTACATTTTCTAAACGCGTTTTTTGAAAGAAAGTCAAATTGGCTTGACTTGATTTGATTGGTTGAGGTTAGTCTAGGAAGAGAGGGGATAAAACGAACGCTTTGCTAAGCATAGGTGCCACTTGAAAAAATATTTCCTCCAAGAAGGGTTAAGAGCAAATGCAGAGAAATTCGAGACCAATTGCCTTTGCAGTTTGGAAGTCGGCGATCTGAACTTGTGCCATTGATCGCTAGTTAACCTTATGCTTGTGAAATATTTTATTGATTGCGGTAAGATGAACCATTTTATTGATGTATTTATATATTATTATTAGTATGTAGAGGCCAACCCAGATAGGGCGCCCACAAATTTTGTGTTGTGCGACATTTGCCTTTGTGGAAGCTTGCGACATACTAGGAGCACAGGCATGCCTAAGTAGACTTATGAAGCAAATGAAAGTACGTTGTGTTGGAAAATGGATATATAAAATATTATGACTGTAAGACCAGGAAGCCTCTGGCAGTCCTCGGCAGACATCAGTGTTCCAATAACTTTAAAAATAAATAGGATTTCATATGAAAAGAATTAACAGATCACTAGAGAAAAAAAAAAGAGTGTATCCCAGCTGAAGATAACGAAGGTTTAAAGTGACAGGGGCGTTGAAACCATGTGGGGAGAAATAGATACCCCCTGAGTATGAAGCAGTCACAATTAAATTTAGGGACTGTAGCTATTTTGGTTAGCTCTTTAACTGATCACAACGCATGTTTAATGATGTTTAATTAATAGTTGTGGAGATACACATATGTATATAGAGTACTTAGGGAGGCCTGTTCCTCTTGTTGCAGGGTGAGTCATATATTACCCAGTCAGCCATAACCTGGAGCTGCAGAGATTTGAGGCACCATGCTGGTTGCTTGAATGTTGAAGTCTTATCTGCCTCCAGAGAACACTGTAGTGAACGAGTGTGTATTTTCGAGCAAGTCATCTATCTTCAAAGGAACCACAAGTTAAGCCATAAGATTGTGGGCTTATGTCAAATCATCACGTTGTATTCTCCACACGCTATTATAAACTGTTTTGTGAAATGATGAGACACCCAGTCCTAACAAGTAGTGACACTTCATAAGACCGTATTGTTTCAGCAGGGAATAAAATTCTATAAACATTGTAGTACTGACATTTATGGACAAGATGTCCTTCATATTTATTTAATGTTGTACATAAACACAGTCATTTAAGTTTTAAACATTCCTGTCCCAAAATAATTGAGGTACAGGAAATTAAAATTGTAATATAATATTATAACTTTAACCCCAGTCTTGTTGATTTAATTTTCATTAAGTTAAAGTTGTGTTTGTTGTTTCAGGCATTTATCACTACATTTGCATTACCCTAGACACGTAGCCATATAACAAACATCACACCAGAGATATAAAAATATAGCACAGCGTGAGATCTGAGGGAGGTAGCGTTATGTCCCCTGAGAACTCATCAACACCATTTTCAACTATTAGACTCAGGGTCTTACATAGCTTGACCTCACGCTGTTGACACTTATATTTTCATTTATTTAACATCAATAACCTCCCCGGTGTAAATCCACCACACTACGTTCCTGTGGTGTGTGATCGCAGTGTGTAATATGAAAGGACCTAGTACATTCGCGTATATGGATATACATCTTTACACACTTGTCGGCCATCTTGACTTGTCATTGTCAGTGACGCAACACACACCCACCACCATAAACATTCTGCTGAGGTTGTTAAAGAAAATAAACTTTAACAACAACATTAGACAATCTTTGAAAGACCGAGGACTAGAATGGAACCAGGCCAGGATTAAGACAGCCGATAGGATAGTCTGGCGCTCTCTCTTTCAAACCTCTACACCTCACGGTAGAAGGGGAACGACTAAGTAAGTAAGATACCAGCAGTCTACGCTTGACTTGACAACTTTAGCAGTTACCTCGGCCGTGACCAACAGACGTATTACCACCAAAAGATTTGGCTATCGACAAGACGTACAGCATAAAACACCTGTGGGAACAAACAGAAAGGGAAGCAGACGCCAACCATATGACTCCAAGCTGAAAGCTGAGCAGCAAACAAGGGAAATCATCCTATGATGAACAATACAATCGTTTTTCTTGTGTAAACAAAGTATTTATTTGACATAGTGTTAAACTCTAAGTGATCATTAAATCTGTTGATCTATAACTTTAAAGATATAGCTGATTAATCAAAATTGAGCGAATTGTATGCCCGAATCATATTGTAATAAATAACATAAACATATAATATTATACAACTAATAATTGCTGACTCACCTTCAACGTCGAGCTGGAATAAATTTTAAAAATTAAAAAAAAAAAAAAGGACGAGCAAAATTCACTTCACAGAAGGGGCAGAAAGATAAACAATTCATAAAAGGTTCATGGCAGCTTAGATAATCTCAGTAGCCATGTTTGATGTCTTCACATTCACGTGAGGTCCCTGAAATAGAAGCATCATCAGTCATCTATTTATATCTCTGCCATGATTTATCTTGAGCGAAGGTTGATACCTTTGAATATCTTCAACATAACACTCTACGTTTGTTGGACCACTACTGCAGAGCAGGAGACTCGAAAATCGTGACATACTCGCACACCCACATAAAACAAATGAAAGAAAAAACATACAGACTGAATAAACATGGCCAACAGAAAGACTAAACATTAATCCCAAGACAGAAATCCTGACACTCAGTGTAAGAAATCCTACGCCCATAAAATAAGGGACCGAGAGCTAGAAAATACAAGCACATTCACATACTTTGGAACAAGCAAAGACATCAGCAGCCAAATGAATAAAGCCTGAACAGCATTGACCAACCTAAACAATATCTGGAATTCCTCATAGCAGTGTACAAACACTAAATTAAAAATATATGAGAGCTGCGTAATTTCTGTACTTCCTGTACGCAACAGAATGCTGGAGAGTAACACAAACGAAATGTCAAAACTGTTCTCATTCCACACAACCTGAATAAAGAAAATTCTTCGAATTTTCTGGCCGAACACCTGTGACCGTGAGGTAATCACGGCTCCAATGAATATAGTACATATGTATGTGACTGCTTCTTTCAATCTAGCAAGTTAGCTACTAGCCGTGCGCTAGAGGTGTTTATTGTTGTAGAGGTACGACAGGTTATTTCGTCTCTCGATAGTTGTTATAAGGTGCTATAGTGGTGTACTCGCTAACAGAGTTGTAACTTTGAATTCAACTCGACAAAATCTGCATAACTCAGCCGATTCAAATAACATAGTTTATTTACAAAATACATAATAAACAAATGCAGCTGGAATCAAATCAGTTTCTTTCATTTTGAAGGTAGTTTTCTGCATGTATCCGTATTTTCCTTATCTCTCTCCGTAATCGTGTGAGATACAATAAAATTCCGTGTGGTTCACGACCTATGTTACTTTGACCTTCGCTTTCATAATTTTCAGTAAAAGTAGTTGAGGCTTTTATTTTCAATACCTAAATGTGATATTTTCTTCAGCTTCTGTACTTTCAAGTGATTTATAGCCGTTTCTTGGTTTTCTTCCCTAATAAAATCAATTCTAGCTGGGGACTGAAAGAAATCGAGATGTACTTACTTGAGTTACTATCTTACACAGCCTTTGCTCCTAGTTCAGAATATAGCGACTGATTTTATTCTGTTGTGTGAATGATAGCATTAAACTTTAACACAACCTAACTTCATTCTGAAAAACTTCAAGAATTAAAACTTAGAAATGCCTTTGTGGTTCTGCGTAGATGAGACTGCTCAAACATGGCTTCTCAACAACTAACAGGTACAAACACAACCTTCGCCGAGGCCTGCTATCTGGAACTCTGCTTAAGATTTTAACTTCTAGTTAGCTCGACGGTGTTGTGAGTTCTTATCACCGTCGATGGTTTTGATTGGTGCTACTAAAAATGTATCAACTTATTTCATTGGCACGGATAATGCTGGGGTAATAGGCCTCACTGTCACACACCATCACCAACCAAGATCTGTAAACTCGGAGCCACGAAGAAGACACGCGCACCATCATAGTGGATAAATACTGGAATTGGGTTGGTTTCATCTTCAGTACAGACCATGACACTGTCACCAGAACTGCCATGCTATGGACTCCATATTAAAACGAAAGCCTGGTGAAAAATTGTGGAGGCAGATATGCCATGCATGAACCAGAACTGGGGCATAACACGAAGAATACCTGTCACCTGAGTAAAGTGGAGACTGTTGCTGCCCTACAAGACGCCACCAGGCGTGATGGCCACTGACTGGTTCGTCATTCAGCTTCCAAGGAGCAAAGAAGAAGAAGAGAACAAGACAGTGTGTTTTTGTCAGAGAATAGGAAATATAACCTTGACATTGATAACGTTATGTTGATATGAGGTGTTACAAACGCTCTTCGTTCCCTTTATCCAAAGTTTATCCTAATTCTATCATAATTCTATCCTAATTCTATCATAATTCTATCCTAATTCTACCATATGCAGTTTAAACTCTGATTTATCCTAATTCTACCATATGCAGTTTTAACTCTGATTTATCCGTCCTCTGTGTCCACAAAAATTGTAGCAGTAACATTTTACTTTGTTCTAGAACAGAGTAATATAGAGACTACAATTTAATGATTGCATAATCAACGAAATTGTTTTTTTTTTATCTCGCACACAACAGAAGGATTATGTATGTTTAATAATTATTAATAATACATTTGTACACACCTCCACAGCCGCCTTCGTCTAATTGTTTACGTGATTGATCCACTATCTTTTGGACGTCCTGTTTATCAGAGTAGGAACAATCAGGATTATTCACCACAGCATCTTTCAGGCAATCAAGTACATCATAAGCTCCCCTATAATGGCAATTAGAAAAAAACATTTGTAAGAGACATTTCATAGATTTTTGTTTACAGTTATTTTCAGTAATGAAAAAGGCAGATGTTATCAACATTATTTACTGTTGTCCAACAGAGAGTGTCTAATAATATGTGATTATATTATATTTGTTAGAGCTAGCTGACAAAATAAACGGCCATATTCATCCCAGCTACATAAATCAGCTATCACATTATGAAATCAAATTAGACTTATAAACGAAAACGTGTATTGGCAGGTAGCCCTAACAAGGAAACGAGTATGTGGTAGGTAGTCATGAGAAAGACACTAGTATGTGGTAGGTCTCCGTAAGAAAGAAACTAGTAAGAGGAAGGTCGCCATAAAAAAGAAACTAGTATGTGGTAGGTCGCCATAAAAAAGAAACTAGTATGTGGTAGGTCGCCATAAAAAAGAAAGTAGTATGTAGTAGGTCGCCATAAAAAAGAAACTAGTATGTAGTAGGTCGCCATAAAAAAGAAACTAGTATGTGGTAGGTCGCCATAAAAAAGAAACTAGTATGTGGTAGGTCGCCATAAAAAAGAAACTAGTATGTAGTAGGTCGCCACAAAAAAGAAACTAGTATGTGGTAGGTCGCCATAAAAAAGAAACTAGTATGTAGTAGGTCGCCATAAAAAAGAAACTAGTATGTAGTAGGTCGCCATAAAAAAGAAACTAGTATGAGGTAGGTCTCCGTAAGAAAGAAACTAGTATGTGGTAGGTCGCCATAAAAAAGAAACTAGTATGTGGTAGGTCGCCATAAAAAAGAAACTAGTATGTAGTAGGTCGCCATAAAAAAGAAACTAGTATGAGGTAGGTCTCCGTAAGAAAGAAACTAGTATGTGGTAGGTCGCCATAAAAAAGAAACTAGTATGTGGTAGGTCGCCATAAAAAAGAAACTAGTATGTGGTAGGTCACCATAAAAAAGAAACTAGTATGAGGAAGGTCACCATAAAAAAGAAACTAGTATGTGGTAGGTCGCCATAAAAAAGAAACTAGTATGAGGAAGGTCGCCATAAAAAAGAAACTAGTATGAGGTAGGTCGTCATAAAAAAGAAATTAGTATGAGGAAGGTCGCCATAAAAAAGAAACTAGTATGTAGTAGGTCGCCATAAAAAAGAAACTAGTATGAGGAAAATCGCCATAAAAAAGAAACTAGTATGAGGAAGGTCGCCATAAAAAAGAAACTAGTATGTAGTAGGTCGCCATAAAAAAGAAACTAGTATGTGGTAGGTCACCATAAAAAAGAAACTAGTATGAGGAAGGTCACCATAAAAAAGAAACTAGTATGTGGTAGGTCGCCATAAAAAAGAAACTAGTATGAGGAAGGTCGCCATAAAAAAGAAACTAGTATGAGGTAGGTCTCCATAAAAAAGAAACTAGTATGAGGTAGGTCGCCATAAAAAAGAAACTAGTATGAGGTAGGTCGCCATAAAAAAGAAATTAGTATGTAGTAGGTCGCCATAAAAAAAGAAACTAGTATGAGGAACGTCGCCATAAAAAAGAAACTAGTATGAGGAAGGTCGCCATAAAAAAGAAACTAGTATGTAGTAGGTCGCCATAAAAAAGAAACTAGTATGAGGAAGGTCGCCATAAAAAAGAAACTAGTATGTGGTAGGTCGCCATAAAAAAGAAACTAGTATGAGGAAGGTCGCCATAAAAAAGAAACTAGTATGGAGTAGGTCGCCATAAAAAAGAAACTAGTATGTGGTAGGTCGCCATAAAAAAGAAACTAGAATGTAGTAGGTCGCCATAAAAAGAAACCAGTATGAGGAAGGTCGCCATAAAAAAGAAACTAGTATGACGTAGGTCTCCATAAAAAAGAAACTAGTATGAGGTAGGTCGCCATAAAAAAGAAACTAGTATGAGGTAGGTCGCCATAAAAAAGAAACTAGTATGTAGTAGGTCTCCATAAAAAAGAAACTAGTATGAGGAAGATCGCCATAAAAAAGAAACTAGTATGTGGTAGGTCTCCGTAAGAAATAAACTAGTATTAGGTAGGTCTCAGTAAGAAATAAACTAGTATGTGGTAGGTCGCCATAAAAAAGAAACTAGTATGTAGTAGGTCGCCATATAAAAGAAACTAGTATGTAGTAGGTCGCCATAAAAAAGAAACTAGTATGTAGTAGGTCGCCATAAAAAAGACACTAGTATGTAGTAGGTCGCCATAAAAAAGAAACTTGTATGAGGAAGGTCGCCATAAAAAAGAAACTAGTATGTGGTAGGTCTCCGTAAGAAATAAACTAGTATGTGGTAGGTCTCAGTAAGAAAGAAACTAGTATGTGGTAGGTCGCCATAAAAAAGAAATTAATATGTAGTAGGTCGCCATAAAAAAGAAACTAGTATGTAGTAGGTCGCCATAAAAAAGAAACTAGTATGTAGTAGGTCGCCATAAAAAAGAAACTAGTATGTGGTAGGTCGCCATAAAAAAGAAACTAGTATGTAGTAGGTCGCCATAAAAAAGAAACTAGTATGTAGTAGGTCGCCATAAAAAAGACACTAGTATGTAGTAGGTCGCCATAAAAAAGAAACTAGTATGTGGTAGGTCGCCATAAAAAAGAAACTAGTATGTGGTAGGTCTCTGTAAGAAAGAAACTAGTATGTGGTAGGTCTCCGTAAGAAAGAAACTAATATGTGGTAGGTTGCCGTAAGACAGAAATTGATTTGTGGTAGGTCACTGTAAGAACGAAACTGATATGTGGTAGGTCGCCATAAGAAAGAATCTAGTATGTGGTAGGTCGCCGGAAGATAGGAACTCATACGTGGTAGATCGCCGTAAGAAAGAAACTAGTATGTGGTAGATCCTCGTAGGAAAGACACTAGTATGTCGTAAGTCGTCGTAGGAGATAAACTATTATGTCTGTTACGGTATACAAACTTGAAGATACATGCGAATGTGTGGGTTCTGATGGTTGATCAAACCAGACATGCATAAACCGTGCACCATGCTAACAAAACTGAAAGTCAAACTGTTAACATCAAATTGCGGCTGAAGACTGTTAACGATTCAAACATTTAATAGGTACTTTCTCCATATGATATATTCGAAAAGTTCAGTAAGATATCCTGCTAACGTCTCAGTCCGTCCTCAATTATTAAATATTCAGGCAAAAGTGCCAATAACCAACATTGTGGTCATATTCCATTACATTCATCGTCATCTGTATCTAATCTTTAATCACGACTGGACTTTAAACTGTAATCTTTATTATTCGCGACTTGATTTAGGCCTCCACCTTGCATTATCTTTTGAAGTCCACATTGCCTGGTGAGAAATCTTGGGAAAAACACCTGGCTATAGAACGATTTCTTTTGATTCAAAAGTCCTTAGGCAGATATCGCCAGACAGGCCACCTGGATATATTGATTATTCTAGGAAACCCCAGCTTGGACTTCAGAAAACGTTCTTTGATAACAAGTCCCTGTGTAAATAATTGTCACGCATACAAGCTTGGGATATTATTATTTTGAGACACCTTTTCATAGCTAAGATGTTGTTTAAACAAAACGCGGTCACCGTCGCGCGGAATACAATAGACCCCGGCGACAATAGACCCCAGCGACAATGGCCTCCGGACGGGCACAAAATTGTTGCCACATAGGAAAACGGAGCACAAACGGCTCCGCCAGCAGCATAGAACAAAGCTGACACACGTGGCAATAGACAGACAGAGAGCGCTATGACAGTTAGAAGGCGGAGGACATTTGAGCATTGGCCACCAGTTATCTAAACACCTTTTTGTCAGGCAAGCCCGGCAAAGAAAGTTGGTCGCGAATTGCCCAGCCCACTTTTAGAATGACAGGGGACGAACGAACGAACGAACGAACGAACTTTATTTTCGAAGGGTAAAGAATTGGGCGCACAGGCCCGTCTAACATTCTGCCCTTCCACTCTCATTAATCTTGCATACTATATCCTTTCATTCCCACATGATGCATTAATTTAAAGGCATGCAACATTATAAAGTTACCATAACAGCATTCATTTACATTATGCAATCATAATAAAAAATTTAAATGAGTAGGTTTTTTTTTTAAACAAACAAGCCAGTAATTGGGGGAAAAAAGTAATAATAAAATAAATAAAACAATAAATAAATTCTGAATACCGACACTCACTCATGCGGTCAATCCGTCTACAATTAATCTGTATTTTTGAATGTGTCATCAATCATCAATACAAAAATTACATAAACACATTCTCGCTTATGTCCATACATTCTTGGTGGAAAATGAAATAATAATAATAACACTTTCTTACGCACTTCTAGGGCAGTAAAAAAAAAAAAAAAACAAATAAAAAAAAAAAAAAAACAGTTCACATTTCTAAAGTACAGTGGTAAGCGGGTACATTCTCACGACTCACATTTCTAAAGTACAGTATTATGTGGGTACATTCACACATACATTACATTATATAATAATATTTTAAAGTGAATATAATAATGATATTACATGGATATAAAACAAATTATTCACACACAAAAACGAGCGGAAGAGGAAAAGAAATGTTGACCTATGGATGAGAAGTTGACAGGCAAATGCTGTTTCTATGGGGGTAGATAATCAGTGTTGAGGAAGTGTTTGAAAAGTGCTTTGTTAAAAGAATATTGTGTAGGTAGGCTTTTTAGATGGTGTGGAAGGCTGTTCCATAAGTAGGCACCAGAGTAGGCTAGACTCTTCTTGAACAGGTCGATCCTAGGTTTGGGCAGACGTAACTGATGTAATCGTTGTCCCTCCCTTAGGTACGACGGGGCATTGTTAGATAGAATTGTGTGAGTCAGCTTGGCTTTGTTGTAGAGAAGACTTTTTTTAGCGACAGTATTTTGGGTTCTTTTCCTGTCCTTGTGTGTGGGACGAGAGATTCTAGGTATGAGCAACCAGATGGACTCTTAGCCATTGGTTTTAGGGGCGGAGTTATACGTCACCGACCCAAAGGACCCATACTGGACTCTTAGAGATATAATGTACCGCGCAGTTCGCTAGATATCAGTCCAGTTTTCAACAATGTGGTGTAGAGAAAAATCCCTAACGCCTAGCCTTAATACACGTGTCTATTCCTGTGTGGATATTGAATTCATATGTGGCATTTATAGTGTTCTTACAGGAGTTTGCGAAGGGAATCAGGTTAGTGTATCTTTTGAAAACTATTATTAATTTTTCTTAGTTTTAGTAAGATCACTTTTGCCATTAGCATCTTAGCTACATGTGCGGAAGACAGTTTTCCAATTAATCCTTCCTACAAATGATTAATAAAACCAGAAGATTTTCCTTTAAGATGATAGGCTGATAGGAACTAATTAATAGTTCATACTTCACGTTCATCTAGCTTGTTAAATCATCATGACAGTCTTCTATGTGCACCCACTCTCATGCACAATATTTGTAGCATCATTAGAATTGAACTCATAGAAAGCATCCTTAGTAAGGAGTAGTATAAATGAAAGTCAACCAGTGATATTAAGTGTGAAAACTTACGAAGACTTTTGTGTGTCTTCAGTCCATCAGAAGTCTGAGTCTACACGCTACGTGTTTGAAGTCTAACCAGAGAGAAGCTAACAAACCGGACATTTGGAAAGCAGAATTCGCCATAGGACATCCTACATTCTTCAATTTAAAAGTAATTTTTCTCGCCCATGATTAAGACGGTGGACGTAGCACTTTTCGTCACCTTATATCACGTGCACATAAGTTCAGTACATAGATATATCAAGTTCAACTCCATCGAAAGCTTACTACATGAGTCAATCTAAAGCTCACAGTTGATTGTTTATTCGAATATCAAGTTCGGCTCCATCGGAAGCTTACATCTGAAGTCAAGCTAAAGAGCTCAAAAGCTAATTCTCATATGTATACCAAATGCTGCTTACTCCAAAGTATATTTCATGAATCACGATAGCATACTCAAGTTAGTGAGTCTACATATCAAGAACACTTCGTAAAGATATCCAGTCTGGCCAGTACTCGTCGGAGATTAGACAACAGACATTTTTCACACGACAACTGTTAACTGTTGGTCAACGTTACTGAGATATTGTCAAACAGTAAAGGACTGTATATAGAGGCGAAATTTCCGGTTAATATGTTTAACTGATTTTACATGAGTATCCCTTTTTTCCCTATACAATGACAGATGTTCATTTAGGCAGATGCTCGCTCATTTAGGAGGTACTCATCAGAGCTGGGTCGGCTCAGCAGCCGTTCAGGTTATTCAGTTCCTGGTCGATGACACTCTTTCAAATATCTTCGCCAGAGCTCGAATTATTCCAGTCAAAGTCCCATTCGACGACACTACTTTAAATGATATCACCAGAGCTCGAACCTGGATCACCCGATCGCCAGCGCAGTGGGGTAACCATTATACCAGCGAGGCTCCCATCGACATGTATGTTAAGTGGGCTTGGTGATGCGCTAGTCTTCAGAGTTTCTGTCTTTGATGTGTTGGTCTTCATGTTGTATCTTTCACAGATTGAATTAAGTGTGTTTTTGAAATTTATTTTATCTTCATACCTTACATTTTGGTCGTCTGCAAACCGTAACTCATTCAGTGAATTGTATTCTTCACTTTCTGTGTTTTCTTTGTCATCTGGGTTTACTTGTAGGTAAGTTTCTGTTGTTATTTTGTCCATATATATGTTGAACAATAGTGGTGATTGTACACAACCTTGACGAACTCCTTTGGTTATATCAGATGACTCAGTGAGTCCATCAGTTGTTCTTACAACACTTTTGCATGTATGACACGTAGCTCTTACGTAACCCAATAGCTGCCCCTGTATTTCATAATCTACTAGTACTAACCAAAGATGATTTCTGTCTACTCTTTTACATGCCTTTTCCTGGTCTATAAATACTATGCTTGGATCACTGTCTTAAGGTGAACAAAGCTTTACTTTCCTGAATCCTAACTGGGCCTCACTCAATTTTGGTTCGACGATGGGTCTTATTCTTTGATCAAGTATATTTGCGTATAATTTGCTTGCGTGGCTTAGTAGTCTATGTGTCACATCCCCTTTTATTACCCATCTTTTTCCAGACTGATACTATTATGACATTTTGCCAGCCTTCCGGAACTCTTCTGTCTGTCCACGCTGCAGAAAAAAATTCTTTTCAGCCATTAGACACTTGTCTCGCCACAGGCTTGAATTACTTCTGCTGGTATTCTATCCATGCCTGGTGATGTCTTTCGTGGACTTTTCTTTACAGCTTGTTCGATTTTACAAAGCATCATATCTGGTTGTGGCCACATCTCTTTCCTTGGGGTATATGTAGAGTTTCTCTGATTGCCTTCTGAGTTGAGAAGGTCTTTAAGTATTCTTTCCATCAAACCTTTCTTCTATTTTCGTTGAAAATGTGTGTTCCATTTCTATCATTAATGATTGTAGAATGACTGAAGCTTTCATCTCTCACTCTCATTGCTTTGGTACTTTTGTAAAATTCTCACGGGCGTTCTTTACAGATCGCTGTTAGCTGTTCACCGTATTTACACCAAATGAATCTTATTTTGCTCTCTTGATTACTCGTTTGGCAACGTATTGCTATTTGATTACTCGTTTGGCACGTCTTGCTATTCGATATTTAATATAATCGTCTTGTGTCTTAAATATTAGCCCCGTCTTATACGGTTTTTTTGTATGGTTTGTATTGCTTCCTTGACTTCATCGTTTTAACATGCCGTTCATTTCTTTTTGCATTGTCATATTTCCTTTGTCCCACATTTTGTGTTCAGTGTCTCCATCATTGCTGCTTTGAAGATGTCCCATTCATCGTTCAAATTTCCTATTTCTTCCGGCAGAATCTCAAAGATATTTGTTATTTCTTGCAATATATCTTTTCTAATATTTTTTCACATGTCATTTCTCGGATTCGTAATGGATACCTGTCTTTGTTTTCTTAAATTTTGGTGTTGTGTGGGTCATTATAACTGGTGGCTGGTTTGTATCTATACTGATATTGAGGATGACACTCGAGTCCGTTATGATTTTCCTATTAAAATATAATCAATTTGGGATGCCTGATCAAAGTTGTTCCATATGCACCATGTTTTAACTTGACTCTGACGACGTTAGAAGAGGGTGTTAGTTATTACTGACCTAATGTTCAATGCATAGGTTAATTAGTTCTTCTCCATTGCTGGTGTATTCTGTTGAGGTGTCACGGAACATTCTCAAACAGAATTCTAATGATGCTATTTTTGTGCCTATTCTTCCGCTGATATCACTAATCACAACCAGATCATATTTCTCGTGGACCATACTAATATCACGTGACAGGCACTGACAGAATTCCCTTCTTTCTATTTGGATTTTGTTTTCTCAAGATGAACTAATAATCCCACGCCCTGATTTGCTCTTTTCTTGTCTATTTCACTCCACACTAGTACAAAGTTGTCATGAATCTCCTTGGTATTGTGTCCTTTTTTTCTTACGTATACAGGAGCTCACCCGTGTGTTACCGGGGCCCGAAAGGGGAGCAAAGACTAGTAACACTGTTCCCTGCCAAGAGATGAGACGAAGACGATGGAGATGGATAGGACACACACTGAGGAAACCTGTTGATAGCATTACAATGCAGTCCTTGTTCTGGAACCCCCAGGGCAAGAGAGGCAGAGGTAGACCAAGAAGCACATGGAGAAGAGAGCTGGAAACAGAGGTGAAAATGATGAGGAGAACGTGGAAAGAACTTGAGATGATGGCACGTGACAGGAGGACTTGGCATGTGTTTGTTGAAGGCCTATGCTCCTTTGGGAGTGGAGGGTTATGAATGAATGAATGAATACAGGAGCTAGTATTTGGATCTTTGATTTTTTTTTCATGAAGTTTATTAATTCTGGGTCATTGTTGCCTAGCCCACTAACAGTCAGTGTCGTTTTAATCGAATTCATTTTTTGTAATACTTTGACGTTTCGTGTCCTAATTTCATCGAAATCTGCCCGTTTGTTTCAGTTTAGTTTATTAGCAGTAGATTAACCACTGTCGGCTTGCTAGGCCTGTCACAGCAGCGCCATATTCCCGTTGGCCAACGACTTTTCAGGGTGAGATGGGACCGGCCATTATGGTTCCCGTAGCAGTTCAATGGGATAACTCACATCATACTTCACCCGGGCCCAGTCATCATAATCACCGTAACGTGTCCCGTGAGATAAGCCACCCCATACTTCACCAGGGGCCAGGACTCCCTTACTTCGTCCTGCTTCAACCTCCTACCACATGGACGTGGGGTCGGGCTTGAGGTCGGACTTTAGTCTCTGGATAAGGAGAGATAATAACGACAATGAATCATCGCTGGTTAGAGACGGACACTGTAGTCCATGAATCAACACGACTCAGATTACTTGAATGTGGCATCAAGTGTACAGCTAGCAGAGATGGATGTATGAAACATGTTTACAACCTGCGTGCTACATGAACAATCAGCGGTCATACTGATCGATATTTTCTGAGGGAGATTGAGTACCTATGGATGTATGAAACATGTTTACAACCTGCGTGCTACATGAACAATCAGCGGTCATACTGATCGATATTTTCTGAGGGAGATTGAGTACCTATGGATGTATGAAACATGTTTACAACCTGCGTGCTACATGAACAATCAGCGGTCATACTGATCGATATTTTCTGAGGGAGATTGAGTACCTATGGATGTATGAAACATGTTTACAACCTGCGTGCTACATGAACAATCAGCGGTCATACTGATCGATATTTTCTGAGGGAGATTGAGTACCTATGGATGTATGAAACATGTATACAACCTGCGTGCTACATGAACAGTCAGCGGTCATACCGATCGATATTTTCTGAGGAAGATTGAGTACCTATGGGTTTGCCCGGATAATAGTAATGTCGATTCTGAAGAACAGTAACAATAATTAAATGTCGTAATGTGTTTCTGAGTAGCGTAAAATGTAATTACACATGATATTTGGTGAATATATTATTCATACGCGACATAGTTTTGTTGTATTCTTTACAGAATGGAATATTATACCTGTAATTATGTGCTTCCCTTGACAAATGGAAATGACATTTCAACTGGCAGTTTTTTGTTTTAGTAACCGAAAGACAAGACACAGAAAAACAATGCAAATGAAAACAGACGATACAAACAAAAGCAAATATGTCGATGTTATAAGGTTTCTAAGGGTAAAATTTCATTTTTTAAAAACCCTTCTTAAATGTAAATAGAAAGAAAAAAGCATACCTGCATATTTGACTTTTACTTCCACTTGCCACAACTTTATTTTGACACGCTTGGATACGATTCTGGTCACAAGCTGCGTCTGACGTCATCAACTGAGCTAGAAACAAACACACAAAGCAACCAATAGTTAACTCTCATAGCAAAATGCATTCTTCAAATACTCACTAAAATAGTTTGAACATTTAGCTCGTCTAATATCAGTGTTGAATCATTAAATGTCATTTATATGGAGAAACTTTAGGTAATTATATCAAGAAGGCAGGTAAGCCGAAAACCGAACACAAATCAGTAGTATGAGGGTAGGGGGTGGGTGTCTCCATGTTGCAGAGCCACACAATTAAACTTGATACTTAACTCACAGTTTTTATTTATTTATTATTTCATAATTGTGTGTGTGTTTTTTTAACATGTAGTTTTCAAATATCTGAGTGTGCTAACGCTTCATATACTAGGCTGACCATATCGCTGTTCACATTCTCAAATGTTGACGTTTTGGGCTTTAAAAAGTGGACAATACAAGAACAGAAAACAAGAGGTAAGAAATGAGAACTTAATAATTTCAATTGTTAAATGCATGACAAGGGCTTGCTTGTTCCAGTTTTATATAGGTTAGAACAACAACTTGAACTAACATGTCATTTAAAATGTATATTTTAAAATCATTTTAACATAAAACGTTAGTTTACCACATATTAATCATTATTTGATAAAACTATTATTATTATCATTATTAATTTTTATATGGCCATTATCTTCTTTAACAATTCATTATTGTCTTTTGAATTGACCTACGACAAGGTCGTTTAAATAATATTGCAGAAGTAAGTTCCGTTGATGGAATTTACATTGAACATGTTTCAGTCTTTTGTCCAGTGGATTTCCTTTAATGGAAAAAAGCCTGTCTACTTCTGCATTGAGACCAAGCTACAAGCAAATGGTGTGCGATCAAAAATTCACAGTGAAATTATATTTATTTACTGATTGTTTTAAAAATTTGGTTCACCTCTCACGTCTGAGAAACAACTGACTATTGACACAAGCGCTGCTTAAGAATGTCTATCACCAATTTAATAACTTTGCACCTTAACAACCGATCTCTATTATTCTGCACTTCGTTCAATGTTAACGAGAAAAATACTTCATAAAGAATACACTTGCATAAAGTATACCTCTTCGAAGTCATGTTCAGTCTCTGAGGTGAAAATTCCGAACGAATTGCACTTTTGAAAAAAGCCACCAATACCCCCCCCCCCCCCCAATCCCCTCTTTCTTTCATACTCTCTCTCTATCTCTCCATGGAGTGCGGACGTGTTTTCACAGAGCTCTACTTTTGTATTTATGAAAGTGTGTTACTGCTGTAATTCGTGATGGATTTTAATATCATTGTGTTCGGTATCATTGTGGCTTTGTAGTGAAATCATTTTTGTGGTGTCAATACGAACAGAAATGTTAGATTTTGTTCTAAAAGGATTCACTATTATAAGACACTGTGCTGTTTTGCATCTAAACTTGTAGTATTGTTATTCCACAACCCACGAATAGTTGAGCGCCCAACAATGACCGAACCACCCAGGTGTTTAATTATAGGTCTTCAGCGCGGGGCCTTTTTGCACAATCACTATAAATGAAACCCCGCGACCCAAATCGTCACGCTAGAGCGATGATTATCAGCCATGAACAAAGCTGATTACCTTCTTCCTTCGTGGTACCAGCAATAACATTCACAATGCCAAACGTAAACTCGGTCACCGCCACTCGACCAAGCAGAAAGAAACAAAAGGACTACGTCTTAAATGCTCCTAAAGCGGTGAAGAAGAAAACCAGAGTTCGCAATGCAGACACGCCCTCAGCCCCATTAGTGACATTACAATACAAGAACCAGAACCAGTGTGTGATATTAACATTCCAAAAACTTCTCGAGTACGAAGCATTGCGTGGCTTGTCTAAGGCCTACTATAAATCTATCGCTTCAATTGAATCTCGCACTGACGCTAATGGTGCTCATGTCGAAGATGTCATTTCTACTGGACATGTTTTTCTCCATTTCTATAATACGTCGAACAAGATTATGGTTCAAGGCTCAGAGACTGCAGTTAAAGAGTGGATCCAGAAAGATTTAAATCATTTATGGGAAACAGCAACTACTGCTGGAGTCAGTCGAATGGCTATAACGTCAACAGCTGTTATCAACAATGCACCAACCACTTCCGATGCCCAGAAATTAGCCCTCACATGCTGTTCCTTTCCCGTTGTCTCTGATGCATTCGTTCAGGAGTATGACAAACAACTACAGATGGTACAAGACACACCTTCCTCTACATCAAGATCTATCATTACAGAGACGCCTTCCGTTACAACGAGACCTACCATTACAGAGACAGAGCATAATTCATTCATAGGTTTTCTTGATAGTAGTCTAGAAAGGACACCACGCAAGCACACTATACTATCACCACATGATGATATGTATACAAAAATAACATCTGAGATGGAGCTACTGAAAGCTGAACTGAGCTGTCTTAAAAAATCTTACGAACAGCTTCAGGCTGATCACGTGTCTCTAAAAAGTAGCTACGAAAACAGCAAAACTCAAATTCAGCAGCAGCCTACACAACAGCACACAAACGAATTGGATCGCAAACAAAAACGTGCGGAGAGCGTCCGACCTCAACAACAAATACTACATTCAGAACTCCGCCTTAATGAACGTAATCCCTTGGACACTCCGGAAAATCCTGTAGCCAGTGTCTGCAGAATTCCGGTCAAAATTTCTAATCGCCACCCGCCACTTCGACCGGCTGCTGCCAGCACACACCACGAGACTTCTAGCAGCCACAGCACAACTGGGACAAAGGAAGCAACAGATGTTATCACTGGCTCCCACACGAACAGAAGAAAACATCTCATCTTTGGGGACCAAACTATGAAGGAGCTTCAACAGTCAAAACTATTAACTGGTGATACTGATTCGGTGTCTGTTCGCTTCAAGAACTGGGCATCAACGCACGACCTACTGACCTTCCTTAAACGGTTTTCGCCGGATCTCTCTGTAACTAGAGTAACTGTGCACATAGGTCTGTCAGACTCAATAAAAGACATTGAACTGTCACAGACAGACCTAAACGAGATCACATTCATATTTCGGTCCCTATTCCATAATGCCAAAATTTATTTTTCCTCTATTATCCCGCCAGTCCGTGCCTATTACCGCAAATGTGTTGAAACTAACAATGCTAAACTTAAAAAACACTGCCTCAAAAATGAGCATGTTTTCATAGATCACAGCTCGGTCTTCCTTGCCACATCTTGAGCCCCTAGGAAGTATCTTTACAGCGGCGATATTACATTGTCCAGCCAAGGGACCAGTATGTTAGCGACAAATATAAAATACCCAGAAAGCACTCTTAAAGGCACAACTCGCACATCAGCATCCATATATCCATCCAAACACCATGTGAATACAAACAGCTACTCATCTGACGCCAATTATGACCTTCATTTTCCATCACTACCCATAACTTTAAACACCAGCCGCCCAAAATCATCAGACAATCAGGATCATCACGTTGTACCTATTCTTAGCACCACGGATGTGCAGGAAACCAACAATGTCTGCCTTCAACACCCTTCTGCCACAGACGACCCTCCTCGACAACACCGACTTGACCCACTTCATTCTCAAAGGTCTGTAAGTGATCCAATTCAATCTGCTCAGCCTTCATCAACAAAAATGCCACCATGTCCGCTGTCGTCCCAGACACCAATGAGAGTTCACCCATCATCGCTGTCGTCACAGGCTTACCCACATCAACCCACATACCCAGCCTTTCATAATTTCCTACATCAACAACGACTCTTGGACTATGCACCTTACACTTGGAGGTCGTACTTGCCGGAATACCCCACTTATTCAACAACTGTACCTCAACATCCCGCTTTCTACCAAATGCATCATCTATCACGACCAAATCCACCCCACTTCTATTTTCAACAACCATCTCCTCCACATTAACAGCGACTGTTGGCCTCCCTAGTTGTCTTTGTAACATCAGCAACTGTTGATTGTTGTTTATATATATATATATATATATATATATATATATATATATATATATATATATATATATTTTTTTTTTTAAATTTCATTTTTTATTTTTAGACACTGTTTGCCTGTCTGATATGAGCGCTTGATTTGTTACACTTTTCACTTATTTTTCACGTAATTTAATTAGCTGAATTGTTTGTAATTAATGTTTAAAGTGTCCCACTTATTAATACCACCATAAATTCACCTTCCTTGGTAAAATTTGTTAAATTTAGTATTTATTTACCTTTTTATTTGAGCGCAAGCTTCTTTACATAGCATAAATGCCAGGTACTTATGAACAGTTACTAACCATGAATGGGTTACGACTTGGCCATCTGAATGTAAACCATCTTTTAGGTAAACTTCCAGAACTCACACAAGTTCTCAATCAAAATTTCCATGTTTTTGGACTTTCAGAAAGTCGTCTGAATGAGAAAATAACAGATGGTGACATTGCACGTAATGGGTTTAAAACTATTCGGCGAGATTCTAGTAGACAATTAGAGACAGGTTTAGCAGTTTATATTTCCACTTCTCTCAGTTATCGCCGCAGAAACGATTTAGAGACCATAGATATAGAATGCATATGGTTAGAGGTAAAGCCACAAAAGCAAAGACCCATTGTAATAGGATATCTTTATCGAAATCCCAGTGTAGGAACAACATGGTTTGAAGATTTCACGAACATGATGGATAAAGTAATTACTACAGTCAATGAAATTATTCTTCTTGGGGATTTCAATATTGATATGCATAAGCCAAATCAAACATGGACCAACATCATAGCATCGTACAACATGAAACAAATAGTCAACAAACCTACCAGAGTAACAAAAACATCATCCACACTGATCGATCACATATATGTAACGTGTCCAGATAACATTATAGAATGTTCCATCCCTACTATTGCTATGAGTGACCACTATCCCATATGTTGCACTTGGGCAAAAAATGGGTACAAATCTCCAAAAAATAAACACATCAGTATTGAATATAGAAGTCTAAAAAATTTCAACCAAGAATTATTTTTAAATGATTTGCGAAATGCGCCTTTCGCCGATGTTTACCAACTTCCTGATCCTGATGACGCCATTGCATATTGGACACTGACATTTTATAGTATTTTTAATAAGCATGCGCCTACTAAAGAAATTCGCGTAAAAAGACAAATAAAATCTCCATTTATCACACAAGAAGTACTTGACGCTATGAGGCAGAGGGATCGAGCGCACAAAAATAAGGACATCATTACATATCGGGCAGCAAGGAACAAAGTACAATATTTAATTCGCAGAGAAAAGAAAAACTACTTTAGTCATTTAGTTAAAAGCAAAAGCAACAGTAGAAATATATGGAAGGCAATCAATACCTTGGTGAACAAAAGAAATTCGCCTGACTCACAAAATCCCAATACTTCATTTACTTGTACAGACTTCAGCAATCATTTTCAGGCAGACATCCACAATATAAAATCCGCCATACCTTCTTCCCCTTGTGACTTCAGCGAATTATCTACGTTCTGCGAGAACAAGTGTACTAACACCATTCCATGCGACATTCCTTTTATAACAGTTAACGAAGTTCATAACTATCTTATTGATCTTAAAGATAATAACTCATCGGGACTTGATGGAATCAGTAATCGAATACTGCGTTATGCTGCACCAGCTATTACTGATACCCTAACATACATATATAATCAATGTATCGCAAGGAGTTACTTTCCATCTGCCTTTAAAATCGCTAAAGTATACCCTCTTGTTAAACCTGGTTCATCAGATAATAACAACCTTGGTAACTATAGGCCCATTTCTCTTATATCATCGCTGTCCAAACCACTGGAAAAACACATACACAAAACAGTAACAGAACACCTAGCTAATAATGACCTGCTTGTTGATAGTCAGTCGGGGTTTAGACCAAAACATTCATGTCACACAGCCTTAACAAAAATGATAGATAACTGGCATCTAAACATCAATAACGATATTTTATGTGGAGCAATCTTTGTAGACTTTAAAAAAGCATTCGATATGATAGATCACACTATTTTAATCAGAAAATTAGAAACAATGAAAGTACATCATAAACTGGTGAAGTTAATTAAATCATTCCTGACAGACAGACAACAAGTGGTGTCTTACAATGATTCTTTGTCCAACCCAACTGTTGTCGATATCGGTGTTCCCCAGGGCTCTATTCTCGGCCCTCTTCTCTTTGCCGTATACATTAATGATCTTCCTCTGCACATCAAACATTCATCCTGTGACCTGTTTGCCGATGACTGTACTGTTTACACTAGTGACAAAAGTTGCACTGCACTAGAACTATCTTTACAAACTGATACACATAATATTATTAAGTGGAGCAACGAGAATCGAATGCAAATAAATATTAGTAAAACGAAATGTATGTTAATATCAACCAGACAAAAACTACAAAACTCGCAGAAAACAACACTTCAGCTCTACATTGGAACATCACTAATTGAAAACGTAAATGAACATAAAACTCTAGGTCTAACTGTTGACCAGCACCTAAGTTGGAACTCACATGTAAGTGCACTCACAAAGCTAACGGCACAAAAAGTTTACCAATTAGCCAAAATCAAACACTTCCTGGATGAGGGGGCAAGGAAAATGTTCTACACATCTCACATACAAACATACCTAGACTATTGTTCCACAATCTGGGATGGTTGTTCCATATCCAACACAAAAAGGCTTCATTCACTTCAAAAACGTGCAGTGCGCCTAGTTGCTGATAAACACCAAACACATTGTATAGATCTATATAACTATCTTAAAATATTACCCCTTAGAAAGCGCTTCCTATTTAACAAAGCTAAATTCGCTCACAAAATCTTGTCACATAATGCTCCAACGTATCTGTGGCCACTTTTCAAATTCAATGAAAAACGTAGTCAGCGCTTAAACCAGTTAGATTTACCCAAGCCGAGGCTAGATTTGTACAAGAAGAGCTTGGCTTACTCAGCTGCTCATCTTTGGAACAATCTTCCACATGACCTGAAAAACATGCACAGTCCCTACTCATATAATCGTAGACTGTTCAAATACATTATGAGTGCGGATTATATGCCGCCCTAAGGGATTATGTTTCGAATTATTATTATCTAATACACTGTATGGAGGGTCTGATGATCTAGTTTTTCATTTTAATATACCTTACTTCTTAATTGTAATCAGATACTGTAATGTATGCTTTTATACTACTTATAATGTTGCATCGCCTCTGAACTAATACCTTAAGTATGCTGGAGAATGTCTGGATACCTAGCAATAAAAGATGAGTAAGAGGAAGGGATAAATGCAAGACGGGCCTATATGCATGATTCTCATCTTTCAGTCAATACCCTTTACCTCCCTAAGGAGCATAGGTCATAAAACTGGATCTCGTGTAGTGGAGGCGTCAACAATTCACTCCCTGTGGCAGTATCTGCTTGGGACTCAAAGTTGCTCACTTGTGGAACATTTTTCGCATGCGCTGACAACACATGAAGTCCCAGCTATTTCAGCAGATTTCCAAATTGTCACGAGTTCTTATTATATGCCACCATTATCTGATTACGTTTCTAATTATGTCTTATTTACTGTATGAATTGTTTTGATTGTGTTTGTTAGTTTTTTTTTGTTTTTTTTTTTAAGGTATTAATTTTTGTTAATCTATTTTAATTAATAATTCCCCCCCCCCCTTAAATTTGATTATGTCTGGATGTTACAAATGTATGTTATTATTTTACCTCGATAATTTTGTACGCTTAAATAATGCTAAAAATACATGTGCTATTGAAAGGATACGGTATGTAAGATGACAGAGAGAAGAAGGGCAGAATGTAAGACAGGCCTGCGTGCCCAATTCTTAATCCTTTGAAAATATAGTTTGTTCGTTCGTTCGTTATCTATCTATCTATCTATCTATCTATCTATCTATCTATCTATCTATCTATCTATCTATCTATCTATCTATCTATCTATCTATCTATCTATCTATCTATCTATCTATCTATCTATCTATCTATCTATCTATCTATCTATCTGTCTATCTATTTATCTATCTATCTATGTCTCAATCGTAAACTTTTCGAATACTTTATGAGTTCTGATTATCTGCCCCCCTAATATGATTATTTTTCCGAACAAATGGTATAATATCGAGTGTAGGTTTAATGATGATGTTAGTGCTTTTCAACATATTTTGTTTCATGGTAATACTTAGTTTGTACTTTTCAACATATTTTATTTCATGTTTATAATTAGATACTGTGAATGTGAGTATGCTATTATTTTACCTGTACAACGTTGAATTCCTTGAATTGATGGGTAAATTGTATGTGAGAATAAATGAAATCAGTATAAAAGACGGGAGAAAGGAAGGGCAGAATGTCAGACGGGCCTGCGTGCCCAATTCTCAACCCTTTGAAAATAAAGTTCGTTCGTTCGTTCGTTCGTTCGTTCGTTCTATCTATCTATCTATCTATCTATCTATCTATCTATCTATCTATCTATCTATCTATCTATCTATCTATCTATCTATCTATCTATCTATCTATCTATCTAGCTATCTATCTTTATTTATTTTAAAAACATACTTTAATTATGATGATTATTGCAAATGTTTGATGTTATGTTACTTTTATAATGATAAATGCCTTAATAATGCTTAAAGTAAATGTGAGGATGAAAGGATACAGTATACATGATGAGAGAGAGAGGAAGGGCAGAATGTCAGACGGGCCTGCGTGCCCAATTCTTAACCCTTTGAAAATAAAGTTCGTTCGTTCGTTCGTTCTCTCCCCCCCCCCCCCCCCCAATCTTGAGGTGAAAAGGAGGACAATCCGGGGAAAGGAGGACACCCTAATATTTGCCGAAGGATGGACCATCAAATGTATTGATGGTTGAATTATTATTAATTTTAATGACAAGGTTAACAAGTACAGATGAAAGTCAATTAAATATCTGTTAAAATCAGTTATATAACTGGAACAGCCAGGCCTTTACACCCCTCCACTTTATTATTCTTGTTCAGAGTTTCTACTTGATTTTGTTTGTTTGTTTGTTTTTCTTTGTTTGTTTTTTGTTTTTTATTTATTTAACGTAGAAGCACAATTGTGATTGTCCCTATTTACAATGATTAGACAAATGTGATGCCACTTTCTCATATCGGCAGTTTTTCATATTATTTGGAATTGAAAACAATATATATCCTAATTATAACCCATTAGAGGTTGAACGAGATATTTTTCTTCATTAATTAAAAAAAAACAAAAAAACAAACCAGAGCTTGGCGATGAAAAGTGTGGATCTGTAAAAGGCAAAGGCACAAACAATTCCATACATATTATAGACACATTAAAAAAAACAAGATCAGGATAGGCAACAACAGATTTAGACTACAATGAGCCACGTAATTATGTAAAACAACATGGGTAAATTATGTAAATGTTATAAAGTATGACAGACGTTATCACAGGTCTCACAATAATAATGATAATACATGGGAACAATAAACAGCGATAAGAATCGGTAACAAATAAGCTTTTTCATTTTATTTATTGTCTCATGTTTCCCCATTAGTTCTCACTTTCTTTCCTGTCCCTGGCGAAGGCCATGTGGTCTCAACGCTAGCAATTTGTCTTTTGTTTCCCTTATAAAAACCATGGCTAACCAAATAGACACCGTGTGGGATTATCTTTACTCCAGACCTAATGGTCTTTTATGTTTGGACATGCGCCCTAATATAACCGACTAGGTTGAACGAGACGCGCCTCGCCAAAACGAGGCAAAACTTTATTTTTTTTTTTTTTAAACCGTGTAGGAGATAAAACAGGGAGTAAGCAGGAATGTGTGCTATCACGTGGTTTGCTCTGTCAGTACATCTTAAGCGTTATTAGATTTATAGAGGACATGAAGGAATATCGGTTGACTGAAAGTACCATAAAAATAACTGAGATATGCCAGTGACACAGTCTTCATAGCAACAAGTGGAAACAGAGCTACAGGAAATCATTGAAACAATAGCGACAGACAGACCAAAAATTAGGCATAGACTAAAATGTAGAAAGATAGAAGTAATGTTCATCTTGAAGGGCACTAATGGAACAAGTCAATAGATTTGACTATCAACGCATTTTTGCGGGTCTTTATATCAGTATTTCTATATTCTGAGTAGACACCTTGCTACTCTGGCCAATGATCACCTAGGGGTACAACTAGTAGACCCCGCACACAGCCCTTCAACACGAACTCTTAAATGTCACCAAAAAAGCAGTGCGGACAGTCTACAACACTGTTTATTTTACTGAACGTTGCACCACAAATATATTACTGAAATTCATATATATATATATATTGGCGTCACATATACAGTCTTTAGTATAGCTCTGTACCGTCTGTAGCTAAAACACTGTCCTCGACAGATTTACACATTTTAATTTAGTTCAAACTCACGTTCTTCACAGAAATTATAATTCCTTTCACAAATATACTAGCATCGTCTCACTGAGGTATATAGACGATCTAGTGATGGAACATCATAGGAATATGTCATGAAATACTATAATTATCAGGAGCTCAGAGACATACGTCCGCCTGCCACAATGAAACACACAGAACAAAAACTAGCAGACGATCGCCCACTTTTGACGATCCCGACCTTCACTTCTGCTAACTGAACTCCGAGGTAGTGACGTAACTTCCTGTTACCAAGGACTACCGATAATAAACAAACATGAATCCTTTGTCGAACCATTTAATAACATCGACAAACATGTTATGAATATTACTCATAACATTACTCCCTCCCCAGTAAAATAATGGAAACGAAGTTTTCATTATTTCCGTGGTGTGAGTATAACATCCCCAGAGTGAAAGATGGTATCATCAAATTTCACTGTTAGTATGAACTAGCGTAGCACCCAGGTTTGTGCCACAGAGTAGGCAATTAAACACTCAATGTGTGGACATTAGCAAAGAATACTAAAGCCATAGTCTACAAAGGATATAAACCGTTTTAACAGCAATGTGAGGTGACCATAGCAAGAGCACCCAATATTTAAAAAAATGATGGTAGCAATCCATGAACTCTCATACCTCACACCGTCCAATAACACCTGTCTGTCAAGTCCAGTATCAGTAGTCAATTAATCTCATATTAACCCAAAGTCATAATGCAAAGCATTAAAATTAATACAAATATGTAATAGAAACAATAGATTTAATGAGGCAGACAATCAACTAAGAAAATGAATGACTGCAATCTTATTCGTTAAAAGATTAAAAGTATGTTTACCTGTAAAGTACATGTCATCAACATAACATAGTGATGTTAAGAGAACAAATGTAATCTTGTATCTAACACACTTGTGTGAGCAATAGTTAATACTATGTCTGTGTGTTGTACGAATTGATAACAGTATGACATATTAGCCATATATAGATTCAAATATAATGTGAGTGTGAAAATGATTAGTATCAAAGATCAAACAAAGTCTGGCGAATTAACATTAAATAACACTCAATTTTAAGCACAGTAGTTAACATGTGTAGTGTAATGGTATTCTATTCATTTATCAACTATCACCTAAAGTCTCTTGAAGTATGTTCAAATAAATTATTGTCACAATCCATGATTGTCTTCCACGCAATAGTATGTTCATGCGAATCCAAATGTTAACATCCAAGAAATTACAAATCGAAAAAAAACCGTCAGATAGGAAATTTTTTTTGTTACTTCCCTTGATTATGCGAATTATCCTAGAGTTATGTCCCTTCATCTGTAGACATCGGTATACCAATTAAAAATGACATTACATGTCTGTACGAAATATCTTCAAGTCACAGCATTTTCAACATTCCACATAATTTCCGTGCGTTTGCTGGTAGATCGCATATAAGCACTGTCATTAAGGCACAATATATGTACGTAATGCGCTGAGTTGAAAGAGATACTACATCATCTTGAGCATTTCAGCATTCATCAACATCATGTGCCGTGTGAACCGATTAATCGAATAAATACTGTCAATTAAGTCACATAAAATTATCCCAGCTACTGGTTTTGACAACAGACATACTATAGTCCTGGCTGTGAAATATGGGGTATCTAAAAACACCTCTGCAGTCGGATAGTATTCCACTGTACCCCCAAATGTAATACATTGAACCTCTTCGCCTGTATAATCAGCAGGGTCCACTAACGAACCTTGAACCCCTACAGTGGCTGATCCAGTGTCCCTGAGTACAGAAACAAGCTGGTTGTTGACTGTCACATGCTATACTATGTTGTGCTTTGTAATGTATGTATTATGGCGCCATAAAGGCAATTGACTATATGCTTGAATTTTGTGAGGAAAGTCTGTTGGTGTTAATTAGTAGTCATTTGTTATGTTTACCTATGCAATAGTTACTATGAATGTACCATGCACTGGGTTTTGTGTGACAAGGGGAGGCCAGTCGTTGTCATTTTTCACGACTGCCAGAACACTGGATAACCTACGTCATACTCATGTTGTGTTTTGTGGATGGTTTGAGAATGCAGGAACGACAATGGCAGGAAAGAACTATGGCATTCTCTCGGTTCAGATGAGGATATGCTGTTAATGGCATATGTCGTCCAAACCCCGAAGGGGGTCGGGCGAAGCTTCCTCCGATGGAAGAAAACTACGTTTTCTTTCTTAAAAAGGGGGGGGGGTGGATGTCACGGCGCTATTTCGCAGTGCATCTTTTGGACGAAAAGTCAGCCGGGCAACACTGAGTATGGCAACACTGGGGATAGCTGAACCGGTGATGTCATGTGACTACCGGAAGCCGGGAATCTGGCGCAATCCTGGTCAGTTAGATTCTAGCCAGAGTCCGAGTAGGACGGAGATATTTTCCCTTTGCCAACAATCTTGCTGTGAAGTTCCTTCTATGGAATATGTGTTGAGAGCTTGCCATTTTCGGTCGTGGTGGATTGTTATGTGGTTATTCTAGTACAGTGTAGTGTCTAGATTGTATAACTTTCAGGCCGTAGATTTATAAGTAGACAATGATTTGTGTATTTCTTTGTCACAGTTTTGTTGCTCAGGTGAGCGATAGTCATTGCAGTGTTTTTCAGTGTAAGTCACTCTGTTATGTATGAAACTGATAGATTAAGTTGTTGAGGCAAGTTACTTTGGCATTTCTGTATTGTATTTCATGTGTATTGGCCGTGTGAGGCCTTATTGTTAGTGTGCATAGCATTAAAGGGAAGTACATGTAGAAGGTGTTGATTTTCTTATGTCAGCCATTGTGGTGTGGTCGTACCTTTAGAAATGCGAGCCTTATTTATTATTATAAATAGACACTGTAGTGGTGCAACACAGTGGAGTGTTATCCACGATAAGTGTTCGGACAACTGAGGACATCGCCTACACAGTTGTTTTGACATTGACAAACCCTTATCAAATACCACTGAACCTGTACCATTATAAGAGGACATCACTGGCAAAGGATGTCCACACAGGAGCCTGGGAACTCCCTCTGGCTGAAACAAAGAATTACATTCAGAACAATTAGTACTGTTAGATAAGTCTACACTACATGCATTAGCACGAGAGACAACATTAGTATTATGAACTGGATTATTGTCACTGTGATGCAAAGCAGCATTAGAGCGCTCAGGGTTCCTTGATTGTCTAGAGTTATTGTTTTGTTGATAACCTCTGTTATTAAAAGAAGTGTTATTATTTCTGTAAAATGATCCTTGTCCTCTGCCTGATCCAAAATTATATCCACCTCTGTTATGATATTCATTAGATCTGAAGGATGATTGTGGAGGAAAAAATCCCTTATCATATGAGTTATAATTTCTTTGAGGCTGTTGTGATTTTTTTAATTAAAATTATATTTCCCCCTGTAATTGCCATTGTTATGATCTCTATTTACTCGATAATTGCTATCCATACTATTGGATATCTATCTAGGTGAATTAGACTCCACAGTCCTAACAGATGCCACTGGCAAGGAATCCTTAATGTTATTTTTGCTATTGTTCCTACCCGGATGGGAAATTTGATATTGACGACCAAGATTTTTCATAGCAGATAATGTTTCAGGTTTTCTCTCCTGTAGGAATGATAAAAAGTCGCCACTGATTGAAGAAAACATCTTGTCTCTTAGAATCAAATCAGCCAGCCCCTCAAAAGTTTTTTTTCAATTGTTGACAAATCAACCCATCTAGAAAAGTAAAGCTTAATAGCTGAGACAAATTCAGTAAAATCTTTAGCTGAATCTGGTAATAATGATTTAAACTTCAATCTATAGCAATTTTCATCTAATTGATACTTCTTTAGCAACAAGGCTTTTACAGCCTCATAGTCATTTCTAGTCTGATCATTCATTGTGATGACTGCAGTAAGAGCCTCACCCACCAATAAAGTCATCAACCTACTAGGCCATGTAGCTCTATCAATTTTAAACTCTTGGCAATAAGTTTCATACCTATTTAAGAAGCATAAATATTTGAGTTACATTTTGGCAAATTGAGCTTAAAAGTGGATGCATGGTCTTTTTTTCCAGCCTCACCATTCACTGGGTTAGCCTGTGGAAGTTGAAGTCTTAACTTTTCCAATTAAAGTTCTGCCATTCTCAAGTTCTGAGCATAGTCTAATTTCTTCTCCTCAAGCTCTTGTTGTGCTTTTAATTCAGCCTGAGCATAGGCCATTTTTTTCTTCTTCAAGTTCATATTCTCTTCTTTTATCAGCTAATTCTTCATGTCTCATCTTCTCAGCTAAATCCTCATCTCTTCTTTCCTTTTCCAAAGCTCAGTAGATGCATATGTTTTTAAAGCTTCACCCTCCACACAAAAATCTTTTCCAACCTTTACAAAGTATTCCAAGGTAGCCATAAAGACTTTTTTAACGTGCGCAACTTGAACACGGAGCCTCCTAATTGTTCTCACTTATCCATGAGGTCAAGGGAGAGTAAGACATTATTAGCTATCCATGTTCTATGAAATGTTATATGGACAGGAAAGCTGGCATATATTGTGGCAACCGGAAAATGTGAAGGAAAAATGACGCAAGGCGAAAAAGAGAAATGATACAGGATCGTTTAACATATTGCTATGTAAAGACGATGTGACGAAATTAGTCGTGCAATTTTTATAACTCCCATTCACTCCGGCAGTATCTCTTCATTCATTAATTTTTCTCACTCATTGTCGTATTATTAGGCATATTTTACGCCCTACATTATTTCTGTGACCACTCCCAGACTGTTTACGTTACGCCATGTGACTCGTAATAATACCACGTTTATTGAACCGGTCAGCGAGCGATATTCTTATCATGAAAAACCGGCTCATCAACTTTTGATACAGACGGCAAACGTGAAGAGAGATAGCGGCTTTGACGTAACTCATTTCCGGGGCCAGCGACAATCAAGCAATTAACACCTGGGTTGTGGTCTGTATGTCTGAGGAAACGATACTGTTTGTCTGAGCGGCCGGCGATCCTTTTGTTTGACTGTCTAGAGAGCACACGATCACAGACGATAATGAGATAATTGTTTCACGGAACAATCCCTGTGTGTGATTATCACAGGTAATCTGTCTGGCGAGTCATTATTTGAAGGTAGCATCTGGACATCAAATAGGTTCCCCGATTTGTTGGGAATTGGCGGAAATATTACCACATGATTTGACAGAGTTCACGCGTTGGAAAATTAAATGTAATATTTTAAACACGAGAGGGAGATTGTGAATTTAAACACCCCTACGCACAAAGTGCAAAACAATTGGATTGAAGTGAGAGCCGGAATAAACATTTAATTTCATTGGAAATTTCGGCGGAAGTACCATTTGTGATTTGAACTGAGAATGAGAGATATAATCTAGCAAAATTAGAGACGCAGAAAACACACAGCTTTGCACCTTCAAACGAGCAACTCCCAAAAGCCAGAGCAAGAAGGATCGGACCTAGAATTCAATACTTATAAGTGACAGATCGAGTATTTGGGCAACTCTGAAAACGTAAGAGTAAACCCGCATGTTGAAATACAAACTCTGAAAACTTAAGGGACCAGAACTTTAAATATTAGGACTGGATACCTAAGGAATAGGATCACCCGTCGTAAGAGAAACTTTCCCAGTCCAAGTGTTTCACAGGTTCACCCGACATAAAAGGGATTCAAAATTTACAGACCAAGTGATTCGAGAGCATATAACCTAATGTTAAAGTCTGTTTGTCTTAAGCTAGGGATGTAAACTTTTTTATACTATGGTCTAAGGGAGATTACAGGTTGTATTACTTTTTGGTACAGGTCTGATTTTGTTGTTATCTCCCTTGACTTGTCATTTGGTCATTTAAGATTTTCTGTTCGTAGAGTTTTCTAGAACAGTTCACGAGAACGTTTCAGTTTGTTCTCGTGGGAGCTAAACTCACGTCACGCGATTATCGGCTCATGCGTGTTGGTTTGGCGGGACCGGGAAACTGGATCCCGTGACAGTCGGCCTGGACGTTTTCGGCTGAGAAGGTGTTCAGCCATTTTTCTCTGACTGTGTGATCGGGGAACAAAGTCTTCTGTGTGATAAAAATGTTTGAGATTTTTCCCCTGTTATAATTCTGACACATTTCTGAGAGCCAAGGATGGCGAATGTTTAGGTGTTTTATTCTTGGATGGCAGTGAAGGTAAAAATACCCTTTAAACTTTTTTTGTAGCCAAGAACTTTGTATTATGATGCTACCAGCCCAAGATTTTTAACTGATATATTGAGGTGACTTTCTCCTGCTGCGGCGGAGAGTTTATGAGAATATTGATATTGTTATTTTGCCAAAGAATTATATGACTTGTTTGTCAAAGGAAACATAGAGAATATTATATATGGAAGCCCGACACTGATGCGGCTTATATTGGCAAAGAATTATATGACTTGTTTGTCAGAGGAAACTGTCACGTAGGTCTTTATGTCATTAAATTACCTACATCTTCTTCCTATTCTCTCACCCTAATCCGTTCATTTATATTCTTTCCATACTTGTTTTTCCTGTATTTTTCGCATCACTCGGTTGCGAAAAATATTTTCTTCAGTATTTTTAAACTTTACCTGTTTTTTTCTCAAAACTGAGAATCGCGCTAGGACGATATTACGTAGTTGTCAGGGCTGCAGGGCGTCAGAAGGCGTGATAAGTCGGTTCGCTGAACATAGGACGTAGACAATAGTCTACATTCTCACCGAGCGCGCGAGTTTCTTCTCGGCATAAGTCCCGGTGAGGTGTGATACTTTACATCTGCACCGGTCAGTATTCAGACATTTGTCTGAAAAATCCCCAAACTGACACGGCGCTCACTGTGGGCCATGGTCAGCTGTAGTGTGAAAACTGCCCTGCATTGGAGACAGGTTGTCTGAGATTTGAAATTGACACGCGTACATCTTGGTCAGTGGTGGCAGTTACGACATGTTAGGTGTGAAACGTATCGTTTAAGCCGGAAAGGGGAGAGCATTTCGTTCTACGAAATAATAGTTCATCCTTTGTCTGGTTTAAAATATTAACCCACGTTTGAAACTATTTCATTTCACTCAGTACCTTTGCAGTTAGACTAGAACAACCTTCGTTCGATTTCTAAATAATCTCTGTAAATAGAGATGGCCTTAGTTTGGTCGAAGTGGTTTAACGTTCTTAGTAATTCTGTGGTTGAGGTATATTAATATTATATATAATAGATATCTAGTTTTGTGAAGTGATTTAGTGTTAAATCGCCGATTCCATTTTAAACTAGTTCTGTGTGCAGAGTGAATATTTTGATAGTTTGTTATTTCTTTAAATCGTCGAGTTGCAGTGGAAATACAAAATAAATTATATTTTTAGCTTACTAAACAAGTAGCTGAAATAAGTTTAATTTAACTGTTAAATACTCAGTCGAAACTGTTTTAATAACAAACTTATAAATGCTAGATGCTACATCAGTGAATAGTGACGGAATACGAAGATATTCCTAAATTCCTGATGATTGTTTTTATATAACTTACGTTACGGGAAGTTTTAAATATAAGTCAAGCTGTAGGCGTGCTATTTAAAATGTAAGTTATAATGAGTACATATATGTAAATGATTTGATATGTGTTCTTTCTTTTATATAGTGAAACGGTGGTACCCAACTTTCCAGCGTTTAGTAAAAAGGACATACTTGTGAGAAGCATAGACATTTCCTATCTTTAACCACGTGGGGTTTTTTTTCAAGTAACACTCGTCTGACAGTGCATATGCCATCAGAGATAGACAGTAATACAAATCCCACAAACGGTTCCTAAAGATTAGAAATATATATTGGGCTTTTGAGCCAGTTCATATTGCTCCACAAATTTAAATGTATATGCTGCCTGGCGGCGAGAATAATTGCAAAAACTAACATTTACATTTCCAACACTATTGAAAGAGTGGATAGTGAACCAAGACTATCTGTTGAGAGCAGTTGTCCACTGGTCATCTTTTCCAACTTAAGGGAATCCACGTGTGTTTTTTTCGGAACTCTGTGTGCCCGTTTAAACTTGCTTATCAAACCTGATCATAGTGACATTAAAAGTAAATCTAAAGTTTAACTGGTGAAGCGAACGCTCCCCGAAAACAGTGGAAGAAAACCTGTATTTGTAGAGCTGGGATTCGCTTTATCCAAAGAATCCAGATTCACTGTAGAGAAGTGTCCTAAGGTTGCGCCAGACGGTGAACAACATCAAGTTTTAGGTAAGGGTGAGAGAACCGAGTGAAAGTGACGGAAGGATGTTCGTTGGTTTAATGCATTCATTCTTTTTTTTGTAATTTTTCCTGAAGAAAGATTTGCTGCTTAATGTAATTGTTCCTTTAGAATAGATACTGCTGTCATAAGTCAGTTCTTACCTTCTAGAAAGGGGACAATATTAGACCCTAACCATATGCATCTCTAATTCTTTGGGCCATCATCTGTCATCCTAACGGGGCTGTGGGCTAAACCTAGAGTTAAGGGCATAACGGGGCTATCATCCTTGTAGCATTTTCTTGATTTTTATGACTATTTGTATATGTTTTCTTTTGATGTAAAATTTATATGTTGTGTCGTAAGTTTAATAATGATAAATAAACTTACCCATAAATTAAATCAGTGTGCTGGTCAGCTCGTTCTAAATATTTATATAATCATTGTTATAGATTTCCCACGTCTGTGTGTGTAACCGTCGTCACGTGTATGTGCGTGCCCGTGAGTAGATATAATATATGTAATATATGTATATGTGGTAGACTGTCTGACTGCTTAAAAATCTGTCGTAGAAGATAGGAGAGAGAGAGAGAGAGAGAGAGAGAGAGAGAGAGAGAGAGAGAAAGATTTTCTCGCATCTCAGAGACAGCCTCTATCACTATTCTGTCATCTCACTTGTGGTATCTATTTCCTTTACTAACTCACACTGTGACTCTCACTCATTCCACTCTATTCAGAAGGGACCAACCCAAGTCTTAAATTCTCCTATCAAAAATCTACGACAAATGGTGACTCGTTTCAGGTTTTTGAACTTAGAATAGGAAGACGAGTACGACTAATGTGGACTCGTCTATCTGGATTTTGTCTGTAAGATTCTTTATTCTGATATAGAGTAAGAGTGTGATGTCTTGTGAGTTTTGTATCTTTTAAAAATAATTATCCCCTAGACTAACGATCTGTTTTTGGGCGTGCTGACCACACAAACTGATAAGTTTTTTCCACAGCATTTTGAATAATATACATTTGAGTTACAGGTTGATTGTCGGAATATATGTTAATTACTGATTTTGTAATACTAAACGCTGGTAAAGTGGTGAGTGTATAACATTCACTGGGTTTTGAAGAAGTAGGTGTTTGAGCAAAAGCTAAGGAGTGCGTTTCGGACTATTTGTCCAGATTAATTGCCTCCCTCACCCTAACTGTCTTCAGGGGTAAACTTATAGTGGATTTACAAATTAAGGGATTATTTTTCTCTTTAAATTTTTGCAATAATTATTTTGCTTTTCCACTGTAGCAACTTATTTTTCAGAAGTAATCTTAACTACCATTTAGTTGGCGTAGTCGTGTTTTGCATTAGGTGCTTTATTGCCGATAATAGCAGCGATAGTTAGATTTTATTTTTGGAGGAGGTATCCCAGGGTTAAGGATATCATCTTTTGAATTTTTGGAAATTTTTTTCTCGTAAGTGGTAGGAACCAGTGTATCTTTTTTTCTTTTTTCTTTCTCCACTAGTCTCAGTTACTGACAAAATATGGCCGAGAGGGCAAAGCTTAGACAACTCCTCAGGGACGAAGCGAGAGAGGAGGGACTGGAAGGAGAGGAAGCGAAAGCATTTGTCAGAGACGAACTTGAGAGATACGATGCGGAGAGGAAAGCAGCTGAAGCTTTTCAGCAGAAGAAAATGGACGAGGAAATGGAAATTCGCAGGATGCAGCATGAGGAAAAAGAGAAGGAGAGACAGCATGAGGAAAGAGAGAAGGAGAGACAACATGAGAAGGAGAGAGAAGAGAGACAGCATGAGTTAGCTCTTAAAACTCTAGAATTCCAAAGTCGTGGTACTGCCTCTACCTCCAGCAATGGAGAATCTTCTCCTCATTCCTCCTTAACTGATCCTTCTAACAGTCAATCTCTTCACCTCACTGCTATGTCTTTTCCGCTAGAATCTTTCCCTTGTCCAAATGAGAAGATTGACACTTGGCTAGAAAAATTTGAGAAAATTGCAACTCTGTACGGTTTAGAGAGGTCGCGTTGGAACATGAAGCTTTCCCAGGCTTTGAAAAGTTCTGCGTATGATGTTTACGCCAAACTGGAAAGCAGCCAACAAGACAACTATGATCTGTTGAAGAAAGCGTTACTGGAGCGCTTTGAAATGAACGCTCGCAAATTTTTGCAACTGTTTCGCAACAGCAGGAAGGAGAGTTCTGAATCTTTTCACCAGTTCTCTTCCCGTCTAAAGGGATATTTGACAAAGTGCCTTGAGCTCTCGCAGCTCCCCTCTACCTATGAAGGTCTTGAGGAATTTGTTTTAACAGAACAAATAAAGAACACTTTGTCTGCTGATACCCGGAGATTTCTAGCTGAGCAAGGGGCAGAAAAACTTGAAGACATTTTAGAAAAGTCTGAGCGTTACCATAATGCGCTGGCTGAACTACCGGCCACAAAGCGGAAACCGACAGAGGAGCATTTTCGAAAACATAACCTAGAGCAATCTTCTCAGGCTTCTAACCTAAATAACCACAGAGAAACTGGACCTCAAAACCCCCCTCCTGAAAAATCCAAGTTCTACAAGAACAAGTACCCCAACCACCCCAAACAGTCTGATCAACCCGACCGCCCTACATGGCAGCGTAGCCAGAAAGGACAAGATGGCAAAGGGAGAACCCCTGAGCACGGGACATATGATCAGACCGAGCACACCGAGCCGAAACGCATCGGATGCTTATTGACAGTCTCGCAAGGCGGAATTATTGACAGTGATTCCCAACCTGTTGGGGATAGACCCTCAACGCGAGGTACTGTTACTTTGAACGGTTCTCAAACTTCTTGCTTATTTGACACGGGGCTTTCTTACGATTGCATTGTTGCCAGAAAGCTGGTTAAACCCGGTCAAGAGACAGGAGAGACCGTCAAACTTTGTGGAGTTCGTAAGAGTGATGCACCTACAGCGCTTCCCATTGCATTGGTGGAGATACACTCTGACTTTGTCAGAGGCGTGATCAAAGCGGCTGTGATGGATGATCCCATCTACCCAGTCATACTTGGCGGGAGATACGTGTGTATTGGGAAACCAGAAGAGCCGATTGTGGCAGCAGTAACTACAAGAGGGCAAACCAAGAAGGAACGGGAGCCTGCGCCTAATTTGTTACCCATGGAACTTAAAGAAGCGCAATACAAGGACCCTACTTTGGCACCCTGCTTTAGGAAACTGCCCATGGCTAAGGAACCCAAACAGCACGGGGACATTTTTTCTGAAGATGGCGCACTTTATCGGAGAACGGGCAAGCCTGACCAAGGTTACAACCAGCTCCTAGTACCGAAACAGTACAGAAGCCAAATCCTAGAAATGGGGCACTCTCTTCCCTTCAGCGGACATATGGGACAGAACGCCACAAACCAAAGGATAACCACTCATTATTGGTGGCCAGGAGTAAATACTGATATTATCAGATATGTCAAATCCTGTGCCCAGTGCCAACGTGTGCCACCCAAGCAACGGGCACCCCCAGTCTCTTTGGGTGAAATGCCAATAGTGGGTACACCATTCGAACGGGTTGTGATCGACATTTTAGGGCCTTTCGAGAGGACTAAAAGAAGGAACAGGTTTATCCTGACCTTAGTCGATACATGCACTTTATGGGCAGAAGCTATACCGCTAACATGCGCAGATGCCAAGCATGTCGCAGAAGCCCTCGTGCAGATTTTCACTCGGTTGGGATTCCCTCAGCAAGTGTTGACGGATAACGGATCCCCATACCGAAACCTGTTGATGGATGAGATCGTGAAGATCTTGAGGACCCAACACATCCACACTAAGCCATATACTCCGGCCGGAAATGGGCTCGTGGAGCGTGCAAATGGAAACCTCACCATGATGCTAAGTAAGCTGGCACAAGTGAAACCTGAAGATTGGGATCTCTGTATTCCTGCAGCATTATTTGGCTACAGAGAATCTCCTCATACTTCCACAGGATTTCCGCCAGCTACACTCTTATTCGGCAGACCCATTAAGGGCCCGCTTGAAGCCTTACTTCAGTCTCTGACAGACGAGAAGGCGGATGAGACAGTTGTCTCAGCCAGTAAATATGTGTCGGTTTTAAAGGAAAGGTTGAAACTAGGGTGGGACCTAGCAACGACTAACTTTAAGCGAGCTCGCACAAAGCACGCTAACCGATACAGGAAAGTCGCGAAAGAGAGAGAACTGGAAGCAGGAGAGAAAGTTTTGGTGTTACTCCCTACCGAGAACAACCAACTGAAGATCGGATGGCAAGGGCCGTTTACCGTCCTGAAAAAGATTTCTAAGGCTAACTACCAGATCTCTATTCAAGGAAAGGAGAAGGTTTTCCATTTAAATCTCTTAAAGAGATACTTGGAAAGACCAGTGCCAACCTCCGACCATCTCCTGACGATCGCCAGAGCTGACGAAGATGATGATAGTGGCAGGGATATTCCACCGCTATCACAGAAAATCTTTCAAAAATGTCAGAAGCGGCGACGCTCTTTCAAGCGCGCATGGGAGACATTCCAGAGGAAGGAAACTTTGGGGAGTAGACTTGAGTAGGAATTGGAGAGAGATGGAGGGGGAAGACGAGAGGGAAGAAGACAGACACCCCGAAGCTACGGTTATAGGAAATTTAATTCCATAACGTAGACATGGAGTGCTTCCATATCTTAAGGGGGGACGTCCTGTCACGTAGGTCTTTATGTCATTAAATTACCTACATCTTCTTCCTATTCTCTCACCCTAATCCGTTCATTTATATTCTTTCCATACTTGTTTTTCCTGTATTTTTCGCATCACTCGGTTGCGAAAAATATTTTCTTCAGTATTTTTAAACTTTACCTGTTTTTTTCTCAAAACTGAGAATCGCGCTAGGACGATATTACGTAGATGTCAGGGCTGCAGGGCGTCAGAAGGCGTGATAAGTCGGTTCGCTGAACATAGGACGTAGACAATAGTCTACATTCTCACCGAGCGCGCGAGTTTCTTCTCGGCATAAGTCCCGGTGAGGTGTGATACTTTACATCTGCACCGGTCAGTATTCAGACATTTGTCTGAAAAATCCCCAAACTGACACGGCGCTCACTGTGGGCCATGGTCAGCTGTAGTGTGAAAACTGCCCTGCATTGGAGACAGGTTGTCTGAGATTTGAAACTGACACGCGTACATCTTGGTCAGTGGTGGCAGTTACGACATGTTAGGTGTGAAACGTATCGTTTAAGCCGGAAAGGGGAGAGCATTTCGTTCTACGAAATAATAGTTCATCCTTTGTCTGGTTTAAAATATTAACCCACGTTTGAAACTATTTCATTTCACTCAGTACCTTTGCAGTTAGACTAGAACAACCTTCGTTCGATTTCTAAATAATCTCTGTAAATAGAGATGGCCTTAGTTTGGTCGAAGTGGTTTAACGTTCTTAGTAATTCTGTGGTTGAGGTATATTAATATTATATATAATAGATATCTAGTTTTGTGAAGTGATTTAGTGTTAAATCGCCGATTCCATTTTAAACTAGTTCTGTGTGCAGAGTGAATATTTTGATAGTTTGTTATTTCTTTAAATCGTCGAGTTGCAGTGGAAATACAAAATAAATTATATTTTTAGCTTACTAAACAAGTAGCTGAAATAAGTTTAATTTAACTGTTAAATACTCAGTCGAAACTGTTTTAATAACAAACTTATAAATGCTAGATGCTACATCAGTGAATAGTGACGGAATACGAAGATATTCCTAAATTCCTGATGATTGTTTTTATATAACTTACGTTACGGGAAGTTTTAAATATAAGTCAAGCTGTAGGCGTGCTATTTAAAATGTAAGTTATAATGAGTACATATATGTAAATGATTTGATATGTGTTCTTTCTTTTATATAGTGAAACGGTGGTACCCAACTTTCCAGCGTTTAGTAAAAAGGACATACTTGTGAGAAGCATAGACATTTCCTATCTTTAACCACGTGGGGTTTTTTTTTTCAAGTAACACTCGTCTGACAGTGCATATGCCATCAGAGATAGACAGTAATACAAATCCCACAAACGGTTCCTAAAGATTAGAAATATATATTGGGCTTTTGAGCCAGTTCATATTGCTCCACAAATTTAAATGTATATGCTGCCTGGCGGCGAGAATAATTGCAAAAACTAACATTTACATTTCCAACACTATTGAAAGAGTGGATAGTGAACCAAGACTATCTGTTGAGAGCAGTTGTCCACTGGTCATCTTTTCCAACTTAAGGGAATCCACGTGTGTTTTTTTCGGAACTCTGTGTGCCCGTTTAAACTTGCTTATCAAACCTGATCATAGTGACATTAAAAGTAAATCTAAAGTTTAACTGGTGAAGCGAACGCTCCCCGAAAACAGTGGAAGAAAACCTGTATTTGTAGAGCTGGGATTCGCTTTATCCAAAGAATCCAGATTCACTGTAGAGAAGTGTCCTAAGGTTGCGCCAGACGGTGAACAACATCAAGTTTTAGGTAAGGGTGAGAGAACCGAGTGAAAGTGACGGAAGGATGTTCGTTGGTTTAATGCATTCATTCTTTTTTTTGTAATTTTTCCTGAAGAAAGATTTGCTGCTTAATGTAATTGTTCCTTTAGAATAGATACTGCTGTCATAAGTCAGTTCTTACCTTCTAGAAAGGGGACAATATTAGACCCTAACCATATGCATCTCTAATTCTTTGGGCCATCATCTGTCATCCTAACGGGGCTGTGGGCTAAACCTAGAGTTAAGGGCATAACGGGGCTATCATCCTTGTAGCATTTTCTTGATTTTTATGACTATTTGTATATGTTTTCTTTTGATGTAAAATTTATATGTTGTGTCGTAAGTTTAATAATGATAAATAAACTTACCCATAAATTAAATCAGTGTGCTGGTCAGCTCGTTCTAAATATTTATATAATCATTGTTATAGATTTCCCATGTCTGTGTGTGTAACCGTCGTCACGTGTATGTGCGTGCCCGTGAGTAGATATAATATATGTAATATATGTATATGTGGTAGACTGTCTGACTGCTTAAAAATCTGTCGTAGAAGATAGGAGAGAGAGAGAGAGAAGATTTTCTCGCATCTCAGAGACAGCCTCTATCACTATTCTATCATCTTACTTGTGGTATCTATTTCCTTTACTAACTCACACTGTGACTCTCACTCATTCCACTCTATTCAGAAGGGACCAACCCAAGTCTTAAATTCTCCTATCAAAAATCTACGACAGAAACATAGAGAATATTATATGGAAGCCCGACACTTTTGCGGCTTATATTGGCAAAGAATTATAGGACTTGTTTGTCAGAGGAAACACAGAGAATATTATATGGAAGCCCGCCATTTATGCGGCTATATTGCTAAAGAGTTACCTGGCATGTTTTGTCAGAGGAAACACAGAGAACATTTGATATTTTGAAGCCCACCATATATGCGGCTATATTTTGCCAGGGTCTCTGTCGTATTGGATGCAGTGAATTAATATTATCTACATGATGATGATGTGCTTGAACCTTGTCCCAATGACAGTATATATATTTGATGTCAACGTATACGTGTTGTATCGTAATAAATAGTTGGAACCGTACAAGTCGTTTTCAACCTTCCTGACTTCTACATGTGGTATGAGGGTGTGTGTGTACTATGAATAGTTGATCAAGGACCTATACCCATTCGCGTCTATGGACTTATCTATACCCCACACACCATGTCGGCCACTCCTGATCATCACTTCATACCACGACAACAGTACAAGTCATAATAACAGTTTGCAACAGTGTACCGATCAAGAACTTGATCACAATCATACAACGCTTCTTGCAACAGTGGTGGTTAGAATCCTTTCATCCAACAGTAACAACCACCACCTTTTCAACAAACAAACATTATCGTACTGCAACACTAAATTGCTCGTAAAAATGTCTTCTCTACAACAAAGCCAAGCTGACTCACACATTTCTATCTAACAATGCCCCGCCGTACCTACGATCATTGTTTCAAACCAGTAGAAGAGAGCGACAACAATTACATCAGTTACGTCTGCCCAAACCTAGGATCGACCTGTTCAAAAAGAGTCTAGCCTACTCTGGTGCCTACTTATGGAACAGCCTTCCACACCACCTAAAAAGCCTACCTACACAATATTCTTTTAACAAAGCACTTTTCAAACACTTCCTCAACACTGATTATCTACCCCCATAGAAACAGCATTTGCCTGTCAACATCTCATCCATAGGTCAACATTTCTTTTCCTCCTCCGCTCGGTTTTTGTGAATAATTTGTTTTATATCCATGTAATATTATTATTATATTCACTTTAAAATATTATTATATAATGTAATGTATGTGAGAATGTACACACATAATACTGTACTTTAGAAATGTGAGTCGTGAGAATGTACCCGCATATCACTGCACTTTAGAAATGTGAATTTTTTTTTTTTTTTAACTTCTCAAAGACTTTTCCTACCACAGAAGTGCGTAAGAAAGCGTTATTATTATTATTTCATTTTCCACCAAGAATGTATGGACATAAGCGAGAATGTGTTTTTGTAATTTTTGTATTGATGATTGATGACATATTCAAAAAATACAGATTAATTGTAGACGGATTGACCGCATGAGTGAGTGTCGGTATACAGAATTTATTCATTTTTATTTATTGTTTTATTTATTTTATTTTATTATTACTTTTTCCCCCCAATTACTAGCTTGTTTGTTTAAAAAAAAAACCTACTCATTAAAATTTTTTATTATGATTGCATAATGTAAATGAATGCTGTTATGGTAACTTTATAATGTTGCATGCCTTTAAATTAATGCTTAAAGCATCATGTGGGAATGAAAGGATATAGTATGCAAGATTAATGAGAGTGGAAGGGCAGATTGTTAGACGGGCCTGCGCGCCCAATTCTTTACCCTTCGAAAATAAAGTTCGTTCGTTCGTTCGTTGTCCTTTTTGATTTGGTTTACATTGTTAGAAAGTATGGTAACCACTCTTCGTGTCTAAATATTTCTCCTTTCAAAACACTCAAATGTTGACTAACGTTGTCAAATGCTGGAATGAACTAGTATCAACTGAAGAAACTACTTGGCTTGCACGATTTGCGAACTTTTTAATAAACACTATGTACATATTCTCAACGTCACAATATAAGAATGGCATGTATGCTCCACATCAATTCTACAGGCTTGTTTTCGATAAGTTCGACTTTCTTCAACTATATCATGACTTCTCATATAACAGCCTGTCAATAGTGTGCATATATTTCCACTGTTCCAAATTTGCTTTAATCAAATTCTCAATATACTTCTATATATTTTCATTTATTCTTTTCCATTATCATCGGGGAAATGGTGTCCCCGGCACAGCTAATGTTCACATATATTAATTCCATTATCGGGGTATTTAGCGTCCCGAAAGAATAACCAATTCTATTTCTCCTTAATATATTTCTTTTATAGTCTTCCGTTATCAGGGGATTTAGCGTCCCGACACATAATTTACTTTCATATATTTCTTTGAACACATTTCCATTTATCTGGGCATTATCATCCCGCATTAAATATTCATTTTAAATGTTTGGCAACTTATTCTGGCTATAGTTTAAAGCACATTTTGCTTACCAAAATTTCTCTTCATGTTAAGAGATTAGAGAATTTGCCAGGATTCTAGACTTGTTATAGGGTTAATTGCTGGTCATTAAACGCCTTCCACTTGAATATAAAACTCTTGTGTTAACTTTTTTTTAAATTTGGCTTGTATTTTGATATTATGTTGGCCACTCTTTTTAACCTTATATCGTTAGACATTCAACAGCAACATAGTAACGATCCAAGTCAACTGTAAACTTGAACTTCAATATTTGAGTCCAAAAGTTGCTTTTGACAATTCGCAAATTTAATAACACGAAATACATACGTCAACACCATTACACGATAACAATTCTTACTTAGTCGTTCCCCTTCTACCGTGAGGTGTAGAGGTTGGAAGAGAGAGCGCCAGATTATCCTATCGGCTGTCTTCCTCCTGGCCTAGTTCAATTCTAGTCCTCGGTCCTTCAAAGATTGTCTAGTGTTGTCTTCCCAGCGGACTCTGAGTCGGCCTGGGGGTCTGGATCCCAGGCTCTTTGTTTCCCATGCTTGTCGTGGTAGCCGATCTTCTCCCATTCTGCAGACATGGCCAAACCATCTTAGTTGGGACTGCTCTACTTGGGTCTGCAGGGGTGGGATTTTAGGCCTTAACGTATCGTCTGGTTGCGGACCATGTCTCTTCTTGTTACTTCAACCACCTTCCTCAGATACCTCATTTCTGAGGTTTGGATCTGGCTTTTGTGGGTCGTAGTCATTGCCCATGACTCGCATCCATATGTCAAGACTGGGACATAGGTGGAGTGGTATACAGCCATCTTCGTTTTCTTACCAACCTCTCTCTTGCTGAGGAATTCTCGATTTATGGCCTTAAAAAGTTTCCCAGCTGCTGCTTTTCGAGTGGCCAACTCTTCTTTGATGTCTCCCTTTCGGTCTATAATAGCTCCGAGATATTTAAAGTGGTCGACCTGCTCCAGGACCTGTTCTCCCAGCTTAATCTGATGTCTACTTTCTTCTCGTGATATCACCATGGATTTTGTTTTAGAGCTGCTTATGACCATCCCTCTCTTCTCTAGCTCTTCTTTCCAGACATGCATGTTGGATTGGAGATGTGCCTCTGATTTAGCAATCAGGGCAACATCATCAGCAAATGCCAGCTCTGAAATACAGACCTGTCTCATCTTCCAGTACCCCACTGAATACTTTCTTGTTCTCTCCTTACATGCCTTGATAACATCGTCCATGAGAAGTATGAAAGATAAGGTGATAGGATATCACCTTGTCTTACACCAGTGATGGTCCTGAACTCTTCTGACCTATGGTTTGCTGTCCTCACATAATTTCTGCAAGACTTGTAGAAGCTCTGTATAGCATGAATCAGAGATGCTGGAATGTTCTTCCTTGCCAAATAGTCCCAAAGTTTGCTCCAGAGGACCCTGTCAAACGCCTTTTCCAGATCTATGAAACAAAGATGGATCTCACTCTTATACTCAAGGGCCTTTTCACTCAGTCTGAGGATAACAATTCTACGTTTGCTTATTTTCTATTTCCACAAAATCATTCTCTTTCGTCTATTTGCATTAATTCACTACTGTAATTTTCATTAAAGTGTTATCTCAATATTCTTCATTTGTATTTCCACTTGTCATCTTCAACATTTTGCTCAGAATTATTTAAAATTAATTTTATCCAATTGTCGTGGAAATTAACGTCTCGAATTAACACTCATGTTCCTTGAAACGTTATTCAACGTATCCATTTGTCGGGGTATTTGGCGTTCCAAAATATCAATCTTCCCCAATTAATTAATATTATACATGTCCATTTATTTGGCGTCCCGAAATATTAATACTTTTCATTTAAGGATACACATTGAAATTCACTACTTCACATGAACACTCTTGCTTACCGGAGCTATTTCACATCCACGAATTAATACATTTTCAATAAAGGCTTACAATCCATATTCCACAACACATCTAGAAGCTATGGCGTCACACATTCAACTCACTTTTTTTACGTCATTCCCTAGCTACTCATCTTATAGTAACTGAATTCTTGTCTCTCTTGCATTCAGTTGAAGTACGACATGGTGTGACAAAAATTCGGTGTTAATAATAATTTGTCGCGATTGAGATCACACCATGAAGTAGCCTCGACAGATATCATCTCAGAGAGAACACAAGGTTAAATTACAAACTAAATGTTTACCTGAGAAAATCAAGGTGGCAATCATAAGGTACAAAGCTGCCATTTTTGTGTTTTCAAACAATCAGCCACAGACTGGAATTCTTGTTGACGTTAATTGCTCTGTAAAACATATAAGATAAACAGCCAATCTAGATTCTACTAATGTTTGGGGATAGATAGTAGATTTTAATGTCGAAAACTGAAATAAGAAGTGAACAAACCACGGATACAGGACAGTCGTTGATGCAACTGGTAGACTAGTTCTGACTGCAGTTTCAGCGACAAACGCCTGGGTTTATAACGTTCTTGCAACATCAGATAATGTTGCTTATCACGTGACGGGATCGTAATTAGCCTGGAGATGAGGGTATGTTAGAAAAGAAATTTAAAGCACCTGTATCCGGTACAGAGTTTCAGTTAAGTGTTCTTCGACATGCCTCATAGGATCTAACTACAATGACGCACTTGTTGTGAAGTCTGCAATGATGAATGTTGCAATAGGAAACAGGATGTGTGAACAAGCAAACACTCTAAGGGATCAAGTTATTCAACTTTTCCTTTTTGTTTTTCTTCTTCTTCTTCAAGTACCATGTCGTCTAGTATAGATGGTCAGCCACAATCTAACATCTCTAGTGCTGTTTATTGATGCTGTTCTAGACATCTCTCCGTGCTACAATGTGGCACTGTCCAAAACCTTCTCACTTTACCGTCCCTTATTTCTAGTGCTGTTTATTGATGCTGTTCTAGACATCTCTCCGTGCTACAATGTAGCACTGTCCAAAACCTTCTCACTTTACCGTCCCTTATTTCTAGTGTTGTTTATTGATGCTGTTCTAGACATCTCTCCGTGCTACAATGTGGCACTGTCCAAAACCTTCTCACTTTACCGTCCCTTATCACTAGTGTTGTTTATTGATGCTGTTCTAGACATCTGTCCATGCTACAAAGTGGCACTGTCCAAAACCTTCGAACGAACGAACGAACGAACTTTATTTTCAAAGGGTTAAGAATTGGGCACGCAGGCCCGTCTTACATTCTGCCCTTCCTCTCTCTGTCATCTTACATACCATATCCTTTCAATCGCACATGTATTTTTAGCATTATTTAGGCATACAACATTATCAAGGTAAAATAATAACATACATTTGTAACATCCAGTCATAATCAAATTTAAGTATGTAAAAAAAAAAAAACCTCTACACCTCACAATAGAAGGGGAACGACTAAGTAAGTAAGTAAAAGAAAAATAAAAATAAAAAAGAGGGAGAAAAAGAAAAAAAAATTAATTAATTAAAATAAATTTAAAAATTTAAATTAAAAAGAAAAAAAAAGCATATAAACAAACAAAATCTAAACCATTCATACAGTAAATTAGACTTAATTTGAAACGTAATCAGATTATGGTGGCATATAATAAGAACTCGTGACGTATTGGACATCTGCTGCTGAATGACCTGGGACTTCGTGTGTTGTCAGCGCATGCGGAAAATGTTCCCACAGGTGAGCAGCTTTGAGTCCCAAACAGATACAGGGAGTGAATTGTTGACGCCTCCACTATACGAGATCCAGCTTTATGACCTATGCTCCTTAGGGAGGTAAAGGGTATTGACTAATAGATGAGAATCGTGCATATAGGCCCGTCTTACATTTTGCCCTTCCTCTTACTCATCTTTTATTGCTAGTTATCCAGACATTCTCCAACATACTTAAGGTATTAGTTTAATGGCGATGCAACATTATAAGTAGTATAAAAGCATACATTTACAGTATCTGATTACAATTAAGAAGTAAGGTATATTAAAATGAAAAACTAGACCATCAGACCCTCCGTACAGTATATTAGATAATAATTCGAAATATAATCCCTTAGGGCGGCTTATAATTGGCACTCATAATGTATTTGAACAGTCTACGATTATATGATTAGATTATATCAGAGCTGTGTGCTTTCTGTGCTTCTCTATGATGCGGAATGCTGGAGGGTTACAGAGAAGGAAATGTCGAAATTGTCCTCTTTTCACACAACATGCCTAAGAAAAATTCACCGAATCTTTTGGCCGAATACCATCACCAACCAAGATCTGCTTACTCGTAGCAAGCAAGAAGACATGCACACCATCATAGCTGGCAGACGCTGGAACTGGGTTGGTCATGTCCTCAGAAGAGACCCCGATGCCATCACAAGAACAGCTATGCTTTGGACCCCTGAAGGAAAACGAAAAAGAGGCCGACCAAAAACAACCTGGCGGAGGACTGTGGAGGCTGAGATGCAAAGAATGAACCAGAGTTGGGGCACTGTACGAAGGATGGCCACCGACCGAGCAAAGTGGAATCAATTTGTTGTTGCCCTACAAGACGCCACTAGGCGTGATGGCCACTGACTGCTTTGACGGTCGGCGGCTAAGGATCAGAGAAGAAGAAGAAGAAGACGACGATTATATGAGGAGGGACTGTGCATGTTTTTCAGATCATGTGGAAGATTGTTCCAAAGATGAGCAGCTGAGTAAGCCAAGCTCTTCTTGAACAAATCTAGCCTGGGCTTGGGTACCTGTAATTGGTTTAAGCGGTTACTACGTTTTTCATTGAATTTTAAAAGTGTCCACAGATACGTTAGAGCAGTGTTTCTCAACCCTGATAGTAGCAACGCCCCCTTTTGACAACTAATATTTTAAAAAGCCCTCCACCCTTTTAACACCCCCTTGCTCTTTATCGTGTATACACAAACAAACACACACACATATACATATATTCCACTATACTTTTAAAAAAGCAATGCAGTTAATGAGTTATCTTTTCTTATAATATAAAGAAAGAGAGCAAGCACATTTATAAAAGCATAGTTATATTAAATATGTGTTTAAGTACGGAATTATATACACCGCAAGTTCATTATCCTTGAATTACAAATTGGCGGATGAAACGATATAAAATTAGTTCTTACAACTCTATAACTATCATAATCATATCATTTTAATAGCGCCTAAATGACTGCATTTATGGGCAATGACTACAACCCACAAAAGCCAGATCCTAACCTCAGAAATGAGGTATCTGAGGAAGGTGGTTGAAGTAACAAGAAGAGACATGGTCCGCGACCAGACAATACGTCAAGGCCTAAAATCCCACCCCCTGCAGACCCAAGTAGAACAGTCCCAACTAAGATGGTTTGGCCATGTCTGCAGAATGGGAGAAGATCGGCTACCACGGCAAGCATGGGAAACAAAGAGCCAGGGGTCCAGACCCCCAGGATAACCCAGAGTCCACTGGGAGGACAACATTAGACAATCTTTGAAGGACCGAGGACTAGATTGGAACCAAGCCAGGAGGAAGACAGCCGATAGGATAGTCTGATGCTCTCTCTTCCAAACCTCAACACCTCACGGTAGAAGGGAAATGACTAAGTGACCATATTTTAGTCTTCAAATCTGAATATTTAAGCCTCTCCTTATGTAACCACTTTAAACATGAAAAAATTTAAAAAATTATTAGTTGATAATAATTATATAATTATATAAAAATTCACTTACTATTGAAGCTTAATGAGATCCTTGTGCTTGGTGTGACTCAGCCAGTTTTGTAATATATGGTTCTTAGTTTGTTAAAATCCTGTTACAAATCTGCAGTCGGTTTCGTTGCTTTTGTAGTAGAATCACTACGGCACTGAACCCCTTCTCCACCAAATACAACGTTTTGAATGCTGTAATTACCAATTAGTTTCACACCAAAGAACGAGATACGCAAGCCTCTGGTGGATCTAAAATTTGTCGTAATGTGTGTGACTGAATCGTGCTTTTGCATAGAAGACATTTTGTAGCTCAATTAATTCTTCTTGTAAATGTTGATTAACTTGTTCCACGTCTGATTCAAACAGATTAATCATCCATTCCGGTATTATTAGTTCTTGCAAGTCTTTAAATCTTATGCTCATATCATTTTTAATAGCGTCCAAATGACTGCAATAAACCTCTAAATCTGAATCTTTAAGCCTGTCCCCACCTAACTGCAGTAAACATGGAAAATGAGAAAGTTCTCGGTGACTAAGATTATTTTTATATAATGTCAATTTGTTGATGAACCCCATGATAATTCCATTCACTTTAATCAGACTGATCGTTGTTGTTGTTGTTGTTTTGATGAGTTGATGGGTGGAGATCGGGCACTCAACATCTGATCATTGTTGCCTCTTCTCGTTCCATCTTGGTCTACCCTGTTCAACCTGAAAGTTGGTTATAATTGGGGTATTTAGTGTCATTTTATTTACTAATTTTGTATTCAATTTAAATAACTGTTGTCTTTTGCAGTTGCTGATTTTTATTTATATTAGTATTTGTCAATTTTATTTTCTCTTTTGTATTGTTTATAGATAACTATTGTCCTTTACACTTGGTTTTAATTTGTTTTAGTATTTGTTCTTTTTGAGTTGTTGTCCCTTTTTTTTTTAATACCTTGTCTTTCCTTGTCCTATGAGTAATTATTTTTTTGTTAATGCTTTGTTAGTTCTTGTTGCTTAATTTCTATTTAGTTGGATGATTTCCCTGAAGTTCTAACCTTATATTTTTTCCTTTGTTTTATGTATATATCTTTTAAGTATTGATTGGGCATCTCTTGGGGCATCTATACTTAAAACCTTATCACCTGTCAAGTCTATATTGTGATTTCTATAGTAAGTTTTTAATTCAAGCCTTTGTTGTTCATACTTTTTACAGTGGATCAGGTAGTGGTCTATGTCATTCTCTTCCTGACATTCTTGGCAGTGTGGTTCTTCTACCATAAAGTATGCTGCACCGAGTCGGAGACGCCACATTTTTTTGTTCGATGGTATCTTTAATTCTTCTCTGACCTGGTGTGGTAAAGTGGGATGTTATAAATATTTATAGGGGACTTAGTGTACTGACTGAGATCAGCTGTGAAGGTATCTGTATCTAATAAGTGTGGTGTATTACAGATGACCTTACTTTGCTACCACATTTATACCTCAGTCAGACTTATTCTGGAATATTGTGATGACTACGTTGAATGTCTAAGGTTATGATAATGATGAATTGTATGTTCACAACAACCAACAGACAGATAAACAATTTAATTTAATCCACAACACTTTACAACACTGTGACACTCACATACATATAACACTCTATAAGACTATCTTAATACGTCAAGGGTAACTTTTAAAAATATGTATTAATTCCTTTCAATAATAGATATCCTGATTCAACTACAAAGTGAACCAGGAATCACAATCAAATGTAATCACAAGTTGTATGTACACAATTTATAGATAGGATCTTTGTATTGACATATATTATTATTGCAATATGTGTGTAAGTTGTGCGGTAGTACTATGAGGTAATACTGGCTTTTCAAGCTAAGTTCTTGTTTGTCATCATGACTTCAAATGTCTGTTTCTGTTGGAAATAATATTGGAAAGGATCACAGTTTCTTTTTATTTGAAACAAATAAATGTCCCTCTTGATTTAAGGTAAAGTCACTTTTTAGAGGGGGGTATACACAAGATTGAGCTGCTCTGGCCAACGTAATCTTAACTTCTGTGTGGGCAGCAGGAAACAGTCTCGTATGCTCGCTTGCTTCCCAGTTTTCTTGAGGAACAACACTGGTCGATATCTGGACCAAGGAGTATGCTATCAGCCTCTGGATTCAGCAAAACTCAGACCATGTGCTGCTTTAATACGTTAGTACCACGGTCCCTGAAACAAGAAGGTTGTACCTCCTACTTCAGAACTAATTTATAATCTATTTCCACACTGAAGCACAATACATAACAAACACCGAGTTCAGCGCGGTAGGCCAACTGTTAGCTTCTCATAAACAATATACACCAGTATTCCTCTCCCTAATGGTTACAACGCCTCTGCAATTCCAGCATTAATTCCTTCTATTCAATAAGATAGGTGTCATAGTACTATTTGGCAATCCCATGCAGTTATACTCCTCTCCGACAAGTTTTTCTCATGATAGAGCAATATTTAGGCTTTGCCTCATGTTTGTTACTGAACCACACACATATAGACATAAATTTATCAATTCACATTCATTTTTCATCAAAAAGATTTCAAATATGTCTAGCTTACCACGATTCAAGGAAATATTAAACAAATACGTTGACTGGCGATGAGTTATGGCACAATTTCGATCTGCCTCTGTCCCAGGCTTTTATTAGAAAAATATGAGCTGGATCTCAACGCACTTGCTTTTACATAGTTTAATTTCAAAAAGTGGCACTGAAGCGACGCTCCTAATTGACTATATCAACTGGTCTAGCCAATGAGACCATGTTTACAAAAGCTTTTGAAAAAATTTACCCTTACTACGTTTCCCTTAACAACCAAAAATAGTATTTGCAGTCGACTAATCATGTTTCGCCTTACATATAATTCTAGCCAATCAAATCGGATTTAACGTAGTGGCCTCATTCCCCTAAAGCAGTATCCAAACATGAGCAAATATGATCTGGTGCTGTCAGACAACACCCCTATAATATTTTAGCTATAATTTGTTAATTACTAGACTATGTGCATAACACTTAACATATTCTTTGTCAGCAAGTCATAAGGCACCCAAATATATAAATTTAATGGGGCTAAGTGGCTCCGTTCAAAATATGTATTCTAGGATAGTCGTGTATTTGTTTTTTTATTTACTGTCTTAGAACCGCCACCTGTTCTGCCTTTTCGACTGTTCTGTCAGACTAATGTCAGGATTTCAGACATAAAACAGTAGAATGTCATGTTTCCTAATAAGCATTAAACATGTTTTCAAAACCTAACCGTGTATTGGTAGTGTTTTTTATCACTGTTTATTTGAAAAAAAAGTTAGTGCTTCATGCCTTACGCGTGGGATGGCATTAATTTTATATCGCGAGACTGTGGTAGTATTGCATGCGTTCCTCCGTTCATCTCTCTATCTCTCTCTTCTAAGTCCGTCTGTCTTTTCATTACGCAGTGTATATAATGACATTAATGCTAGTATTTTATCTAGGTCATTAAGCAGTGTGTTTATCTCAAGGTTTTCTAAGAAACACAGTACCAGTTTTATTTTTAGAAACGCGTGTATGCTGCTGTAGGCTTTACTAGTAAACGTGAAAGCGTTACAATATGCAGACGAAGTAGAAAAAAGGGAATTTTTGTACGCCATTGTGACAGCACTGTTCTTTTACCATTCCTCTTTCCTTTTATTGAATTAATTCGTTAGGCTTTACATTTACTTTTTAATTTAGATATGTGGATTTAGAATGTTTCACGACACCTGGCATGTCCTCGTTGGTTCTTTCAGCAGTTTGAACGCGTGTCTGCCTTTTCTACTTTCCTTCCATGTTGTCTTCCATTCCTCGTTTATAGTTTCCTTCACTTGGCTCTTGATCTCTGACCTTCCCAGTCCTGCTTTTATGTGACAGGGGCGCTAGGGGTACCTCACGCCCCAGACCCGTGCACTAAGAAAATTTATAAAGGATCGTTTGACAGGGGTTGCAATTATTGGTTGCTTGCAACCCTCTCAGCAGCAGACTTAACAATTCAAGCAATCCAAAGCCTTATGCAGATCAACATTTAATTCTACCGAACACAACCGAACACCAAACGAACAATCCAACAAACAATCAAACGAACACTCCAACGAACAATCCAACGAACACCCAGTCAGTGTTCATAGACTGTGTGCTCAAGGCATTTACAGCTTGGCTCTTGTGTGTCTTCTTCGTCTGTTCTCACTGGGCGGCTGTCTCAACAATCCCAGTTTCGCCACTTGCTACCCCTTTTATAGGCCCTGGCCTAACCACTCAATTTACTGCGCGCTTACGCGCATTAATCTGCGCCACACAGATAACACACGCGATTATTGCTCCAGAATGCATGAAAACACAGATATACACAACTAGAGCAAAAACACTACTAATATGTAGGCTTATTATGGCCTTGTAATAAATCTGCTCGAAGATAACGTGATCAAAAGGCACTAAACCACATAGACAACATGACTGCCCAGATGGGGCCAGCGCCGAGAACGACAGACCTCAAGATGGCGCTGTCACATATTCCCCGCCTGATTTTGTTGTCGTCCCGACAACTGCACTAAATCAGGCGCTTCAGTCATATTCTCCAAATCTGGAGGATCACCTTTTCCCTCACTTCGTCTCAGGTCATTGCTGGTTACTCTAATGCTCGGACTCGCTCTGTCCATTCGTTGGATGATATATGGACCCCCTGTCATTGTGGGAGCACGAACTACAACGTACTCGTCTTCTGACCACATATCACGAATCTCGGATCTCTCAGCGTCGTGCATTCTCTTCTTCACCAATTCTCCGACCTGTAGTGGAGTAGAACACGACAGCTTGTCACATCTCTCTTTCCGGACTGCTGCAAAACTCTGCAACGGTGGCTCTGCTCTTACGTGCGCCCCTCGTAGCCTGGAAACGTGTCCTTCAACGAGTTTTAGATGAGTCTCCTCCTCTAAATGCCGACCACTTTTCCTGGCGCCCTTATGGTGACAGTTGCCACGGCCATCTCTTGGCTTGCACTGTGACGGCAATGTAGATGTGTTGGTACGCTTAGAGAGGGCCTCCTTGATGGGCAAACCGATATTAAATGGTCCGGGGACCTACAATGGAAACATCGCTTAGGAAGCGGGCCCTGGGGACACTTGGCTGCCATGTGGTTCGAAAGGTCTCCGCAGTTGAAGCATCTTATTTTCCTAGGCTTCCTTGGTGCCCTGGGTCGCCTCCTGCTACCCTTACATCCCTGGCCGCCTTTGACTTTCTTCCCTGCAATAAGCGCCTCACACTCCGGTCGACCACCAACCATCTTTATCTTTGAGCCATTCTGCTCCCCTTCTGTAATTTGACTCCCAGCCGCAGAGGGGTCTAGTTTAACGCCTGTGGACATCGATTCTGTACGTGGCCTAGTTCTCTGCATCTAAAACAACGAACTGTCCTGGTACGTCTCCCCTGCTCCTGAGACATCGCATCAATTTTAGCCTCTAATTGAGCCACCTGTGCTCTCAGCCGCTCTACTTCTGCGTTTAATGCATGCGTATCTGACACAGTCTCTGTTCTTGCCACTTCAACACTGGCAACACCAGCCCCCGAAGCTGCTTCGACACTGGCAACACCAGCCCCAGAAGTGGGCTCAGTCTCCAAAAACCGTAGGGCATAGTCCCTCACCGACGTGAACGATGCTGTTGGCTCCTTGATGATCATTTCCTTTGCAAGCTTTCTTAGTAGGTCATCTCTCAGACAAGCAGCAAACTGGTCACGAAGAAAGGATGGCGCCAAAGGAGTGACGTTGTTCTGCTTTTGTGCCCTTACAACACTTTCAAACACCTCGTGAATGCGATGGGAGAATTCCCAAAGAGACTCCCTTGCACCTTGCCGGGTAGAGTAGAACGCGGCCATTACTTCTGGGATGCTCCGACGCTCCCCATACACCCTAAGAATGGAATGTAGCATTGCTTCTGAGTCAACGTCATCAGCCTGAATCCTCAGCTCCCTACGGACACTTGGGGTCACACTGTCAAGAATAACATCTGCCTGGTCCTCTTTACTCATCATCCCTACTCTCCAGGCAGCTCTCACCTCTCTGACATATTCCTCAGCCGTAGGACCCGTGCGCTCCCCAAAGCACCGCACCCTCTTGTGAGTAGGTACCACGATGTACTGCACTCGTTCTGGTTGACGATTTAGCCCTACTACAGGGTCATCCACCTCAGCCACATCTTCGTTATCAGTTCTACTAGCAGCGCGTGTGTTGCGTGCCGCCATCTTGTTGCTAGTAGAGTTGACTAGAAATCTTGACAAACTGGATGATCCCGTCCCTCGCCTTGCACTGAACTGGGTGTTCTACTGTTTCGGCTGTTGCTGCTCTGATTGCTGAAGAGTTGCTTCACTGCGTGCTGTCTGTCAATCCTGTCGACGACGCCACTTGTGACAGGGGCGCTAGGGGTACCTCACGCCCCAGACCCGTGCACTAAGAAAATTTATAAAGGATCGTTTGACAGGGGTTGCAATTATTGGTTGCTTGCAACCCTCTCAGCAGCAGACTTAACAATGCAAGCAATCCAAAGCCTTATGCAGATCAACATTTAATTCTACCGAACACAACCGAACACCAAACGAACAATCCAACAAACAATCAAACGAACACTCCAACGAACAATCCAACGAACACCCAGTCAGTGTTCATAGACTGTGTGCTCAAGGCATTTACAGCTTGGCTCTTGTGTGTCTTCTTCGTCTGTTCTCACTGGGCGGCTGTCTCAACAATCCCAGTTTCGCCACTTGCTACCCCTTTTATAGGCCCTGGCCTAACCACTCAATTTACTGCGCGCTTACGCGCATTAATCTGCGCCACACAGATAACACACGCGATTATTGCTCCAGAATGCATGAAAACACAGATATACACAACTAGAGCAAAAACACTACTAATATGTAGGCTTATTATGGCCTTGTAATAAATCTGCTTGAAGATAACGTGATCAAAAGGCATAAACCACATAGACAACATGACTGCCCAGATGGGGCCAGCGCCGAGAACGACAGACCTCAAGATGGCGCTGTCACATTTATATTGTTTTTACTTGTTCTTCCCTTCTTGGCGTTCTGGTCTGCCAACTCGTTGCCAGCTATACCTATGTGTGCTGGAACCCACACTAGCCTCACACTACATCCTCTGTTCTCTAGTGATGTATTAATTGCTAGAATTTCTTCCTTTATGTCTGGCCGGCTACATTTACCTGGGTGTTCTAGTGCTTGTAGTGATGATAGTGAGTCTGTAAATATCGTAACAGCTTCTGGTAGGTTATCTTCGATTATTTCTAGACTTTTAAGAATTGCTACCATCTCTGCAGTAAAAATCGATGCCCCTTCCGTTACACTGTAGCTCTTTTTTATTCCCCATTGTGGTATTACAACTCCGGCACCTAGTTGCCCACTATCACCCTTGGATCCATCAGTGTAGACGGCCAGACTTTGTTTAGTTAGTTGCTCTATGAACTTTCTACTTATCATTTTGGCTTCCTTATCTTCTATGTTTTGTTTGATCTTTTCAGTAAGTGAGTAGTCTATGTTTGGTGTTTTTAGTTCCCATGGTGGTATTTTGCTTCTGTATTTATTACTATTTTCAATTGTGTTTGATAGTTCTTTGAACTGCATTAGGTCTTCTATAGTTCTCCACCCTGTTGGATATCTATCTTTATTTAAGGGGACGTCCCATACACTTGGTTGGTTTTTGACAAATGCTTTATGTGCTGGGTGGGTCACTTCTTGTGCTACTTTACTCCAATAATTTAATCTCAGTTCCTTCCGTCTTAGACCAAGGGGAGGTATGCCGAGAGCTACTTCTAGAGCTTCTACTGGTGTCGATATAAATGCACCTGTAATGGTTCTCATGGCTGCATTTTGAATCATGTCCAGTTTTGCTTTGTTAGAAGCTGCAGCCGAGTCATAGACTATGCTGGCATAATCCAGTTTCCCCCTGATGAAAGACTTGTAGAACATAAGCATTATTTTATTGCTGGCCCCCATCCATTACCTTTTACAATCCTTAGTATATTTAGGGGTCCCCTACAGCTTTCTACCAAACTGTCTATATGTTTATTATAATTTAGTTGTTTATCTAAAGTTATGCCCAGAAATCTTGTTGTTGAGGAGGTACATATTTTCTGTCCTTTAATGGTTATATTGATTTTGTTATTTTTTTTTAAATTTCCTTTGCTGAAAATCATTCCTACTGTTTTGTTTACATTACTTTGGAAGCCCCAACTTTTCATCCACTCTGAAACTTTGTCTGTTTGATTTTGAAGTTTTTTGTAAACATGGTCCAAGTTTTTTCCAGATCGCCAAATGGCACAGTCATCTGCAAATTGTGATACTGCATTCTTTATGTCATTAAATTCATCTGCTAAATCATTTACAGCTATAGTGAAAATTGAAGGAGAGATCACTGATCCTTGAGGAATCCCATTCTGTTGTTCATATATTTCTGACCTATCATTATTCACCTGTACAGCAAAATACCTGTCCTGTAAAAAGTTTTCTAGATACCTATAGGTTTTACCAGTAATGCCAATCTTTTTCATTTTGTAAAGAGCTCCATCAGACTGATCTCATTTCCTTGTAGCTTAAGAAGAACCTCATTTAACTTTTCAAATATATCTGAAAGATAGGCCACGTCGTTTCGCAATACTTCTCTTTCGATGCTAAATTCTTCTTTGATAGAATCAAAAAACTCTACTGTCTCCTGACAATGGTAACATCCCAGGTACTAAAATGTTGCGTTTGAAATCCTTGAAACACTTCATGGGACGCAGGGCAAATAAAAACTATCGTGTTACAAGCTATGCAAAGGGGAATATCTTTTGTAATTGTTTCATATTGATTCTTGTAAAAATTTACAAACGCCCCCCTCAATGGAAGTAGCGACCCCCAATTGTTGTGACCCATCAGAACGCCCCCAGTCATCTTGAAAACGCCCCTCAGGGGGCGGTACCACCTCCATTGAGAAACACTGCGTTAGAGCATTCTGTGACAAGATTTTGTGAGCGAATTTAGCTTTGTTAAATAGGAAGCGCTTTCTAAGGGGTAATATTTTAAGATAGTTATATAGATCTATACAATGTGTTTGGTGTTTATCAGCAACTAGGCGCATTGCAAGTTTTTGAAGTGAATGAAGCCTTTTTGTGTTGGATATGGAACAACCATCCCAGATTGTGGAACAATAGTCTAGGTATGTTTGTATGTGAGATGTGTAGAACATTTTCCTTGCCTCCTCATCCAGGAAGTGTTTGATTTTGGCTAATTGGTAAACTTTTTGTGCCGTTAGCTTTGTGAGTGCACTTACATGTGAGTTCCAACTAAGGTGCTGGTCAACAGTTAAACCTAGAGTTTTATGTTCATTACGTTTTCAATTAGTGATGTTCCAATGTAGAGCTGAAGTGTTGTTTTCTGCGAGTTTTTTAGTTTTTGTCTGGTTGATATTAACATACATTTCGTTTTACTAATATTTATTTGCATTCGATTCTCGTTGCTCCATTTAATAAGATTATGTGTATCAGTTTGTAAAGATAGTTCTAGTGAGGTGTAACTTTTGTCACTAGTGTAAACAGTACAGTCATTGGCAAACAGGTCACAGGATGAATGTTTGATGTCCAGAGGAAGATCATTAATGTATACGGCAAAGAGAAGAGGGCCGAGAATAGAGCCCTGAGGAACACCGATATCGACAACAGTTGGGTTGGACAAAGAATTATTGTAAGACACCACTTGTTGTCTGTCTGTCAGGAATGATTTAATTAACTTCACCAGCTTAAGATTTACTTGTACTTTCATTGTTTCCAACTTTCTGATTAAAATAGTGTGATCTATCATATCGAATGCTTTTTTAAAGTCTACAAAGATTGCTCCACATAAATTATCGTTATTGATGTTTAGATGCCAGTTATCTATCATTTTTGTTAAAGCTGTGTGGCATGAATGTTTTGGTCTAAACCCCGACTGACTATCAACAAGCAGGTCATTATTAGCTAGGTGTTCCATTGCTGTTTTGTTTATGTGTTTTTCCAGTGGTTTGGGCAGCGACGATATAAGAGAAATGGGCCTATAGTTACCAAGGTTGCTATTATCTGATGAACCAGGTTTAACAAGAGGGTATACTTTAGCGATTTTAAAGGCAGATGAAAAGTAACTCCTAGCGAGACATTGATTATATATGTATGTTAGTGTATCAGTAATAGCTGGTGCAGCATAACGCAGTATTCGATTACTGATTCCATCAAGTCCCGATGAGTTATTATCTTTAAGATCAATAAGATAATGTTGTAGTATGATTTATTGATGAGGTTGTTTACGTCTGGTATGTTGATTGTAGTTGTATTGATGATATATATATACGCCCACACAGGGCTACTATAAACAGGTCACGAGGACATCACAGTAACTCACGAAGATGAAGTCAAGTAAGCGTTAAACGACTGTTGACGTTTCAACACTTTATTACAGAACGACAACAGGTTACGCTGACATCAATACATAGTCATGTTGACAAGACTCAATAACATCATAGGCATGATAACAGCTCAATGCGGCTGGCATCTATAAATCATTAGTAACTTGTACATATCATAGTACTGGCATATCATTCTATCCTTCCATGGTACAGCTACAGGAAAACTACCCCGCATAGGGAGCGGGTAGTCAAGTACATAAGCTTAGTTCATCTTTCACCTGACCCCAGCAAGTCAGGTACTTCTCTGTTCAAATTACGCCGCAAAGTTAGCGGGCTTCTAGCATACAATGCTAATCTCTACTTTCTTTTAAATATCCTCTGACTAACCCAGTCAGGTACATTTACTGGCATAAGCAGGCCGCACAAGTATGGCGGGCTTCTAAATATGATGACCTCCGTGGCTTTTCTTTTGACAAACACGGTATGTCAGTCCTTGTTCAAATGATACCGCCTGAATAGCGGGTTTTAGCATGTGCAATGTTCTCTGGGTGTCCTTAACCCGATCAATACAATGTCAGCATAATGAGCGAGCTCTAATTCTATTATCTTCAGTGAACTCTTTCCAGCACAGGAGGAAAAGTCACTACAATGTCGATTGACAACAGAGAGGCAAAAAATGGTGTAAAGTTCTTTTACCTTGCCAGCAATCCAACGAATAACACCAAAACAACACTCGCCATCCTTGGCGCTTAGAATAAAACAAGGGGATAAATCTTAGACATCTTTTGACACACAGAGGCTTTCTTTCCCCGAACGCCTAGCCAGATAGGAGACGCTGCAAGTCTTAACAGCTTGAAAATCTCAGCTCGACTCCTCGAACTAACAGGCTTCTTTCCGCCCACCAAATTGTCGCGCATGCGTCGTAAGACGCAAGTCCCCTGAGTTAAGCTCAGGTGGGCGATCTGAAACATTCCAGGAAAGGCTGACCACTCGAGCCATATATGGTCAGGTTGTAAGACCTCGGTCCTAAAATTAGACCGCTTGGATAAAAGGAGATAACAACTACTTCTGACTTAAACCAAAGTATATAGCGAGTAACTCCCCTTAGACCAAGAATCTGAGAATTACGTCCATAACTGCATTTAACAATCTACCACACACCCCAGGAAAAAAATGATACCATCATTTTTTTGAAAAAAATTACATAGAATAGGACAAAGGAGGGTGGTAGTATTGCAATATCTACAATCTGGTAATCAAATGCATAGCATAAATATCAATATAGAGGAGTACATGGACATACAAATAAATTATACACCCCAAAAATAATAATGAGCATGTACAACAGGCTCCTAACGCAGGAATGATGCGCTAATGAAGGGCATCACAATATATATTACGCCATAATGTCAGGCTAGATTGACGCCCAATGGAGCGTTGAGTGAGAACAGAAAAATATTATCTCACACCGTTAGAGAAATTATTCTCTTAAAGTATTACCATTCTAAAAATGAGGTGCCAGACATGCACCTTAAAGTGCTGGCAACGTTACAATGCTAGCTCAAAATTGCATACATGTAACTTTATATATCACATCAAAATACAATATCTCTATGTCTAGCAATGATAAATTACAAAACAGCGGTGTCATTACCTTCATGTACTGTTAACTAAGTAATGTACCGCACTATATGAACACATTATGTTGAAAAGGTTACATCATATCAAAAATAATATCTTTTAATACAATGTTTCACACAATATTAACTACATGGAGATGGCATGTGAAGTCAAAGAACATAGTGTAAGAGGGCATCTCTACAGCCTCGTCCAAAGGGTAAACATGGACATCAAAAAATCTCGGAATGGCTGGTAAAATGTACTGACTCTCTATGAAATAACAATGATACCTAGAGAAAATACAAATGATACAAATGTATTTGATAACCGTAGTAATTTCTAATATCCAATATTTAATCGTGTATTCCTAGGTATAAAATGTGGCTGTGCAAACTTTTGACCTATATATTGTGATAACTAAACCTTCCTCCGTTATACCAGAGACGGTAGCAGAGAAAGAAATAATCGTTTTACAATCATAAATTCAAACAATGTGAAGCACATGTGCTAATATAATGTTATTGTATGAGACTGACATAAGTATATAATAAACCTAGGCACCTATAAGGAGATATATGACATAAGAGTTAGGTAGAATCATGTGGGCATCGAGACAATATGTCTGCCATAACATTATCCGAACAACAGATAGCTCGTACCGAGAAATGAAAAGGTTGAAGAACAATAGCATATCGAGTTGATCTCGAGCTCTTCAAGTCCTTGCTTTGAATAGGTATTAGAGCTTTTTGGTCGGTTTCTACAATGAAATGCGCACCAAGAAGGAATCTTTGAAGTTTAAGAATCGCCCAGACCATAGCTAATAATTCTCGGTCTAGAACAGAGTAATTCCTTTCTGTCGCATTCAGTTTCCTAGAGAAGTACATTACAGGATGCAGAGTTTCTGAATACTCTTGCATCAGTGCCGCCCCGATCCCTGTTGATGAGGCGTCACTACGAAGAACGAAAGTCTTATCAGTTGTAGGTAGTCTTAAGATAGGTTGAGATGAGAATAATGTCTTAATCTGATCCAATGAAGATTGACATTCTTGGGACCACAGCACGATATTAGGAGACCCTTTCTTCAATAGGGTTGAGAGAGGTGCCGTGATAGAAGACAGATTCAGAATTAATCTTCCGTAGAACTGTATTAAACCTAAGAGACTACGGATCTGTTTCTTCGTCTTAGGAATAGTAATGTTCAGTATCTTGGAAGTATTGTGGTCCTCTGTACGCAAGAGTCCATGGCCAACACGGTGGCCCAGAAAAGAAATTTCACTAAACCCAACATGGGCTTTAGAGGGTTTGGCTGTCAGATTATGATAGCGTAGAGTAGACAACATCTCATATAAACCCAAATAGTGATCTTCCCAAGAATCACTGAAAAGACAGATATCGTCCAAGTATGCAATGACATCTGAACGATATGACAGAATTCGACGCATCATGCGTACGAAAGTAGCTGGGGCATTCATAAGGCCGAAAGGCATGAAGTTTCATTGGAACAAACCCTTAGGTGTTGAGAAAGCAGTAAGAGGTTTGGCGCATTCCGTGAGAGTGACTTGCCAGTAACCTTTAGACAAGTCGAGTTTGGTAAAGAACTGAGAATTAGAAAGTCTAATAAGTAGATCTTCCAATAAAGGCATAGGTTCAGCATCGAATTTCGTCACTTGGTTAAGTTTACGGTAATCAACGCAAAGACGTATGTTATTGTCTTTCTTACGAACAATAACCATAGACGAAGAGTATGCGGAAGTGGATGGTTCAATTATTTTCAATTGTATCCTTTCATCCAATTCTTTCTCGACCTGTTCTTGAAAATGTATAGGAATAGGGTAAGGTCTGACCCTGATAGGATTATGGTCAGTAAGAATTATGTCATGTTTAATGACAGATGTGTGTCCAGGAATGTCCGTAAGAACATCCTGAAATGTTTGTAACATGGAAGAGACTTGTAGTTGTTCCTCAGTAGATAATTTAGGAGAAACAGTAACATTTCTCCATGATTCCGTAGAATGAAGTGGAATCATTGGAAGAGGAAGATTAACGTCAGAGAAAGTAGATTCTTCATCCTGTATAACCGACAGAGATGAGTAATGACCATGTGGGACTAGAGAATCGTCCGTCGTCTGAAAAATAGGCTGTAGGTATTCTGGTCGTTCATAAAATTCTGTAAGCATGTTTATATGAAAGGTTTTATGCTTTCCGTCTATATCGACAACATAGTCGACATCAGAAATTTTAGAAACAATCATATAAGGACCTTTCCATGCAATGAGAAGTCTATTTTCCCTACAAGGGAGCAATACAAATGCTTTTTCGCCAGGACAAAGTTGACGTAAGCATCTATTTTTATTTGCAAATTGCCTTGCTTTCTCTTTAGCAAATTCCGATGCAGAAGTTGCTAATCTGCATGATTCAATAATTGTCTGCCTGAGAGCAATGACATATTCATAAGAAGATTGTGTGTCATCACTGATATCCTCAGCAGTTATAAGATCGTGAATCAAAGACATGGGACCGCGCGGTCGCGCGCCAAAGACAAGCTCAAATGGAGAAAACCCCGTATGTTCATTAGGGACCTCTCTATATGCAAAGAGAGCCGCGGGTAAAACCCTGTCCCAATCCTGAGAATGATCCTCACTTATCTTCCCAAGTAAATTCTTGAGCGTTCTATTCAGACGTTCGAATAATCCATTAGACACTGGATGATAGATACTACTCAGAGACCTTTCAATATGAAGAGTAGACATCACCTGCGACATAGTGTCTGATATTAATTGGGTGCCATGGTCTGACAAGATTTCTTTGGGAAATCCCAGACGAGAAAATATCAGCCAAAGAGCGTCTGCAATGTCGGCAGTAGAAATGCTCTTAAGAGGTATAGCCTCTGGCCAACGTGTACACATGTCAACGCATGTTAGAATAAATTGATGTCCTCTGGCCGACTTGATTTTAAAAGGGCCAATAATATCTATTGCCATTTTTTGAAACGGACGGATAGGAATGTCCGCAGCCTGGATAGGTGCTGCATGGCGTGGACCTCTCGACTTGACCTCTTGACATACTTTGCATGAGCGACAATAAACTCGTATATCTCTATTTACAAATGGCCAAAAGAAGGCCGCAAGAACTCTCGACTTAGTACGGGAAAATCCCATGTGTCCAGCACATTGAGAGTCGTGGGCATGTTGCAGAATACGAACTCTCATACTTTTAGGTACAAGAATTTGCGAATGCATAGACGTATTCGAATCTTGTACCATACGCACTAGTACACCATTCTTCATAGTGATCCAAGATTTGCGACTTGTGTTTAGATTCGGATCACCATTTTTGACAAAAAGGAAGAATTTTTTTAAAAATTTGTCATCTTGTTGAAGTTTTATAAAAGAGTAACGCGAAATAACCGAGTGATCGTCTTGATTAAGCACTTCATTACTTTCGGTCGATGAAGTTTGAGGCATATTATGAGCTTGCGCTCTTGTGATAACTGCATTAGCAGTTTGAATATTTTGTTCTTCCCAAGCAGCAATCTGCTGTGGGGTACACTCCTTAACACCATGAATACGCCCGATGATAAAATCCGCAATAGGATTCGGTAGTAAACACGCGTGGACATCTCCCGTAAATCATTTGTGAACTTACAAATCCATTACATTCCATTGTTTCAACATCAACCCTTCAGCACAAGAGTAGATAGTGTATATGCTAAATAAATAATAAGGAAATTGTATTCGAAGACTTGTCAATTTTATCATTGTTAAGTAAAATCTGTTTCCTTGTCTTAATATCACAGTTAGTTACACAGCGGAGGTGGCAATTTATGTCGGTCTCCTCTCTACTAATTTTTCGAGATCAGATCATTCACAGCCGTAACTATTTTGTGATACCAGTAGTCCTTTCAGACACTGGGACCTCACCATTTTCTGCAGAAATTCTATTTCTGTAATTGTCAGTACTATACTGATCCTAGAGCCAAAATAAAACCTCACGCCACAGTGTCACAAGATAGCTGTGTACGTAGTATCAAGTAAAGACAATTTATAGTAAACATGAGGGTTCAATCTAAGATTTGTGTCACAAGATAGCTGTGTACGTAGTATCAAGAAAAGAAAACTCATAGTAAACATGAGTTTTCAATCTAAGATTTGTGTCACAAGATAGCTGTGTACGTAGTATCAAGAAAAGACAACTCATAGTAAACATGAGTTTTCAATCTAAGATTTGTGTCACAAGATAGCTGTGTACGTAGTATCAAGAAAAGACAAATCTTGTTATTTTGGGGACCGCGTAAGATTCCCCTTATCTATTCTGCGCTTGCGAATTGAAACATATTGTCCCCCATCGTTGTCTGGATTTGTGAAACGTAAACTCAAACTTCGTCAAACAATTCTCTCACATTCTTGGGGATGTGTGTCTTTCATGTAACCGATGGGGTCGAGTGGCTAAGAGGTAAGGTGTCCGCCTCGAATTCTAAAGGTACCAGGTTCGATTCTCAGTTGAGGGGAATATATTTTATGGAAAATATTTGTCAGAACCAGTGGACCTAATACTTTCGTACTCCACCTGGGAGGGGGCTTAAGGGGTCCAAACGTATTGAGGGACATTATACGGTACCAAACATGTTTTGTGGGGACATTATACCGTACCAAACATGTTTTATGCCGAAATTGTTTTATAACCCCCCTCACCCGCGGGCCCCCCCTTCCTATTAAGTCCTATCTACGGCCCTGCCTACCTACCACAAAAATATTTATAGAATGTGTGATTCCTATATACACACATTGGGATTCTCGCCGGTGCTGCGGAGTTCGGGCACTGTACTGAGATCCTCCTTGTGTGATCTAAGGGAGGAGATCGGAGCACTGATGGAGTTGTCTGTGTGTAATGAAGATAGTCCTGAAAACGTCTGTATTAACCGATAGAATCACAGGATGAAGCGCGCGCATTAGGAAATGGGAGTGGGAGGGAATAGCAGCGAGAGAGTTGGGGGAAGGGCGACAGAGATTGAGAATTTAATGTAGGATGACAGCGGTTTAATATCTTTTGTTGTAAGTTCTCCTATGGATTAATCTGACTATGAGGAAGCCGCCACTGTAAATAAGGTTAAAACCCGATGAGATAAGTAAACAGGTTCTTTAACCCACATGAGGTCATGACTCAGCCATCTATCAAACCACTGGCTCCGCCCACTAACGCCGTGTGTATTAAAAGTGTGACGACTGGCTAGCTAGTTATCAGAAGCTCCAACAACAAAAGTCACAATCAAACGGACACGACTGCAAGCTAGTTATCAGAAGCTCCAACAACAAAAGTCACAATCAAACCGACAAGTCAGTTATATTTTGATATTTGTCCTAATATAACGACAGATTTTTGTGCAACGGTTTAAGAAGGCGTGCCTCGTACAGACGAGGCGACAATTATATTTGTGTGTGTTTATGACCAGGACTGACGTTTGCTACACGACCCATCATCTACACGTGGAAGTTACAGCGGGATAAGTGGGTCTTTTAGTTTTTATCACAAAACAGGTTCTGCTTACTTGATTTATTTCTTTGATGTTTTGAAATTTAATTTTAAGTTATTTATTTATTTATTTTTTATTTATTTATTTATTTTTTGTGGGGGGGGGGGGGGTATTGTTGTGTAGGGCCGCCGCCATTATTATTCCATTCATTTCTCTGTCCGCTCCCTGTGGAGCATTGAAATATTCTTGCATAAGTGGTTCCTGTTGCAATTAGTTTGACACGATGAAGTTGCCAACCTCATGTTAGTCCCTCTTACGACTTACCCGATAGAGCTGAAGTTTGAAACTTGGTCTCATCAAACAGCGTTACCAGACCACAAGTTAATCTTGGTCTCATCAGACAACATTTATACTCCGGACTTCTCTCTAGAGTGATATACAACAATTCACGAGTTACAGAATTATAGTTTTGTTTTTTTGTTTTTTTTATCATACGCCCGCTATTACTCGAGGCGAGAATCTCCGGTTAGTACAAGGGGATTGACATAAATCTGGGGCCTGACCATGAAGGAGTCACAGGAGGAAGATGAAACTTGGCACATTTAAAGTTCATCATATTTGCACTGAATGTGTGAAGTACGCGTTTGTTTCTTCAAAGGGTTTTTTCCGCTACGGTGCACGGCGCAATGCACCCTTTTGACCGGATCTGCTGCTCCAAAGATTTGACAAAACAATGGAAAAGAAGGAGGCCAGAGCTGTGATACAATTTCTGATGTTTCAGGGAAAAACACCTACACAAATACACAGGGAGATGGAACCAGTGTTTCGTGATTCTTGTCCTTCATATACTTCGGTAAAAAACTGGTGTCAACAGTTAAAGTGCGGCCGCTCAAATGTTGCTGATCTGTCAAGATCTGGTAGACCAGCCTCAGAGTGCAACGATGAAAATGCAACAAGAGTGAAGAAAATCATTGACCAGGATCGAAAAATGACAATTGTGGAGATAGCTAGTAGAGTAAAACTAAATGAAAGAACAGTTTATAGAATTTTACACAACTGAACATGAGAAAAGTGTGTGCACGCTGGGTTCCGCGACTGTTGACACGTGAACAGAAGCAAACGAGGGTAAATTGCTGTCAGCAGTTGCTCAAAAAGTGTCAGTTAAAAAAATTTTTGGAGACCATGGTGACAGTAGATGAGACTTGGGTACACCATTATGACCCCGAATTCAAAATTGCCAGCATGCAATGGGAAACCCCGGGCTCCCCAACACCTGTCAAGCCGAGAGCGGAGAAATCTGCAGGAAAAGTGATGCTGACTGTTTTTGGGACGGTACAGGTGTCCTTTTGAAAGATTATCTGCCTCGTGGCAACACAGTTAATGGACAGTACTATGCAGATCTTCTCACCAAACTAAGAAAGGTTGTGACCAGGAAACGAGGGATAACGCGCACTCAAAATCTTCCTTTGCTTTAAGACAACGCGCCCTCTCACAAAGCACGGCTTGTGCAGCTAGCAGCCAACAATTTGAATATTGAAATTCTTCCACACCCACCATATTCTCTAGATTTGGCTCCATCAGACTTTTTTCTATTCCCAAATCTTAAAAAAACAGCTAAAAGGAAATCATATTGACAGCGCTGAAGAGGTTATACTGGCATGTGATGACTGGTTTAGTTAGAAAAATAGGGTGTTCTACTCCCAAGGTCTTTTCAAGGTCAAGCAGAGATAGCAGAAGTGAGTCAATTCAGACGGTGGCTATATTGAAAAGGAATAAACACTATACAAAATTTCAGGTCTCTGTGACGTGTCCTTCATGGTCAGGCCCAAGACTTATGTCAATCCCCTTGTATATCTAACCTGAGACTGATTTTTACGTGAGTATCCCTTTTTTCCCTGTACACTGGCATTCAGATAAATACTCGCCGTCTTCGGAGGGTACCCATTAGAGCTGGGTCGACAATGCTCCTTCAAATGTCTTCGCCAGGGCTCGAATTAATCCAGTCCAATTCTCGGTCGACGACACTTTTTCAAATGAGCTCGCCCGGGCTTGAACGCGGCTCCCACAGAATTATAGTAAAGGTAGTAATTTTACTCCAGACTTCCATCCCTAGCGCTATACAACATTTGACAAGTTACAATATTATAGCAAAGGTACTCCAGACTTCCATCCCTAGCGCTATACAACATTTGACAAGTTACAATATTATAGCAAAGGTACTCCAGACTTCCATCCCTAGCGCTATACAACATTTGACAAGTTACAATATTATAGCAAAGGTACTCCAGACTTCCATCCCTAGCGCTATACAACATTTGACAAGTTACAATATTATAGCAAAGGTACTCCAGACTTCCATCCCTAGCGCTATACAACATTTGACAAGTTACAATATTATAGCAAAGGTACTCCAGACTTCCATCCCTAGCGCTATACAACATTTGACAAGTTACAATATTATAGCAAAGGTACTCCAGACTTCCATCCCTAGCGCTATACAACATTTGACAAGTTACAATATTATAGCAAAGGTACTCCAGACTTCCATCCCTAGCGCTATACAACATTTGACAAGTTACAATATTATAGCAAAGGTACTCCAGACTTCCATCCCTAGCGCTATACAACATTTGACAAGTTACAATATTATAGCAAAGGTACTCCAGACTTCCATCCCTAGCGCTATACAACATTTGACAAGTTACAATATTATAGCAAAGGTACTCCAGACTTCCATCCCTAGCGCTATACAACATTTGACAAGTTACAATATTATAGCAAAGGTACTCCAGACTTCCATCCCTAGCGCTATACAACATTTGACAAGTTACAATATTATAGCAAAGGTACTCCAGACTTCCATCCCTAGCGCTATACAACATTTGACAAGTTACAATATTATAGCAAAGGTACTCCAGACTTCCATCCCTAGCGCTATACAACATTTGACAAGTTACAATATTATAGCAAAGGTACTCCAGACTTCCATCCCTAGCGCTATACAACATTTGACAAGTTACAATATTATAGCAAAGGTACTCCAGACTTCCATCCCTAGCGCTATACAACATTTGACAAGTTACAATATTATAGCAAAGGTACTCCAGACTTCCATCCCTAGCGCTATACAACATTTGACAAGTTACAATATTATAGCAAAGGTACTCCAGACTTCCATCCCTAGCGCTATACAACATTTGACAAGTTACAATATTATAGCAAAGGTACTCCAGACTTCCATCCCTAGCGCTATACAACATTTGACAAGTTACAATATTATAGCAAAGGTACTCCAGACTTCCATCCCTAGCGCTATACAACATTTGACAAGTTACAATATTATAGCAAAGGTACTCCAGACTTCCATCCCTAGCGCTATACAACATTTGACAAGTTACAATATTATAGTACAGTAAAGGTAGTTATTTCACTCCAGAACTCTCATACCTAGCGCTATACAACATTTGACAAGTTACAATATTATAGTAAAGGTAGTGATTTTACTCCAGACTTCCATCCCTAGCGCTATACAACATTTGACAAGTTACAATATTATAGTACAGTAAAGGTAGTTATTTCACTCCAGAACTCTCATACCTAGCGCTATACAACATTTGACAAGTTACAATATTATAGTAAAGGTAGTGATTTTACTCCAGACTTCCATCCCTAGCGCTATACAACATTTGACAAGTTACAATATTATAGTACAGTAAAGGTAGTTATTTCACTCCAGAGCTCTCATACCTAGCGCTATACAACATTTGACAAGTTACAATGTTGTAGTAAAGGCAGTTTCACTCCAGACTTCCATCCGTAGCGCTATACAACATTTGACAAGTTACAATGTTGTAGTAAAGTCAGTCGTTTCACTCCAGAACTTCCATCCCTAGCGCTATACAACATTTGACAAGTTACAATATTATAGTAAAGGTAGTTATTTCACTCCAGACCTCTCATACCTAGTGCTGTACAACATTTAACAAGTAACAGGATTTACGGTACTGACACACTCCAGTCTACCCAGCTGTAAATGGGTACATGGCTTTGCTCCTGAGTTAGGGAAGGAAAAGGCAGCGAGAAAAGGAACTAGTCATCCTACCATTAGTTTATGGAAGTCTCTAACACTTCACTTCTCTACGGCAGTATCTGCCATGAGACTACCTTTTTACTATCCCACTAGCACACGGAGTATGTTCAACCAATTTTCCTTTCAAGAAAGAACTAACTACTACTGAAGCAAATGACTGTTTATCTATTCAGACATTACCATCTAGCCCCACCAGCCAGGTACTAAACACTGTCCTACGGTCGTGCAGCTTTATAACAGGTTTATGGGAAATCAGGTATGCCTACCCGTGAAAATTCTTTGAAGTCAACCGAGCGGGACTTCGGGGATTAGAAATAGCTGGACAAACCGCCATAGCGGGACAGAGGTTGCAGGCGTTCTAATCCAGTCTCACCTGGTTCAACCATTTTAGTTAGCGAGTTTTTGACCGCAAAACCTACTCCGTGTTCTCTAGTTCCATTGAGGTCTTTCCCTTGCCAATAAAATGTGTAGTCCTTCTCGCTCACCATTCCAGAGCCTGCAAGGTGCTTTTCCTGAAGTGCAGTTATATCCACTTGATGTGCAGCTATATCCACCTGAAGTGCGGCTATATCCACCTGAAGTGCAACCTGAAGTGCAGCTATATCCACCTGAAGTGCAGCTATATCCACCTGAAGTCGCCATTGATTATGGCTGTCTTCCTGACATCGTTTATGTCCTGCAGGTTTTTCGGATAGTCCAGTCAACATAGTCCAGTCAACATAGTCCGGATGTTCCAACATCCCAATCTGATAGTTGGTTTCTTTCTATTTCTATATCAAAATTTCCCTTATTGTGATTATTGCTTGGGAGTCATGACCCAGGTGGGCCCTTCCCCATTACTGTGTAAAGGAGAATAAGGGGCTGAAAGACTTGATCGACAGGGGGACTACTTCTGATGATGAGATTGCCTCCTGATGTATCGCTCTGTATAGAGTTTCCTATCATGCTTGGTGCAAATTTTTCTGTCCACAGTTTGGGTTTGACCCTAATCCTCATGCACCCGATCGGGAAAGCAGACAGTGGCGGGACAACACCTAATTAGCTTGGGGGTTGCCACGCTTGAAGCGGGCAGTAGCTGTCTAGTATGATCCTAGAACTTCTCCCACTGTCGGAAGTAGCCCCTGGCGCTATGCCCTACGCCAATGGGACAAGATGCTAATAAGTGGTAACTGCTACTTGCCGTGTTGTGCTGACACCTGTAGGATGAAGCTAGAGTGTCATCTCAAGAGCGCGAGCTTGAGCACAGTTATATGGAGATCAAGCATGTTCTCCCTCTCCTGTAGGTCCAATGGAACGACAGTGGCCGATACAGTTTGGTACCAGCCAGGGCCGTAGATATGACTTAATAAAGGGGGAGGGGGTTATAAAAAATTTCGGCATAAAACATGTTTGGTACAGTATAGTTTTCCCCACATATGTTTTTCACCAAACCCTAAGAGGGGGAGGGGGGAGGGTTTGAAACCCTATCTACGGCACTGGTACCAGCCAATTTCGATAACTGTTATAGTAAATAAGGATTTTTTTTTATATCAGTTATTAGTTATTCTAGAATAGCTATAGTTTGGTTTCATCAATTGTCAACGTAGGAAATTCATGAACGGTTATCGGGGGATTGACTACAGATGATAATACTAGGACTTATAAAGACCATACCTAATAATACTAATATTGACAAATATTAATAACGAAACAAATAATACTATGACTTACAAAAATTAATAACAAAGCAAATAATATTAGAACTTACAAAAATTAATAACAAAACAAATAATATTAGAACTTACAAAAATTAATAACAAAACAAATAATATTAGAACTTACAAAAATTAATAACAAAAAAAATAATATTAGAACTTACAAAAATTAATAATAAAACAAATAATATTAGAACTTACAAAAATTAATAACAAAACAAATAATATTAGAACTTACAAAAATTAATAACAAAACAAATAATATTAGAACTTACAAAAATTAATAACAAAACAAATAATATTAGAACTTACAAAAATTAATAATAAAACAAATAATATTAGAACTTACAAAAATTAATAACAAAACAAATAATATTAGAACTTACAAAAATTAATAACAAAACAAATAATATTAGAACTTACAAAAATTAATAACAAAACAAATAATATTAGAACTTACAAAAATTAATAACAAAACAAATAATATTAGAACTTACAAAAATTAATAACAAAACAAATAATATTGGAACTTACAAAAATTAATAACAAAACAAATAATATTAGAACTTACAAAAATTAATAATAAAACAAATAATATTAGAACTTACAAAAATTAATAACAAAACAAATAATGTTAGAACTTACAAAAATTAATAACAAAACAAATAATATTAGAACTTACAAAAATTAATAATAAAACAAATAATATTAGAACTTACAAAAATTAATAACAAAACAAATAATATTAGAACTTACAAAAATTAATAATAAAACATATAATATTAGAACTTACAAAAATTAATAACAAAACAAATAATATTAGAACTTACAAAAATTAATAACAAAACAAATAATGTTAGAACTTACAAAAATTAATAACAAAACAAATAATATTAGAACTTACAAAAATTAATAGCAAAACAAATAATATTAGAATTTACAAAAATTAATAACAAAACAAATAATATTAGAACTTACAAAAATTAATAATAAAACAAATAATATTAGAACTTACAAAAATTAATAATAAAACAAATAATATTAGAACTTACAAAAATTAATAACAAAACAAATAATATTAGAACTTACAAAAATTAATAATAAAACAAATAATATTAGAACTTACAAAAATTAATAACAAAACAAATAATATTAGAACTTACAAAAATTAATAACAAAACAAATAATATTAGAACTTACAAAAATTAATAACAAAACAAATAATATTAGAACTTACAAAAATTAATAACAAAACAAATAATATTAGAACTTACAAAAATTATTAATAAAACAAATAATATTAGAACTTACAAAAATTAATAACAAAACAAATAATATTAGAACTTACAAAAATTAATAACAAAATAAATAATATTAGAACTTACAAAAATTAATAATAAAACAAATAATATTAGAACTTACAAAAATTAATAACAAAACAAATAATATTAGAACTTACAAAAATTAATAATAAAACAAATAATATTAGAACTTACAAAAATTAATAACAAAACAAATAATATTAGAACTGTAAAGACGTTATTTCTTACTACACCTGTAGTACACCACTGTAAAGTATCAGTCTGTCTGCTCTGTAAGGAAGAGTGGTGTGTTGTTGAGATCAGGCATGCTCCAGTCTACCCAGCTGTAAATGGGTAACTCACCCTAGTCCTGAGTTAGGGAAGGCAAAGGCTCCAGGGGAAGCAGGCCCTAAACTTGGTCACTTCAGCCGACGCAGGATGGTGTATGTATGAAGTAGTAGTGTAGAGTGTGATTACCGCGAATGGTGTACTGTTCGTGTGCTGACCAATATAATCACTCATACACATGTGTCTACAAGGCACCAATGCAGACTGCTGGAATCTTAGTTTACTCAATTTATTCAGACGTACACACTGGGACATACGAGTACATCAGGCTTTGTTGACATAACAATTTGTAGGTATACATAGCAGATCTGAAGTCATGACACATGCAGAAATAATGGGTAGTACATCAAAGTTCAATGTCATGATACATCATCTTATGAAACCACGAAAAGGGGGTTTCTAGCAGGATTGAGATCTCTCTGTCACTGTCCGATAATAAGATAAATAATCTGTTCTCTTGGCAGTGATCAAAACAGACGATGACCGAAATCCAACATGGCTACCTTCCTGAGTTGTCGTTCACTCATTCATAGGAAGAATATCAGCCAAAGTTAATTTACAATGGATATATAAAGGATTTCATGAATGGTTCCATGCAGCACTACGGTGATCAGGTTAGTTCACGTAGCCATAACCGCTGCAGGAAAATCTGTCATCTTCGTCGATACAAAACACGACACTAGCATATCGAAGCACCCAAAAGTCAAGCTAGGCCTAACCGACGAGAGATCATCAAAAATACGAGCTGGGTTTACCTGGAGTCCGAATCATCTATATACTGACATAAGGAGAGTCTCTAACACAAACTATCGTAGAGACACTATCTCCTCCAGAAGAAAAAACCACTTCGTAAGACATTTTTTCTTGACGAAGGGACCAGCTCTTGAAAAACGTACCCCGCCATTCTTAGCAGTACATCGGAACTCATCACGACTTGTTAAGACAACTCATACTTCCGCTAACAAGAATCTAGTCCCTCATACCCATCCAAAATATACAATATAGGACTGATTCTACTTGTACTAATAATATGTAATACATATGAATTCAGGCCATAAACACAATAAGCAAATTAATATATTTTCTGGCCCTAAAATTAAGTACAAACGCAAGCGTACTATTCTTGCGCTGGATCAATATCCAGAACGATTACTCCTATAATCAAAAGTGTGAATCAAACATGGATATCTCGCTTTTACCATAGACAGCATTTTCATACACAAATGAATGAATGTCTATATTTTTCCCCTATTAAATAGCCATATCCATTTTTTTGTAATATGTGCGTCAAAAATATGCACGCAACAGATTACCACACCCCTCGGGAAAAAAAAATGGTACATTTTTTTTTTGAAATACATCTAGGAGCAACATACAATAGGCTCACAACGCACCAATAACAATGCGCAGATGATAAGCATAAGTTTTATGACCTTAGAGAAAGTACTTCTCTAAGTATCAATATTTCCAGAGAGGTGTCACCAACGCATACTACAATATTAGCAATGACACAATTTCCACATTAGTTTATACATAAATTCCATCTAAGATATCTTAACATCATGATCATCAAAGACGAAAAACATTGAAAGATCAGCGGTGAATAAATATCAATGAACCGCTAAGTAGTGTTACAATCAATATATGATATATTACATATGTGTACACATTTCAACATAGAAACAACTGTATCAAAGTTGTATAACAGTTATGAATCATGTGGGCATCTAGACAAAATATCTGCCATCACATTTTCTGACCCACGGATAGCTCGCACCGAAAAATGAAATGGCTGTAGAGCAATCGCGTATCGCGTTGATCTCGCGCTCTTCAGATTTTTACTCTGAATAGCCGTAAGAGCTTTCTGGTCAGTTTCCACAATGAAATGCGCGCCCAGAAGAAATCTTTGCAGTTTAAGGATTGACCAAACCATAGCCAATAATTCACGGTCTAGGACCGAGTAATTCTTCTCTGCGGCATTTAATTTCCGAGAAATATACATCACAGGATGCAGAGTTCCAGAGTACTCTTGCATTAGTGCAGCTCCAATCCCGGTGGATGAAGCGTCACTACGAAGAATAAATGTCTTATCCTTAGAAGGCAATACTAGGATAGGTGAAGTAGAAAACATAGTTTTAACCTTATCCAAAGAGGATTGACATTCTTGAGTCCAATGGACTACATTAGGAGACCCTTTCTTTAGCAAGGAAGAAAGAGGTGACATAATGGAGGACAGATTCGGGATGAATCGTCCATAAAATTGTATTAGACCTAAGAGACTTCGTACTTGCTTTTTAGTCTTAGGAATAGAAATGTTAAGTATCTTACTTGTATTATGGTCTTCTGTTTTTAGGAACCCATGACCAACACGGTGTCCTAAGAAAGATATTTCGCTAAAACCAATACATGCTTTCGATGGTTTCGCTGTCAGGTTATGCTCGCGTAAGATAGACAATAGTTCATTTATACCATTATAGTGATCGTTCCAAGTATCACTGAAAAGACAGATGTCATCAAGATACGCAATGACATCTGAGCGATGAGATAGGATTCGACGCATCATGCGTACAAATGTAGCAGGGGCGTTCATAAGACCGAAAGGCATGAAATTCCATTGGAATAGACCCCTAGGCGTCGAAAAAGCAGTAAACGGTTTGGCGTGTTCGGATAGTGGAACTTGCCAATATCCCTTAGACAAATCGAGTTTAGTAAAGAAGTGAGAATTCGATAGTCTCGTAAGTAGCTCTTCTAGTAAAGGCATAGGTTCAGCATCGAATTTAGTCACTTGATTCAATTTGCGATAATCCACGCAAAGACGTATGTTATTGTCTTTTTTCCGTACTATAACCATCGGCGAAGAATATGCTGATGTGGATGGTTCAATAATTTTTAACTCTATCATCTCATCTAACTCTTTCTCTACCTGTGCTTGAAAATGTATCGGGATAGGATACGGTCTGACTCTTATAGGACTATGGTCAGTAAGAATAATGTCATGTTGAATGACATCCGTTTGACCAGGAATGTCAGTAAGGACATCCTGAAATTGTTCTAACATAGTAGAAACTTGTTTCTGCTCTCCTGGAGATAATTCTGGAGAAATTGCAACATCTTTCCATGATTCATTAGAGTGAAGAGGAATCATTTGAAAAGGTAAATTTACATCCGAGAAACTCGTTTCCTCATCCTGTATTACTGACAGAGATGAGTACTGTCCATGTTGGACTGGAAAATCGTCCGTTGCCTGGAAAACAGGTTGTAAATAATCAGGACGTTCATGGAATTCCGTGAGCATGTTGATGTGGAAGGTTTTACGCTTCCCGTCAATATCGACGATATAGTCAACATCGGAAACTTTTGATATTATATCGTACGGACCTTTCCAAGAAATGAGAAGTCTATTTTCCCTACAAGGTAGCAAGACAAATGCTTTGTCACCTGGACAAAGTTGACGCAAACATCTCTTTTTATTGGCAAATTCCCTTGCCTTCTGTTTCGCAAATTCAGAAGAAGCAGTTGCCAATTTGCATGCTTCAATAATCTTGTGTCTAAGTGCGATGACATATTCATAAGAGGATTTTGTGTCATCGACAATATTATCAGCAGTTATAAGATCATGAAGTAAGGACATAGGACCTCGCGGTTTCGCGCCAAAGACAAGTTCAAAGGGAGAAAATCCTGTATGTTCGTTGGCGACCTCTCTATATGCAAAGAGAGCCGCGGGTAAAACCCTATCCCAATCCTGAGGATGATCTTCTGTTATCTTACCTAGTAGGTTTTTCAGAGTTCTATTCAAACGTTCCACCATCCCATTGGACATAGGATGATAAATACTACTCAGCGATCTCTCTATCTTCAGAGTCGACATTACTTGAGACATGGTATCCGATATGAGTTGGGTACCATGGTCGGATAATATTTCTGCTGGAAACCCCAGACGAGAAAATATTAACCAAAGAGCATCTGCGACATCAGCAGTAGTTATGCTCTTTAGAGGAACAGCCTCCGGCCAACGTGTGCACATATCAACACACGTCAAAATAAATTGGTGTCCTCTAGCAGACTTTATCTTAAATGGACCAATGATGTCTATCGCCATTTTTTGAAATGGCCGAATGGGAATGTCTGCAGCCTGAATAGGTGCATCATGGCGTGGACCTCTGGATTTAATCTCTTGACATACTTTACAAGATCGACAATAGATTCGTATGTCCTTATTCACAGCAGGCCAAAAGAAAGATTGAAGAACTCTAGCTTTAGTACGGGAAAAACCCATATGTCCAGCACACTGCGAATCATGAGCGTGCTGTAAGATTTTAACTCTCATATTTTTAGGCACAAGGATTTGAGAATGAATGGACTTAGCGGAGTCTTGTACCATACGTACAAGTACGCCATTCTTCATCGTAATCCAAGATTTACGATTTGTATCCTTATTCGGATCACCTTTTGTTGCCAGAGTAAAGAATTTCTTTAGAGTAGGATCATCTTCCTGCTGTTTGATAAAGGAATCGTGGGAAATCTCCAAGGGATCATCTTGGATCTGCGCATCATTATCTTCAGAATGTGAAGATTGTGGCATATTAAGAGCTTGAGCCCTAGTGATTACTGCATTAGCAGATTGCATATTAACATTTTCCCAATTAGAAATTTGCTGTGGAGTGCATTCTTTCACTCCATGAATGCGACCGATGATAAGATCAGCGATCGGATTCGGCAAGAGACATGCTTGCACCTCTCCTGTAAAGAAAGGCGTAGCAATATTGATAATGGCAGTGGAGTACTTCTCCAATGTGCCACCAAATGTTACACATTTGACTATATTGCCTGTAGCTCGAGAAGGATTTACGAGTGATTGCCTCACTCCAATGGTAGTGCACCCCGAGTCGAAAAGAATTGATACCGGAGTACCATCTATTAGGCCCCTATTAAAGACAAGAGCACCCCTTCCATTATGCGCAATTGACGCATGGAGAGCGGGAAGTGGGTGACCGCAGCTTAAAGTAGAAACTGTGGTTGGATCGAATAATGTTTTGCATTGCGAACACTCAGATGCTCTAGCAAAATCGAAAGCGGAATTTGCTACACTATTGGAGTCTTTTTTATCATTATTCTGATTATCGGTGTCGTGGAACTCCTGTTGTGCAGAGTTAGCCTGGTAATAAGATTTACCATGTCTTTTGTGTTGTGATCTACCTCGGTTATAATTGTCTCTATAATTATTATTGCCTCTGTTATAACCCCTATTTGGGTTTGAATCATAATATTCATGATCATAATCATCATGCTCATTATATTGAGTATCCCTGTAATATTGTTTCTTTTGTCTCCATGAAGCACTTGGGTAGTTCCTATAGCTACTCCCTTTCCGAGAATTTCTAACATTATGGGTACCCCTCGCGTGTCGAGGACTATCAGCCCGATTCCAGTTCTTCGAAGAAGAACCCTGATTTGAGTGGTTATCTTGGTTTTGATACTTATTCCAATTAACCTTTTTATCAAATTTATTTTTAGCTCCTTGGAATTTGTGTGAGTAATTCTGATTATATTCTGTTGCCGAAGCAACTGGCATACTCTCTTTAATGTTAGAGTTACTAAGAATCATGTCAGGGTGTGCCGTGGCATACTGGTCACAATATTCTTCCATTTGCTTTATTGTACTAGGTTTACGCTCATGTAAGAACTCTAGGAATGATTTATTTACAGAAGACATGACCTTGTCTCTTAGCAATAAATCCGTAAGACCATCAAATGTTTTCTCTGTTTTGGATAATTCAATCCATCGTGAAAGTGTAATTCGTGCTTTTGAGATGAAATCTGAGAATTCTACACCTACCTCAGGTCTCATTGTTTTAAACAAAAGACGGTAACCTTCCTCAGACAGCTGATATCTCTTTATCAAAGCTGCCCTAACAGCATCATAATTATCTTTGTCGGCCTCTTCAACAAAATATAACTTACTCAGAGACTCCCCTTTTAGATTTTCAGACAACTGATTCACATACTGTGATTTGTCAACATTATGAGATCGACAAGCCCGTTCAAATCTAGAAAGCCAAAATGTTATGTCATCACTGGTAGGGTTAAACGCTGGTACTTTGACCTTGTACACAAAGGGTTTACCATTACCACCAGATGCCTGATTAACATTACTCATACATGTCAATTTTAATTTCTCTAATTCAAACTCATGTTCTCTTATTGCTTTTCTCTCTTCAGCTTCTCTATCTAATCTTTTCTGTTCTGCAGCAGCAGCAACTTCTAGTTTTTTCTGTTCTGCAGCAGCTTCTAATTTTTTCTGTTCTGCAGCAGCAGCAACTTCTAATTTTTTCTGTTCTGCAGCCACTTCTAATTTTTTCTGTTCTGCAGCAACTTCTAATTTTTTCTGTTCTGCCTCAAATCTCCTTTCCTCCACTTGCATCTGCAATTTCTTAAGTTCAGCAGCAGTATCAGCTTCTTTTTCTAATCTTTTTTCTTCAGCTAAGGCTTTCCTTTCTTCTGCAGCAGCTTTTTTTTCTTCTATTTGAAGTTTTCTCTCCTCAGCCGCAGCTTTTTTTCCTCAGCAGCAATTTTTTTTTCTTCAACAGCAGCAGCAATTTTTTTCTCTTCTGCAGCTAATGCTTTGTCATATTGAGCAACAGCCCATTGTTCTAAGTCTTTTCCAGTCTTATCAAAAGATTTTCCTTGTGTAATGAAATAATCTAATGTAGACATATTGTCTTCTTAAATCAGAAACCTGAAAAAGTAAATAAATTACTCTCTTTGTTAATGGGAGACAAGTCTATACCTTAGACTTAGTCTTAGTCCAAACTTGTATGGTTTACAATAACCAATGATAACTTGAGTACCTGTGGACAACAATAATTGTATCTCAAATACTGTGGGGACAAGCCTTACAAAGGTCTTGTATACCTCACTGTAATCAAAGATCACTTGAGTACCTGTGGAAAAAAAATATTTCCCTTTACCAATAACTTTGGGAGACAAGCCTTACAAAGGTCTTGTATACCTCAATGTAATCAAAGATCACTTGAGTACCTGTGGAAAAAAAAATTTCCCTTTACCAATAACTTTGGGAGACAAGCCTTACAAAGGTCTTGTATATCTCAATGTAATCAAAGATCACTTGAGTTTTTATAACAATAACAATCAGAAAGTACTGATCTGTACTATACTATCAGTGTATACCACTATACGTCATATGTCAACTAAAGACATTACAAATGACAAACAAGAAAAGACAATCTGAAAACATTTGCAGAGATCAAATTAAATTAAATAGGGGAAATGAAAAAAATGATCACAGAAACCGTGATGATAACTGCCATAAGATAACAAGACAAATAACGCCACAGTGTATAAACATAAGGGTGTAAAAAACTGAAATGAAAGGAAAGATGAGACCTACAATTATACAAACAAATCAAACAAAACTAAGGAACACAAAAAATGTTACAAATACAAATATGAAACAGTCGTCACAACTAACCAAATATTTGCAAACTATGTTGCAAGCAAATTTCAATTAAGAAATTGCTCCCTATCGAACGCCAGAACAAGACCAATATTACTCGGTATTTCCTGTTCTAGTCACACAGAATATAAACTAATTTAATACACAACAAATAACATGTAAGCATAAATAGCATATAGCATACAATATCATTTTATGTCATGAATGGAATGTGTTGCAGGTATAGTGTTGTAGAGCAGGCACAGTTTATTTAAATAATACTAACTTGCCACTTTATTCAGTAATAGATTTAAGTTTAAACTATTACACTGTCAATTTTTCTCTGTTGAGCATATGAAGATCCCACGATGAACTATGCACTTTATGTTCAACAACACTGTGATTCTTCTGTACGTTGAGAAATGTCAACAATATTGCTCCAGATATTTTCTACACTTGATACCACTGTCCTGTGTAATACTGTCTGTACAGCGAAAAACTGTCAACAAGTGCTGACCTAGATACAGCATCCTATCGGTAATACAGGTCAAGCTGTCCTACTGGTGTTGATGTGTTCAAACAAATGTTCTTTCAGCTGTAAACTGTGATTCTCAACACAAAACTGCGTAAGCTGGACCCAGGAATCTGGCTCGCCACTGTAAAGACGTTATTTCTTACTACACCTGTAGTACACCACTGTAAAGTATCAGTCTGTCTGCTCTGTAAGGAAGAGTGGTGTGTTGTTGAGATCAGGCATGCTCCAGTCTACCCAGCTGTAAATGGGTAACTCACCCTAGTCCTGAGTTAGGGAAGGCAAAGGCTCCAGGGGAAGCAGGCCCTAAACTTGGTCACTTCAGCCGACGCAGGATGGTGTATGTATGAAGTAGTAGTGTAGAGTGTGATTACCGCGAATGGTGTACTGTTCGTGTGCTGACCAATATAATCACTCATACACATGTGTCTACAAGGCACCAATGCAGACTGCTGGAATCTTAGTTTACTCAATTTATTCAGACGTACACACTGGGACATACGAGTACATCAGGCTTTGTTGACATAACAATTTGTAGGTATACATAGCAGATCTGAAGTCATGACACATGCAGAAATAATGGGTAGTACATCAAAGTTCAATGTCATGATACATCATCTTATGAAACCACGAAAAGGGGGTTTCTAGCAGGATTGAGATCTCTCTGTCACTGTCCGATAATAAGATAAATAATCTGTTCTCTTGGCAGTGATCAAAACAGACGATGACCGAAATCCAACATGGCTACCTTCCTGAGTTGTCGTTCACTCATTCATAGGAAGAATATCAGCCAAAGTTAATTTACAATGGATATATAAAGGATTTCATGAATGGTTCCATGCAGCACTACGGTGATCAGGTTAGTTCACGTAGCCATAACCGCTGCAGGAAAATCTGTCATCTTCGTCGATACAAAACACGACACTAGCATATCGAAGCACCCAAAAGTCAAGCTAGGCCTAACCGACGAGAGATCATCAAAAATACGAGCTGGGTTTACCTGGAGTCCGAATCATCTATATACTGACATAAGGAGAGTCTCTAACACAAACTATCGTAGAGACACTATCTCCTCCAGAAGAAAAAACCACTTCGTAAGACATTTTTTCTTGACGAAGGGACCAGCTCTTGAAAAACGTACCCCGCCATTCTTAGCAGTACATCGGAACTCATCACGACTTGTTAAGACAACTCATACTTCCGCTAACAAGAATCTAGTCCCTCATACCCATCCAAAATATACAATATAGGACTGATTCTACTTGTACTAATAATATGTAATACATATGAATTCAGGCCATAAACACAATAAGCAAATTAATATATTTTCTGGCCCTAAAATTAAGTACAAACGCAAGCGTACTATTCTTGCGCTGGATCGATATCCAGACCGATTACTCCTATAATCAAAAGTGTGAATCAAACATGGATTATCTCGCTTTTACAATAAACAGCATTTTCATACACAGATGGATGCATGTCTATATTTTTCCCATATTAAATAACCATATCGATTTTTTGTAATATGTGCGTCAAAAATATGCACGCAACAAGAACTTACAAAAATTAATAACAAAACAAATAATATTAGAACTTACAAAAATTAATAATAAAACAAATAATATTAGAACTTACAAAAATTAATAACAAAACAAATAATATTAGAACTTACAAAAATTAATAATAAAACAAATAATATTAGAACTTACAAAAATTAATAACAAAACAAATAATATTAGAACTTACAAAAATTAATAACAAAACAAATAATATTAGAACCTACAAAAATTAATAATCAAACAAATAATATTAGAACTTACAAAAATTAGTAATAAAACAAATAATATTAGAACTTACAAAAATTAATAACAAAACAAATAATATTAGAACTTTTACACCCCCGTAATGTAAGTGAATCGTCATGGCCAATGACTGAAATGGCAGCACTGATAACGTATTGGTTTGGGGAATATTGATTATCTGCTAACGTTACTGTTGTGTTGTGGATCTGGTAATGTCTACAGGTGATACCTACATATACGCCACACAGGCAAACACTGTAGAAGTCTACTGGTAAGCGATGCCCAGGTTCTCGATACAAATAGACCACGCCCACTCCGGGGCTATTTCTAAATACGTGTTAAGTTCCCTGTCACACTTGTAATATTAAGTGCGTGTGTTGGTTTAGTCGTTTACACCACAGGTACGTACACAAGAGTCATGGATGGTTGTAAACGACTGGTGACATTTCATATGGGTTTATTCACGTCACAACACATTGATGAAATACACATAGAATACCGTTCACAGCACAACACAAGATATAAATTACCACATAAGAACTGCGCACTCGGCAGCTACAATGATATCATACTACATGGCCTAGAGTACTCATATTAAACTCAGCGTTCTAAAGAATCCTCAATAACAATCCTCTCACAGGAGCTATCATGATTCATGGCCTAAAGTACTCTTATTAAACTCATCTCTATAAAGAATCCTCAATAACAATCCTCTCACAGGAGCTATCATGATTCATGGCCTAAAGTACTCTTATTAAACTCAGCGCTATAAAGAATCCTCAATAACAATCCTCTCACAGGAGCTATCATGATTCATGGCCTAAAGTACTCTTATTAAACTCAGCGCTATAAAGAATCCTCAATAACAATCCTCTCACAGGAGCTATCATGATTCATGGCCTAAAGTACTCTTATTAATCAAGACTCCTCACACAGGAGATAATGGCCTTTAAAGACTGCACACTGCAGTTATAAACATTTCCACAATAATCAAAACTGCAGTTTCATACTACGCTGTACCCACAGCGAAAAATCCGTCGACATTTTAAATTCAGCACTGTACAGGCATTTCACACTTCCCAAAAAACACTGTCTTCCTACCCGGTCAAAACGCCCGGAACACTCTCCCTAGATAACACACTCGTCCCGCTCAAAAGCAGTCACGAGACTTCCTCACGGTCAACACAACTCAGTCAATCAATCATCTGCTCCTAGCCGCGAGCTATTCTCACTCCGCTCAAACATTACAGAATAAATATATCAGCGCTTTTCACGCTGTCTGTAATCTGTCTCTCGAAACTATCACGAGATACTCTCTAAATAATTCGATAGCTAACAAGCAACTAAGTGCTATAACTCAAAATCTATTTCAACTACTAACATACTCCAGTTTACTTCCCCTTACACTAAAACTGTTCGTTACATCTTACCTCACCCCCAGAGAAAAAAATTGATTCTATCAATTTTTTGACAAATACATTCCCCAAAAAATTAAAAGGACAATGAATCTCTAACATATGTGTCTAAGAATTACCTTAAGTTAAGTCAAAATAAGACATCTACAAAATATAAGCATTAAGTGAAATGTAAAAATGAAGTATCCAATGTAATCAATTAAGCATACCAAAAATAATGCATTACAAAACCAAGTTAAGTGAATACAGCACAACTAAATATAAAACAACCGATAGTACAGGAAAAGACAAGATCAAGCAAACGAAAAAATGATCCGTAATAAAGGTAAGTATGAAATCAGAATATGAGGAAAAACAATAATATTACATTCAAACAATTTGTTATATGTAAAATAATTACAAATATCACAAGTAGCTACACTATATTAAGTTATACCATTAAAGTAACAATACATAGAATGAAAGTTTAAGAAGCGAAAGAAGAAGTATACAAGGAGAATGAAGTGAAACGTAAATAAAGCACGAAATGTAAACAAAATATGAAACCATACTGAAAAGACAACAGAAAAGAAGGAATGGAATGAAGGATAATCAACAAAGACAGATAGAAAGCAAAAGGTATGAATATAGAGAACGTTGGTAAAAATATATACTAATAACAATTTAGATCAACAACGTATTTCAAAATACATACAAACACGATCGAAAAGCACAAAAGAAAATAACAAAGTATTCCTATACTAATACTACAAAAAATAGTTTATAACTAAACAAAACATAATCAGTAATTTAAACAAGTTATACAAGTTATACATAATCAACAATAAATTATCGACACCACACAAAAAAGTGATAGCATTGCTATAAGACCAACGCATAATCAAGCGCTAATACAACATAACATCCAAAAAACAAACAAAAAACTTTCTTTAAAGAACTAACATTACTCTACATATCAAACATAGCACATAGTCAAACGCTAGGCATACACAAAAACAAAAATAAAAAATTACAATGTCTGGGAAAAAAAAATATTTTCCAAAAAATACAGTACAAAAATATTTCGTAATGCTAAGTTACATAAAAATAGTATTTTAATTAAATTAATTCAAATCTATAATTAACAAATTAACAAAAAACTAGCTTTAGCAAAATGAGAGACATATAACAATTCCTGCATCTAAGCAAACACTAAACAACACGTGTAAGTTTTTCAAAAAATACGTCACAGAGAAACACATAGAAAAACACACTATTACCAAAATACAAGTTTGCAAATACATGAAAACAACGTAATGTATGTTAAGCAAGTGCTTAAATCAGATCTCTAGATTTCTCAATCAAATAACAATATCAGCAACCGCTGTTAATTTTCTCTATACAGTTCAATTTAAACTTTTAAATATTTCCGGCTGACAATCACGTTCAGCTTAGCTACAGTGTTATTCAGTTAATAATTTATATCTATCTCCACCTGATATATTAAAAGTAACTATTGTAACATTATAACTAATGAGTATGTGCATAGGGCTGGCAAACTCATCATGTACAAAACTATTCTACCCAACACATCTGTAAAACAAATACCAAAAAACTGCAAGTTCTACACCAGAGTATAAAAAATAGGCATAAGTTTGTAACCAGTAAGGTTAAATATAAATCTGCTCATTGCATTCATGAATAGTAAACAACACGTCACTACCATCTAACACACTACATATTATCCAAAACACAATAGTATAAAAATAGCATCGAAATGAACTAATTTATAATTAAAACAGTCATACATATCAAGAAAAACAATAGACATCAAATGATGCGTAAAGATGATGATCATAATATAACAACCTATAATGATCTATGCAATAGAATACATTAACATCTACTGTCCTAATAAACAAACAAAACAAAAAATCAACTGCAAAAAAAAAATCTCCATAGGTCTTGCCGACATCTCATAAACACTAGGGGTAAAACGTCGAATCATGGTTAGCACGCTGATATGTTCTGCTTGAGAAAACACTCACTCGGGCACAATGTTGACCTATATTCTTGCCGCTACCGTAAACAGCCGTTAACGTAAACAGGAGCGCTGACCCATATCAAGAAGTCGCCTCTGTTCAAAAAATACAAATGAAAATTCCATTTTAATGAATGGTGAAATTTACTACGAACAACGGAGAGGTTAAACAAACAATTACCCCGCACTGTGGTCCGTGTGGAAATCTGGTCACCCCACGATGTCATCGACTCTTCGTTTAAGTTCACAACAACGTGCTGCTCTTTCAAAATCAGAAACATAACAAGCAGTAGTATTTGTGACATCATTATCATTGCTACTTTGCTTAATAACAATGCTTCTAGGCTCATGTCGAGCAAAATTAGCATAATTGCACTTATTCGTCGTTTGATCAAAATATTTATCATCATTTCCTCTTTGTTTGAGACTATTATTATGTCTATAATCCCAGTTAGACTTGTTATGATTAACGTTTCTACTCCGCACAAAAAATCTGTCAGAAAAATTATTGCACGATTGAAAACTCTTCTTGTATTTGTCTGTACCATTATTTTCAAAATTCTGAGAATTAAACTGTTGAGATACATTAACTTGTCTCTTATCTCTCTGAGAAGGAAAATTATTATCATATGAATTTCCTTGGTACTTTCTAACCTTAGAAACATCTCTCCTACAAAAACTCTTTCCATTCTTTTCTTTGACAATATGCTTGTTTGCAGTATCATCTGCAGATCTATAAGTATCTTTATCGTTACGCCTATAATGGGTTTCATCCTTGGAACCACTACTTATAACTTTATCCCTTGTTATCATCTTCTGAGAACTTCCAAAATCAGTTACTCGTTTAATCTTTGGGCTTTTAGCTTGAAATCTATCAGGACTGACTGTTACCTTATCATTCTCTCTATTACACTTCCGCCAAGATTCGTTGCTATTGGAAGCAGAATCAAAAGACCTTCGAAAGTTATATTTTCCTCGAAAAGATATTTGTCTATCACATCTAACCTTTCTATCAGCAAAGATTGTATAGGGCTGGATCTTTGCTTTTTTTTCTGTTGGTAAACAACTTTCTGTCTAGCATTGTCCACATTTACAGAAGACCATATTCCGCTGTTTAAAATAACATCGAGTAGACCCTCTACCCTTTTTGTACTTTCTGCAATTTCAACATTTTTTTGTGAAATTTCTTCACTTAATTTCCTATTTAATTTGTCAAATGTCAAAACTTTACTTCTCTCCTCTGTTAACAATCTCTCAATCTTAATCATCTTCTCTCTCTCAGTCGTTAACTCTTCTAATTTGTCTTTCTCATCCTTTTCTTCATTTACACTTAGTTGTCGTGTTTCATTCTCACTATCCTCATCATTCATTAGTTCTTCAACTTCATTTGGAAATACAGTATAATTCTCTTCTTCAATACCAGAATTTACTTTATTCAACAAATCAAGAAGTGTGTTTGTATACGACCTATCACGGTCAGTTGTCTCAGCTTCCAATTTACTACACCTCTCTTTGTTTTCCTGAAGTTGTTGCTTGAGATCACTTACTTCACTATCTCTATAATGCACTTGATCTTCCAAATCTTTAACTTTGCCCAATGCAGCATCTAACGCCGCTTGCACTTTAGTAAGTTCCGTGTTTGACTTATCTAGATCATTTGTTAGTCTCGACACTGTTTCTCTTAATTTCTTCTTTTCGGCAATATCCTGTAGAAAATTGGCTCTTTCCTGCAGAGCATTTTGTTTGTTGATTTTTATTTGTTTCTCACTTCCTAATTCCTTTTTCTGCTCATCAGGAATACCGTTGTGGATTATTTTGAATATACTTTGAACTACATGTCCGTGCTCAAGCTCAATATACTGTTTCAAAAACACACGAAGGTGCTGTAACAAATCAATCAAATCCTTAGCCATTATTGAATTACAAAGAAGCTTAAAGTTATGTTCAGCAAATAACTTTAGGGATACTGACACATTAACCAACAAATCGTCCATGATCCATACTCCAAGTCTTGGACCTCTCAATCCCTTTTCATCTCTACCTATTAACAATGCACTTTCCAACATAGGCCTTATATCTGCAGGATTATTATCAAAATCCATGGTGATTCAATCACTCAGTTAACTATATATCTATATCAGTATAATTATTAATGTCGCAAGTTTATGTTTCAAGAAGTTCTGACAATTACCCTTCCATTTCACACAGTTCAGTATGTATACCAAAAATATTATTCATAAACTTTGTATCATCAATTCCTTTTCAAAGAACCCTTATAACATCATATGAGGGAAGTCATCCTATATCATACCTCCATCAATACTTAGCATCAATACTAAATCCTAATAATATGTCTATATAGAATTAGACAACAAAAACAACAGATTTCAACAGTATAGGAGATGCAAAGCACAGGAAGGCTCGTTGACATAGTTAAGGTGACACAGTTCACACCACAAACATAATCACTTATCTTGAATGAAAACTCTTCTGTTCCTTTCCGTTAACACCCTGGATATCACAAAGTTCAATGGTAAAACAATCGACAACAGAAAGGCATTGGAACTTGACACCTTGATTCCGCTCAGGTCCTCGATTCAGCACGCTACGTGCTAACACACCGCACAGGAAAGCAGGAAATGGGTCACCGTCTGTCAATTTCGTTGAAAGGAGGTACACCGCTCGTTCATACTGCCAGATGATTACTTGTACTGGTATACAGACGCCACTGTATATCATGACATCTCATAATCTTGAGTAATAAATTTCTTGACTTGCGAGTTGCGACTTGCGACTTGAGTTAACAGTTCCCAGTTTAACTGATACTGAATAAGTTTTCCTTGGGCCTGGATACAGCTCTCAAATGTGATGTCTGTCTTTCATATACTAACGCCACTCAGGCTACATGCTAACAGTTGTGAATTAATATCACGCGAATTTCGCGGGTGTCTGATCCTATAAAACTAGCACACCACTGTTGCACCCCCGTAATGTTTATTTTTCAAGAGGTCATTACTGTTGTACCTCCGTCAAGCACGTGAAAGTCAATCATGGTTGTCACTGAAACTGATACAAAGGGTTGGTGTATGGTGTCTTATTGAATTATACCTATATAAAACATATGTCCCTGTCACACTTGTAATATTAAGTGCGTGTGTTGGTTTAGTCGTTTACACCACAGGTACGTACACAAGAGTCATGGATGGTTGTAAACGACTGGTGACATTTCATATGGGTTTATTCACGTCACAACACATTGATGAAATACACATAGAATACCGTTCACAGCACAACACAAGATATAAATTACCACATAAGAACTGCGCACTCGGCAGCTACAATGATATCATACTACATGGCCTAGAGTACTCATATTAAACTCAGCGTTCTAAAGAATCCTCAATAACAATCCTCTCACAGGAGCTATCATGATTCATGGCCTAAAGTACTCTTATTAAACTCATCTCTATAAAGAATCCTCAATAACAATCCTCTCACAGGAGCTATCATGATTCATGGCCTAAAGTACTCTTATTAAACTCAGCGCTATAAAGAATCCTCAATAACAATCCTCTCACAGGAGCTATCATGATTCATGGCCTAAAGTACTCTTATTAAACTCAGCGCTATAAAGAATCCTCAATAACAATCCTCTCACAGGAGCTATCATGATTCATGGCCTAAAGTACTCTTATTAATCAAGACTCCTCACACAGGAGATAATGGCCTTTAAAGACTGCACACTGCAGTTATAAACATTTCCACAATAATCAAAACTGCAGGTTTATACTACGCTGTACCCACAGCGAAAAATCCGTCGACATTTTAAATTCAGCACTGTACAGGCATTTCACACTTCCCAAAAAACACTGTCTTCCTACCCGGTCAAAACGCCCGGAACACTCTCCCTAGATAACACACTCGTCCCGCTCAAAAGCAGTCACGAGACTTCCTCACGGTCAACACAACTCAGTCAATCAATCATCTGCTCCTAGCCGCGAGCTATTCTCACTCCGCTCAAACATTACAGAATAAATATATCAGCGCTTTTCACGCTGTCTGTAATCTGTCTCTCGAAACTATCACGAGATACTCTCTAAATAATTCGATAGCTAACAAGCAACTAAGTGCTATAACTCAAAATCTATTTCAACTACTAACATACTCCAGTTTACTTCCCCTTACACTAATTCTATTCTTAACAAGAACTTACAAAAATTAATAACAAAACAAATAATATTAGAACTTACAAAAATTAATAACAAAACAAATAATATTAGAACTTACAAAAATTAATAACAAAACAAATAATATTAGAACTTACAAAAATTAATAACAAAACAAATAATATTAGAACTTACAAAAATTAGTAACAAAACAAATAATATTAGAACTTACAAAAATTAGTAACAAAACAAATAATATTAGAACTTACAAAAATTAATAACAAAACAAATAATATTAGAACTTACAAAATTAATAACAAAACAAATAATATTAGAACTTACAAAAATTAATAACAAAACAAATAATATTAGAACTTACAAAAATTAATAACAAAACAAATAATATTAGAACTTCAAAAATTAATAACAAAACAAATAATATTAGAACTTACAAAAATTAATAACAAAACAAATAATATTAGAACTTACAAAATTAATAACAAATAATATTAGAACTTACAAAAATTAATAACAAAACAAATAATATTAGAACTTACAAAAATTAATAACAAAACAAATAATATTAGAACTTACAAAAAATTAATAACAAAACAAATAATATTAGAACTTACAAAAATTAATAACAGAACAAATAATATTAGAACTTACAAAATTAATAACAAAACAAATAATATTAGAACTTACAAAATTAATAACAAATAATATTAGAACTTACAAAAATTAATAACAAAACAAATAATATTAGAACTTACAAAAATTAATAATAAAACAAATAATATTAGAACTTACAAAAATTAATAACAAAACAAATAATATTAGAACTTACAAAAATTAATAACAGAACAAATAATATTAGAACTTACAAAATTAATAACAAAACAAATAATATTAGAACTTACAAAATTAATAACAAATAATATTAGAACTTACAAAAATTAATAACAAAACAAATAATATTAGAACTTACAAAAATTAGTAACAAAACAAATAATATTAGAACTTACAAAAATTAATAACAAAACAAATAATATTAGAACTTACAAAAATTAGTAACAAAACAAATAATATTAGAACTTACAAAAATTAATAACAAAACAAATAATATTAGAACTTCAAAAATTAATAACAAAACAAATAATATTAGAACTTACAAAAATTAATAATAAAACAAATAATATTAGAACTTACAAAAATTAATAACAAAACAAATAATATTAGAACTTACAAAAATTAATAATAAAACAAATAATATTAGAACTTACAAAAATTAGTAACAAAACAAATAATATTAGAACTTACAAAAATTAATAACAAAACAAATAATATTAGAACTTACAAAAATTAATAACAAAACAAATAATATTAGAACTTACAAAAATTAATAACAAAACAAATAATATTAGAACTTACAAAAATTAATAGCAAAACAAATAATATTAGAACTTCAAAAATTAATAACAAAACAAATAATATTAGAACTTACAAAAATTAATAACAAAACAAATAATATTAGAACTTACAAAATTAATAACAAATAATATTAGAACTTACAAAAATTAATAACAAAACAAATAATATTAGAACTTACAAAAATTAATAACAAAACAAATAATATTAGAACTTACAAAAATTAATAACAAAACAAATAATATTAGAACTTACAAAAATTAATAACAGAACAAATAATATTAGAACTTACAAAAATTAATAACAAAACAAATAATATTAGAACTTACAAAAAATTAATAACAAAACAAATAATATTAGAACTTACAAAAATTAATAACAAAACAAATAATATTAGAACTTACAAAAATTAATAACAAAACAAATAATATTAGAACTTACAAAAATTAATAACAAAACAAATAATATTAGAACTTACAAAAATTAATAACAAAACAAATAATATTAGAACTTACAAAAATTAATAACAAAACAAATAATATTAGAACTTACAAAAATTAATAACAAAACAAATAATATTAGAACTTACAAAAATTAATAATAAAACAAATAATATTAGAACTTACAAAAATTAATAACAAAACAAATAATATTAGAACTTACAAAAATTAATAACAAAACAAATAATATTAGAACTTACAAAAATTAATAATAAAACAAATAATATTAGAACTTACAAAAATTAATAACAAAGGAGACACAAGAAAAAACATTCAGCAAGGACGGTCTTCCAGATTTTATGATTTTTTTTTTAATCTCTTGGTTTGTTTTTGTGAGTTTTTTTTTTTTCCAAGACCTCTTTGTTCTTTTTAAAACTGGCATAAACAGAATGTTGTCTTTTAAACCTGAAGTGATGGACAGCGCTACATTACACTAGGTAATCAGATCATCAAAAGGGGGTCAAACACTCCTTGACATTATAAGAACCCACTTGAGTTCAAACTGTCATCTCATCCCCACCTATGGTTTTTTTCCTGTCTGCTCTGAGTTTTGAACGCTCACGTTGATTACATTTTCCAAACTGGCAATTGACTACTTGCTGTATCCATTCTGACAGCTTCAGGCTGCCACTATAGTGCGTTTCAAAAAGATCGGTCGACGATTGACTTCAAATATCTCCATATTCCTTGCACTGATAAACACGATTTTTTGCATGTGGTCTTATATTTTCAATGTCCCAAAGTTTTTATAAAATTCAATGTTGCAGGTAGTGTTCTTTTCTTGCAACGGCTAATTCCTTTGATCTTTTTTAACGAAGTAATTATTTTGTCCTGGAAGAAAATAATTTACCGTAAATGAAGGAAGTTGCATATTTTCGGCATAGGCGTATGTACAATTCGAATGTTAGAGGGGTTTGTAAACTGATTACTACGTGAGGTTCTTTTTTATTTCTTCGAAATATTTGAGAGAATAATAACGCCTATTCTTTGTAAATGTTACTTTTTATACTAAAACGTGAATGGATGCATGAAGAGGTGAAAGTACTGTGTATATTAAAAATAGTAGGGAAATCGCGGAGATAAAAAGGAAATGAATTGGTTTACATATACACATAGATGGAGGAGAAAACATATAAAACATATAAGGTATTTACACATTTATTCTGAGTCAGACGAGTCTAACATATTGATGACTATTCTCGGCTAAACGAACGACAGTCCATCTTTTTTCCAATAGTCATTTTCCTCTTTTAAGACATGGTCTTCACATTTACACCAATAATCTTTGTCTATCTGCGAGAGGGCGGCATATGTTAGTTCTTTCATATTGCATAGTATGAAAGTTTTATTTTCAGCTGCCACCTGTCCTTTAACTTTTGCCCAAACGAGTTCAATTGGGTTTAAATGTGAATGATAAGGTGGCAGTCTCAAACACATATGACCATGCTGTTGAATCAACTTGTCTATATGGAAATCTTGGTCTTTTGTGATTTCTTAACAAGAGACAGTAATTCAGGTTTCAGAAAGCCCTCGTTAAATGGAATGTCTTCTTTTCTGAGCCAAATCTTTATAGCATCTTTTGTACTCGAAGATGTCGGGATTTTGTTTTCTTCTGCCACAGCGTTGTGGTATGATGCGTTGTCCATTATCAGACAGGATGGTCTGTCTAGGGGCGGAAGAAGAGTATTTTCAATCCACTCTCTAAATATGTTACCGTTCATCTCCGTATGATAGTCCCGGTTGTCCGTATAATTGGAAGTGAAAATAAGTTCAGCATTTTTCATTAGCCCATTATGTCTGCTGCCTGCATGTGCCATTATCAGACGTTGTCCTTTTCCACTGGGTACACATCTTTTAATCGTTCCATCTGATAACTGCCATTCCTTTTCACTTGTGTGGTGAGCATTGATCCAAGTTTCATCCACATACACAATATCATAATCTTGATTACGCATTTCCCGTACTTCACGTAAATATTTACTTCTCATAGATACTAAGTGCGGCTTCTCGCAGATGACGTTTCTTCCACTAGAGTACTTCCTAAACGTAAAGCCTATGCTTCTAACAGTTCTCCATAATGTTGATTTCGACACATTAATGTCATTGTGTGTTCTCAGCCGTATTTTGAGTTTCCTTAGTGTCACGGTTTCTTTGGAATTGAACATTCTACAAATCTCTCTTCTAATCACATCCCTGTCAAAACTATCTACTACTTTCTTTCTTCCTTGAGTCCTGGTATTGATTGAACTGAAAATTCCATTAGCTTTGAGTAATTGATGAAATGAGCGTTTACTTAAACCCAAAGCGTGAATAGTTCTCTTTTCAGGATTTGAGAGACTCCGATACAGTTTACCACGCTTAGCTTCTCTGCAGAAATATTTATACATCTTCACTGCCATTTTATGCAGTGTAAGGAACTTGACTTTCATACCCATTGTAGGGAGCCGCGCTAGCGTAGTGGTTACCACACCGCTCTGGCGACCGGGTGATCCAGGATCAAACCCGGGCGAGGACATTTGAAGGAGTGTCGTCGACCAGGGACTGGCGGCTCCTGAGCCGACCCAGCTCTAATGGGTACCTCCGAAATCGGCGAGTATCTGCCTGAATGGCGAGGGACACCTGTCTCTGTACAAGAAAAAAAGGGATACTCACGTAAAATCAATGTCAGGTTAAACATTACTAATAACCTGAGATTTTGCCTCGAGTATTAGCGGGCGTACAAAAAAAAAAATACCCATTGTATTACAGACCTAGAATACCGCAAGATACGTTTATGCACTGAAATACACAATCACTAGAATGGTAACTGAACACACCGGAAGGGTCAATGTAATGTTCAAAACAGTGCGGTAGTGAGCTGAAACAGAAAATCACGTGACATGCGTTCAAGATGTTAAATCGAAATAGCTCACAAATATGAAGGGGTAAGCCCTTTAAAATTACGGTTGGACTAGGAGGTAGTCGATTTTGTATACTTTAAATAAAGAAAATTTAAAACCATAAGTTTGTTAACGAGGAAAAAAATGTCCCCCATGGGACATAGCGATCATTAGGTCATATGCAAAGTTGCAACAATTACGATCAAGTGGTTGCAGAGATATTGAATATTAAACAGCGGCAAACATTGTGAAACGCACTATAGTGCCCTAGATTCTTCTATATGAGTAACGTCAACTAAAATTTGGCCGCCATTTTCGGTCGTACCCGTATTGCAGGAAAATGGACCCGATCATGAGTTTCGGACCCAATTTGCATTTTCGTTTAGGTTAGCTAATAATTTAAAATAAAATTAGATGCAAATACAGTAGCACATATTTGTACTATTATTTGTATTTCAAGTAACAAAACAAAAAGAAGAAAACTAGTTTACTTACCGGTTTATTGAAAAGAATCGTAGCGTGGATTTTTAACACATACTCCGTTGAATTTTATATTCCGTTAGAATACCACTATTTAGCAACAAATATTCCGTTACGGTTGCAACACTCAGCAAAACATACTCCCTTCGAATTGAACTATTGACCTAGTTTGAAATGTGGAAACTGGTGAATGACTGTTGTAGACACTGGCAGTTTTACTAGATTCAGATGATCACACCAGTTTATGTTTTCATTTAAAATGCGACTATGTATAGATAGTTTTAACAAAATCTAATTACATATTTTGGACCGGAGATTTTATTATAGTTTTATTATATAATTATATTATATAATTTTATTATTATTATTATTATTATTATTATATATATATATATATATATATATATATATATATATATATATATATATATATATATATATATATATATATATATATATATATATATATATATATATAATATAATTTTTATTATTATATAATAATTGTTAAGGAACTTTTCCTTCTGGCTCTAGTATAAACCTGGTAGCAGTTTACCATCTCTTCTTGATTGTGCAAATGATTGGGAGATGGCGGTAGACCTACCTGGACGAGGGGCATATCCAGAGAGTATCCGAAAATCGCGGAGACGGCCGGATATAGTGCTTCATTCTGCAGCAACGCTTCAGGTCATACTGATTGAACTGACCGTGCCATTTGAATCCAGATTAGATGAGCAACATTCGTTCAAAGCGGCCAAGTATAGTGATCTGGCCGCGGATCTGAGACACGATGGGTTCACTGCAAGGGTCATGGCTGTTGAAGTGGGTGCAAGAGGGCTTGTGGCTGCATCAGTGTATGATCTATTGAAACTGTTGGGGCTGAGGGGACAGTCGAGAACAAGGGCCCTGAAGAGGCTTAGTGAAACTGCCGAAAAGGCATCAGGCTGGCTGTGGAACAACCGCAATGGGGAATGGAAATCGTAACAATAAACGCTGCGGTACAGAAAACACCAGGAATTTTTCTAAGTCCACAATACGCTGAGGTTTGTGGTGGACTAGTGAACGGGCTGCGACTCAGGGGCGACAAGCGGTGTATACTATAAGGGGTGTCAGTATCAAAAGTCCAGTGGGGAACGCGCAGTGGCGACTCGTTGACTTCGCGCTGGTGTCTCAGTGTGTGCGACGGAACGAACGGAATAATTTGTCTTCTCTTTGTTACTTTCACAATTGCCTCCACGGCTGGCGGAGTTGTGGAATTTAAAGTTGCTACCATAAGTGAAATGGGTTCATTTTTGATGCAAGACAACAGGAAGCTGAGACGCTTGGGAGTCATGACCCAAGTGGGCCCGCCCCCCTTAGAGTGTAAAGGAGTATATAGGGCCGAAACACTTGTCGGACGGGGGGACTTCTTCTGATGATCAGATTGCTTCCTGTTGTATCGCTCTGTAAAGAGTTTCCTATCATAGTTACATGGTCAAACCAGTGACAATCGGGAAAAGACCGATTGACTTCTGGAAAGACAGATGACACTGGGAAAGACTAGAAACCGGCTGACCGGGTTAGCACCCCGTAAGCTGTATTCAATTGCTATAGAACCCAAAAACGATAGATGCCCCCAGGATTCACCGAAAGGGGGGGAGAATGATGAATCCACAGGCGCCTCATTGGAATCGACCAGACCCGTTACACGGACTTCGAGCTCTGAACAACGGCTGGAGTTTCCATGTGCCTGTGGTAGGGAATTCTCTACTCAGAGAGGAATGAAAATCCACAGAACGAAAAAGGGGTGTGGGAGGTCATCAGGGGGAGATCAACAGCGCTCTGTCTCGACGGATAAGACGTTAGAAGAACGCAGCCAGGAGTCAATCCACAGTGCTGAGTACATTCAAGTTGATCTGCCTGATGATGATCTCACACACTTCTTGGACGGGAAGAGAGATGCAATCAAGTTTCCACCCGCCAGTGCAAAAGGGCTTTGGGAACAGCTGGACGAAGCCTTGGCAAAAGAGTTGGATAACAACCTGAAGCAGATAACTTTGGAAAAGAAGCTGGAAATCTTCGGCGACATAATATATCTGCACTGTCGCAAAGTGTTCGGAGTGAGGGAGGCAAGGGAAAGTAACCCACCACGAAAAAGCAGAAGACAAATTAAAATAGAAGAAATCAGAAAACAGAAGAAGCATGCCCGAAAACTGTTCAAAAACGCAGTTGCCGCAGAGAAGGAAGGGTTACGACAGGTTTGGGAGCACCTGAAAGGCCAACATAATGCCCTTTGTAGAGCAGAAAGGTTGTGCAGGAAGAAAAGGAAGACTCGAATGGATAGGGAAAGATTCTTCAGGGAGCCCTTCAAGTTTGCCAAAGAACTGTTTGAGCAGCCACGGTCGGGTACGCTAAACATCAGGAAAGAAGACCTGGAAGAACACCTTGGAATGACATATTCAGATGGTCGCAAAGATGAGCCGCTCAGCAGCATGGCAGGCCTTAAATGGCCGAGTAAGCCAGGAGCTGAATTTAACACCAAGCCCCCAACGGTGCAAGAGGTAGAAAGCATTGTCCAGAAAGCTCGATGCAAGTCAGCTCCAGGTCCTAATGGTGTTCCATATGTGGTGTATAAGAGATGCCCTGAGGTGCTGTTACGTGCAGTCTTTGATATCTTACAATATTATACATAGGTAATTTTTTGTGCTTAAGGGAAAGTCATTATTGAGTTACTTCCCTTGAAAGTTGTGCCATCTCTTCGATCAAACTCCGCGGATAAATCCATTTTACTGCGATTTATTCGTTGTTTGGGTAATAATAGATTGTTCTTGCTTCAGAATATCTATGGCCTGAATTTATGTGTATTGTTTGTCTGAGTAGGACGAGTCTGTCTTATATCTGTATATCTTTACATATCTAAGTCGAACTATATGTTCTGTTGTCTCTAGAGAGGTCAAAGGCTATTCGGCGGATGTGTCGCTAGAGTGTGGTGTGATTTGGCTTCGTCCTGATAGGGACTGTGTGTTTCCTATGTCGGCCTGTCGCCGGGAAAAAGTGATCTCAGTATTTGTGGGGAAAGTGATAGTCGTCTAGACCTATCGTGTATGCTTTACCCCAGTGTTCATTCATATTGCCAAGGAATGGCAGTTCCATATTTCCTCTACCAAGGTAATCAAAGACACTCTTATGAACTCTCGATCGAAGCCACCATTTTCGATAGTTACGATTTGAATGTCTAAGAGAATATATTTGACTCGATGAAAACGACTTCGATTCCTAGCAGCACTATATTCTGTAGAATGCAGTCAATTGTTCATGATCAAATCTACAGAGCAATGCAATGTTTTATGAATGACTAACTTTAGGACAGATTCATTATCTGCATCCAAACGTGAGTGACAGTTCACGAGTGAAGCCATCTTGGAACCAAAACATGTAGCGACTTTCAAGAAGAGAAAGGGGATGCCCGTATTATCGCTTGTTTAGTCCAGAGATCACTGCTACACATGAGAGCCCGTTATTAGCGGTTCAATATTATTATATGAAAAAAATATGTGCTGAACATTATGTGGGAGAATCGTCGCTAAACGAGATTAGGTTTAGAAGCCATCTGAAATATTGTTTATAAGCTGACGTGCTCAGTCAGTGAAGTCAGATGATTTATATGTATGGGCGATGCTGAGGGCTTGGCTACTGACAGTCCATTATAATATTAATCTACATGAGTGCCCATGTAACATAACATTGCAGGACCATTTATCCATTGTACTATGATGTATTATGCCAACCTGTGATTTGTCACTATCTGTGCTGTCGAGTGTGTACGTCCAATTAAACTTTAGAAAAGGTACACAGTCGTTGGTGTCGATGACTTCCAGTCATACATGAGTGTGAGAAAAGAACATTTGTCAACAACACGAACCCTTATCATCATTCGCACATTGTACACTCAATCCATGTCTACACACCACTGCGTAGGTCAAGTTGACATTCCATACACTACAGTGGAGCAAACAACACCATAGAGATCTTATCAACTGATGATGATGATGATGTCTGCTTCCATCCACTTATATCTATCCTTTGGTGGATATCATTAACGGGAATAAAAATCCAACATTATCAACTTTATCAGGTGCTCAAACGACTGCTTCGTTTACTGAAGAGTGCGTGGAAAACCCAGCTTGTAAGCAAGGAATGGAGAAAGGCGAACGGAGTCTACATCCCGAAGGAGCAAAATTCCACAGACATCAGTCAGTTCAGGCCAATCTCACTACTCAATGTGGAAGGGAAGATATTCTTCTCAGTGATGGCGGAAAGACTCACTACATACCTCCTGGCAAATGGGTACATTGACACTACCATTCAGAAAGGAGGTATCCCAGGTACACCAGGATGTCTAGAGCATGCCACAATGATATGGGAAGCAATCCAAAAGGCAAAGTCTGACAGAACAAACCTCCATGTAATCTGGTTGGATTTAGCGAATGCTTATGGATCCGTTCCACACCAGATGTTGTGGCAGGCCCTAGAAATGTATCATGTTCCACAAGAGATTGCAGCAATGCTGAAGCTGTATTTCGCAGGGTTTGCTGTCAGATTTTCAACCAGAGAGTACACAACGAAGTGGATTGGCCTTGAAGTTGGAATTGCGATGGGATGTACCATCTCTCCGATACTATTCGTGATGGCTATGCAGGTAATCCTCAATGCGGCTGAAGGAATGGCTATAGGTCCAAAGCTCGGTGGAATGTGTCTCATGCCACCGCTCAAAGCATTCATGGATGACACAACAATTCTGACATCAGATGAACATCAGGCCCGGAGGATGTTAGCACGCCTGGATGAACTAGTCAGCTGGTGCAGAATGAGCTTCAAACCCAAGAAGTCGAGAAGCCTATCAGTCAGGAAAGGGAAGATAGCAGAGGTCATATTCACGGTTTCCAACCAAAGAATCCCTACTGTCATTGAGGAACCTGTTAAAAGTCTTGGCAGGGTGTACGATGCCTCATTAAAAGACTCAAAGGCAGTGCAACAGACAATAGAAATGGCAGACAGAGGGCTACAGATCATAGACCAAAGCAGACTCCTGGGGAAGTTCAAACTGTGGTGCCTCCAGTTCATGTTGATACCAAAGTTGCTGTGGCCACTGCTTATATATGAAATAAGCACAAGTACAGTGGAAGCCATAGAGCAGAAGGTCAACAAGTTCATGAGAAAATGGCTAGGAGTACCACCAGGTCTGTCAGATGTAGCACTGTACTGCAAAAAGTCAAAACTTCTGCTTCCTTTCAAGTCAGTTGTTGAAGAGTACAAAGTTGGAAAGGCAAGGCTTGCAATGATGCTACGCGAGTCAGCTGATGACGTGGTTAAGTCCATTCAGCCCACACTGAAAACGGGAAGGAAGTGGAAAGTGGAAGAAGCTGTTGATGCTGCCCAAGAGTCACTCAAACTGAGGGAGGTAATCGGATACACACAAACGAATAGACGGGGATTTGGTCATGGAGACATCCGCTGGTGGTCCAAGGCATCAAGCAGGGAGCGCAGAGACATGGTAGTTCAGGAGATACGAGAAGCTGAGAATGATAAGAGGTTGCAAAAAGCAGTGCAGCAGGTCCAACAAGGCCAATGGACTACATGGGAAGGAGCCCTGCAGAGGTCCTTGACATGGAATGATATATGGCATATGGCACCTCTTAGGCTCAGCTTCGTTGTCAGATCACTGTATGACCTGCTGCCATCGGCCACCAACCTTGTGAAATGGGGAAAGTCGGATGATGAGCAGTGCCCCCTGTGCCAGGGGAGGCAGACACTTGAACACGTGCTCTCAGCGTGTAAGGTGTCATTAGGGCAAGGGCGATACACTTGGCGCCATAACAAAGTGCTAAATGAGCTTGCTGCGACAATAGATCTGGCAAGAATGAAGGCGAATAGCAAAGTCCGGCCAGACACCGCAAACACATACTTTCTGAGGGCAGGAAAGTCAGCACACCCCAAACCGAATAAACCTGGTAGCAGTTTACCATCTCTTCTTGATTGTGCAAATGATTGGGAGATGGCGGTAGACCTACCTGGACGAGGGGCATATCCAGAGAGTATCCGAAAATCGCGGAGACGGCCGGATATAGTGCTTCATTCTGCAGCAACGCTTCAGGTCATACTGATTGAACTGACCGTGCCATTTGAATCCAGATTAGATGAGCAACATTCGTTCAAAGCGGCCAAGTATAGTGATCTGGCCGCGGATCTGAGACACGATGGGTTCACTGCAAGGGTCATGGCTGTTGAAGTGGGTGCAAGAGGGCTTGTGGCTGCATCAGTGTATGATCTATTGAAACTGTTGGGGCTGAGGGGACAGTCGAGAACAAGGGCCCTGAAGAGGCTTAGTGAAACTGCCGAAAAGGCATCAGGCTGGCTGTGGAACAACCGCAATGGGGAATGGAGATCGTAACAATAAACGCTGCGGTACAGAAAACACCAGGAATTTTTCTAAGTCCACAATACGCTGAGGTTTGTGGTGGACTAGTGAACGGGCTGCGACTCAGGGGTGACAAGCGGTGTATACTATAAGGGGTGTCAGTATCAAAAGTCCAGTGGGGAACGCGCAGTGGCGACTCGTTGACTTCGCGCTGGTGTCTCAGTGTGTGCGACGGAACGAACGGAATAATTTGTCTTCTCTTTGTTACTTTCACAATTGCCTCCACGGCTGGCGGAGTTGTGGAATTTAAAGTTGCTACCATAAGTGAAATGGGTTCATTTTTGATGCAAGACAACAGGAAGCTGAGACGCTTGGGAGTCATGACCCAAGTGGGCCCGCCCCCCTTAGAGTGTAAAGGAGTATATAGGGCCGAAACACTTGTCGGACGGGGGACTTCTTCTGATGATCAGATTGCTTCCTGTTGTATCGCTCTGTAAAGAGTTTCCTATCATTGTTGAATGATGTCTAGGGATATTGTGTTAATGTTCTGAAATATAGTCACCAAAATTCTGGCCACAATCTTTCTATTCGTAATCGCACTGTTCTTTGTGGTCTAAGTCTTTTCATGTGATCAACTGTTCTCAATTATTAATTTGTTACATCTCTATAAACTCATGCTTCCAACTGGAAATCATTTCTCGAAAACTTCTGTGTTTATGACTTTCACTTTATTTAACACAGGAACTTATGTGAGCGACACATTGCTCTTAATACAATTTGACATTGTTCATTTAAATCATCGATTCTTCATTTCATAGATTACTTTTGCATAAGTATATGCTTCTTCACAATTCTCTCGGCTATCAAGACTTATCTTCTTTTGAGTGCTTCCATAGCATAATTATTATTTCCTTCATATTCTATTCTTAGGAATTCCACTTGATATATTTAGATATCCTTTCATCTCAATAATGTTTCAATTCGGTGCCTTCCTGCACATCTTCTTTTAGTCGGCAATTATATATATTTTATTCGGGTACTCATACCCTTCCATGACGGTTGCGATAACCTTGATAAGTTCGAATATGACTCTTTGGCTATACTCGCCTAAATCTTACCCGAATTCTCATACTACCTTGACGAGATGGGTTTATCCTCAATTGAATTAGAATTACACTAGATTTCTGCTTGAAATCTACTTTCAATATGAACACTTTTAAAGTAGAATCAAATACACTGCCATAAGTGGACCTTGCCACACCAGCCGACACTGTGGAATCCTGTAACTATGTCTCCTACGTCATTTCACGCTACTTCGTAGTCATAGTTAATGATCGCATTTATTTTGTGTTTGGTGAGTGTACAACATGGTGCAAAGCGATCTCTCTCCAACTCCACTTTAACATAATCGCTATGCCCCATGATGCGCACTCAACATTACCCCCTCGTCCCGCGAGCGTTTACCTCGGGTGGATGCTAAATAAAATATTAATTAAACACTAATTAATCTCAATCAAAACCGATTAAATACGATTAATATCGATTAATTTCGATCAAACCCGCTCAATTTCCATTAAACAATTGAAAGTGCAAATAAAATGTCACTAAAAGTTATGTGATGACAATAAATGCACTAATTATTGTCTATCAAGTTTGTGTCACTTTCTTGAAATAGAATTCCATATGTCAATATGTCTAATATTACATACTTTATATGCGCGTGAGTCTGTATGTTTTCACTGTGAATGCGATAGAACCTCTGTACATCCTGTGCTGTATGTAAATGTCAACACTCTGAATAATGTCACCATTCCAGTTCATTTATGTTATATCCATAGGAATCATGAAATAGTAAGTCAACTATTTAAATGTCCACTGTTGTATAGTAACTAGTCAGTGTAAATAGTTATACCACTTTTGTATTTGTACTTAATGTGACAATCTGTTCATCTTTTCCACTTTTTTAATAACTGTGCATGATATGGCCATCTATTCGGATACATAGTTTTTAGTTATTTTACTCAGACCATCTGGACAGCAGATCCGCCAGCCAATTATCTGATCCTCGAATTGGTTGGATGTCAAAATGAAATTCCTGTAGCAACAAGAACCATCTGTGTAATCTTGGGTTATTGTATGTCTTAGTTTTAAGTGCTGTCAGCGGCATGTGGTCCGTCTGTAGTATAAATCTTCGGCCAAGAAGATATTTTGAAAGCTTGGAAATGGACCACACGATAGCAATTAACTCCCGCTCGCCAGCCGCATACCGTTGTTCTTCTGGAAGGAGCTTCCTGCTGATGTACACACAAGGGTGGAGTCTTTCGTTCCATCGTTGCATCAAACAGGCCCCTATGCCTGTCCCCGAAGCGTCCGTTCTGAGAAAAAATATTTTTCGAGCATCAGGTATGGTTAGAATAGGATGCTTTGAGAATGCAGTTTTTATCATATTCAAGGAACGATTAGTACTCTCTGACCATTTGACTTTCAAAGGTGCACCCTTGTACGTCAAGGCAGACAGTGGTGCAGATAGGGAGGCAAAGTTTGGTATAAATTTATGATAGTAGTTGATTAAACCTAATAAACTTCTCACTTCTTTTTTTGATGAGGAGATTTTGATATCCAGGATGCGTTTAACTGTTTTTTTTCATCTGGACATAACTTATTTTGGCTAATATGATGTTCAAGAAAAGATATCTCCCTGAAACCGATTTGAACTTTTGATGGACGTACTGTCAAACCATGTGATCGTAAGAGTTGTAATAATGAGGTTAAGCCTTGAACATGTTCGTTCCACGATGCGTGAAATAAACAAATATCATCAATGTAGGTAATGATATCCTGTCTGTTGCCTAGTAAGAGGCGCATCATGCGTACGAATGTCGCAGGTGCGTTAACCAGACCAAAGCACATAAAATTCCACTGAAATAAACCAAGTGGTGTCGTAAAGGCTGTCAATGGCTTTGATTCTTCTGATAATGGGATTTGCCAGTATCCCTTTGATAAGTCCAATTTGCTAAAATATGTTGCCTGCGATAGCTGAGGCAAAAGATCTAAGATTGGCATTGGTTCTCCGTCAGTAACTGTTATACTGTTCAATTTTCTAAAGTCAATGCAAATTCTTAATGATGTATCTTGTTTCTTCACTAATACCATGGGAAAAGCATATGGTGACGAAGAGGGTTCTATTATACCCATGTTAAGCATTTCCTTAATTTCTTTCTCTACATGCTCTTTATAGTGAATAGGAATTGGATATGGTCGTAATTTAATTGGTTTATGGTCGGTTATGATAATGTTATGTGTGATCAAATTAGTACGACCAGGTAATTCTGTCAATACATCCTGAAAAGATAGAAGAATGTTTTTGACTTATTCTTGTGCAGAAGGATGAAGCGATTGTGAAATGGAAAAAATTTTCCAAGATTCAACTGATTCCAGTGGAGGTAAAGTAAACCTCAAAGGAATAGATGAAACAGTGTCCTCTGCATGGACTACTGCAAAAGATGAAGAAACAGCCTCATCGTCAATAGTGTTATAAATGTCCTGTAATTCAGGAGGGCGTTGAGTATATGCCTTTAACATATTTACATGATATGTTTTGCATTTTCCCTTGATGTTTATAGCATAATCAACATCAGTTATTTTCTTGTTTATTGTGTATGGCTCTTGCCAAGAAATCATTAGTTTATTTTCCTTGGTAGGAAGAAGTAAAAGAACCTCATCACCTGGTGAAAATTTCCTTAGCTTTCGAGATTGGTTGTGAAGCAACCTCGATCTCTGGGTGGCATTTTGAATTGATTGTACTGCAATCTTACCAGCATCCAACAGACGTTGTCTGAGATCAATAACAAACTCGTAACTACTGCGAGTTTCTTCGTTTGTGGTAGAGCCAAGTAGTAAATCTTTTAATATGTGTACAGGACCTCTCGGATTGGCCCCATAGACGAGTTCAAACGGAGATAATCCTGTACTCTCGTGTGGTACTTCTCTAAAAGCGAAGAAAACTGCCGGTAACAGCTTGTCCCAATCACGAGGATTTGACTCTGTAATCTTCCCTAACATTCTTTTTAAAGTCCCATTGTAGCGCTCACACACCCCATTTGAGCAAGGTCTGTATGGACTAGTAAAAGCATGTTTAATACCCAACATATCTTCAATCTGTTTCATTAACTGTGACATAAATTGAGTGCCCCTGTCAGATAAGATTATCTCAGGTAATCCTATTCTTAAAAATATCAAAAATAATGCCTCTGCCACTGAAATAGTAGTAATTTCTTTCAATGGTATGGCCTCGGGCCATCTTGTACAAAGATCAATGCATGTCAAAATATACTGGTGTTTTCGTTCTGACATGATTATTGGACCGATGATGTCAATGGCAACTTTCTGAAAAGCGCGTGTTGGTACATCTGTTATTTGTATTGGTGCCATATGATCCTTGCCCTTACAAGATACTTTTTGGCATGTCGGACATGACCGACAATATAGTCTGACGTCTTTATTTACGCCAGGCTAATAAAAACATGACGTAACTCTGGTTAAGGTGCGCTTAACACCCATATGACCTGCCATGGTAATATCATGACTGGTTTTTAAAACCAAAGGTCTAAAAATTCTAGGTACTACAATTTGTGTAAGTATTTGTACCTTTATTGAAACATCTAGTCAAAACAGAGTTTTTCAATTTAAAACAAGTTGTTGCTTGTTTTGTAGGTATGACCTCTCCTGATTGAGCTAAATTAAATAAACGTGTCAAAGATTCATCTTCTTTTTGTTTTCGTACGAACAACTCTGGAGTGATGTCATGCGCATGTCGTAAAGATGCTTCTTCAGTTACTACTGGTGTTGACTCAGCTTGTAAATCAGCTGCATGTTGAGCCCTAGTGACTACAGCATTAGCAATGAGTGGGTGGAATTTAACCCATTCTTCAATTTCACCCGGAGAACATTCTTTTACTCCAGGGATATTTCCAATTATTAAATCTGTAATTGGATTTTTTAAAACACATGTTGTCACCAGACCAGTATAAAAAGGTGTGTCTATTTCTATCTTTGCCAGTGGGAACCATTCAATGGTCCCACCAAATGTGACGCATTTTACTGACTCACCTGTCAAAGCTGTTTCGTCAATAAGCGATTCTCTAATACCTACAATGGTTGACCCCGTATCCCTCAATACAGTGACGGGCCTATTGTATATGAAACCCTTATGTATAGTGAGACGTCCTATGTTCTCACATGATGCCATGGTAGGCAATGTATGACCGCATAGTAATCTCGTTTGAGATCCTGGTACATACAAAGTTTTACATTCTGTACACTCCTCAGTATTATTTGACCTTATGACACAGGCATTCGCATGGTTGGTATCCGGAGTAGTATTACTTTGCTCCACACAACCATTGGCATGTTGTTGTTTTCTGCTGGCATGTCGTGTATTATTTTGGTTACCACCTTTCTTGTAATTTTGTCTATCACCATCATTTCGATTGTTATTGTAATTATTAAATCTGCCACTCCATTGTGGTCTTTCATTATATCCTTTATAATGGGTACCATCACTTCCTCTATCATTATGGTATCCACGACCCCTTTTAGAGAAATTATGAAACCTATTTCTCTCATATGGAGCAGGAGAATACCTTCTTGCAAAATTGTATCTTCCTCTATTGGAGGAGCTAAAATTAAACCTGTTTCTACCATCTGAACTTTTAGAACGTTGGCGGTAGTTTCCATAGTCATGATAGGCAGCACCTACCGGTAATGAATCATCTGGTGTGGATCTCTTGATATCTCTGTCTGGATGGGCGACGACATATTGGCGACCACTTTTCTCACATTCATCGATGGTCTTAGGACGCTTTTCCTGCAAAAAAGCTGTTAAGTCGGCACTACATGCCGAAAGAACCTTATCTCTTAACATTAAATCAATGATTCCTTCATAAGTCTTAGGGACTTCAGCTAACTCAATCCAACGATTGAGGTAAAGTTTTATAGAGGAGATAAATTCTCCGAAGTCAACCTTTTTATCAGGTAAAATTGCATGAAATATTTCCCTGAAACCTTCTTCCGTATACCTGAATTTTCTTAACAGGGCTTGCTTTACTATATCAAAGTCTAATCGACTTTGTTGATCTAGTTGCATGAAACATTTCTGGGCATTTCCTGTTAGATGATCTGATAGTAAATTGCTCCAACGATATTTTGGTATTTTCATATCGTTGGCTTTCATCTCAAATTTTTCTAGAAAACTATCGATACAATCTCGAGTATCGATAAAATTAGGCAATTTGAATTTTGGCATCCACGAAAAATGATCATTATTTCATCCAAAGTTATCACCGGAAGCCTGAAATTGAATTTTGCTAATTCAATTTCTTTTTCTTCCATTTTCATTTTATGCTCTCTTTCCATTGCCAGAGCAGTAGCTTCCATTTCTTTTTCTTTCTCTTCCATTTTCATTTTATGCTCTTTTTCTATTGCATCTCGTGCCAGAGCATCAGATTCCATTTTTAATCTCTCTTCTTTCTCCTTTGCCTCCATTTTCAATTTCTCCATGGCTAATTCATGTTCACGATCTTTTTCTTTTTGGGCTAATTCAAACCTCCTAAGTTCTTCAGACCGTTTAACAGCCTCGCGTTGTTCTATTCTTTCAAGACGCGATAAATGTTCTTCATATTTATTCTCCGCATAATCCTCTAATTTCGCATCTGATAAACCTTTTCTAATGCCTTCCTGTCTGAAATCTTCCAAGGATGACATTATTGTAGGTAATTATGCAGTATTATTTAATTATCAATAATAATACATTTTTAAATGTAATGTCAATTCAATTCATGTAAGAGCAATGTTACATACGATGGTAATGAATGGCACAAGTTAGCCAAAATGATGATAATGATTTACAAATCACCGAACATTCCACGACAGATAAAAGAAAATATGTATAGCAAGTACATAAATAAAGAAAATGTGTATCAAAATATTAATTAATCAAACAAGACAAAAATTGACGTACGATTACAGAAAGTCATATTCAAATATAACAAGAAGACAAGATGGGGATACAGTTGACATTCAAAAATCCGGCAACCTCCGGACCTGAGGAGTGCCGGATTGTTGAAAATGCCGGATTTTTATGGTTATATATGCTATATATATTTAACAGAAAATGACTACCTGTACAGTCCTTTAAAGAAAGAAAATTAAAAACTAAATGAAAAGCAAATGAAATTTTAATGTTCATCAACTAAATAAAACAGTTCTACAGAACTTTAGTTCAACAGCTGCATCAAAACATAAACGGCTCCAGAAAACAGTGGCGCGCCAACGCGGTAAATTAAAAAATGCGCTCCGAAATCCATGCCAGAAATCTGAAGGAACCGGATTATCGATGGCCGGATTTTTGAATGTCAACTGTAGTAGACAGACGAATAAACAATGACTTATTACGTAAATAAGAATATTAACTAAAGTAAACGCGATACCTCGACGATACAACTAAACAATTATTAAATATATTCAATGGATTATCAAAGACTACTATTCAACAGTGAACTCACTGGACTCTTTGACAATGCATTCAATAAAACCCTACAGAATCGTTAACATTTCTGTATCTTCCGAGGAAGCTATAGAAATATTAAGCCCTACCATCCAATCCCGCAATACATATAAGGATGGTAAACGTAAAATATAATGAGAAAAGATTGTGATTAGCAAGAAAAGAGTGACGTTTGGGTGTTCATATGATCAGACAATACGTCTCGACATTGAACATGAACTTAGCTGCATTGGTAAAATGTTTCTCAGTCCTGGCCTTTGACTGTTTGATTTTACGAAGGAACAATATTACACAGCTCCTGGCAAGTACACTTCTCTAGTGAAGCTGGTATTGTAATCTCCGATGCTTTGTAGATCCATTCAACGAGTTGATTGAAGACTGTTGATCTTGAATTATTTTGAGTGAGATTCTGAGTTTCCTCTTTGCAGCTTGTTTAACTTTTGGCCGTTGGGAACATTTGCATATGACGTCACTGCTTCTTGTTGCCGATTAAACATTTACTGGTCAACGAAATATAGTTCCAACGTTTCCGTTCACGACTCCTTTCCTGCTGATGACAATTGTTTTTGGCGATATTCCTGCCTTATTTAGGTTCCTCCAAACCTTGATCCTTTTTTGCAATTATAAGGTTGGACCTTGACCTTGACCTTCTTGAAGCGATAACTGTTCTTAATAAAGTATTTTCAATACCTTGTACATTGGAGTTGCTTCTTTCTTGAAAAGCTTGACTATTGTAGCATATATTTGTAGTGGTGACTATCGGACGAGAAACCCCATGAATTTTCTCGGGTTGCTATCTGTTAAGGAACTTTTCCTTCTGGCTCTAGTATGTTGAATGATATCTAGGGATATTGTATTAATGTTCTGAAATATAGTCACCAAAATTCTGGCCACAATCTTTCTATTCGTAATCGCACTGTTCTTTGTGGTCTAAGTCTTTTCATCTGATCAACTGTTCTCAATTATTAATTTGTTATATCTCTATAAACTCATGCTTCCAACTGGAAATCATTTCTCGAAAACTTCTGTGTTTATGACTTTCACTTTATTTAACACAGGAACTTATGTGAGCGACACATTGCTCTTAATACAATTTGACATTGTTCATTTAAATCATCGATTCTTCATTTCATAGATTACTTTTGCACAAGTATATGCTTCTTCACAATTCTCTCGGCTATCAAGACTTATCTTCTTTTGAGTGCTTCCATAGCATAATTATTATTTCCTTCATATTCTATTCTTAGGAATTCCACTTGATATATTTAGATATCCTTTCATCTCAATAATGTTTCAATTCGGTGCCTTCCTGCACATCTTCTTTTAGTCGGCAATTATATATATTTTATTCGGGTACTCATACCCTTCCATAACGGTTGCGATAACCTTGATAAGTTCGAATATGACTCTTTGGCTATACTCGCCTAAATCTTACCCGAAATCTCATACTACCTTGACGAGATGGGTTTATCCTCAATTGAATTAGAATTACACTAGATTTCTGCTTGAAATCTACTTTCAATATGAACACTTTTAAAGTAGAATCAAATACACTGCCATAAGTGGATTAATTTGTAATAAATGTTTGTACAATACCAAACCTACCCACTATCCTGTTCTCACTGTTCTAGTCTACTATCATTTACTGGACACAGTATTAAGGTCCTAAGGGTCTTGTTGGATTCGGCCTATACTGCTTGATAGAAATACAACAGAAGTGATTGCGTCATTAATAGGCTGAACTGCCCATGGAGGACTTCTGGTGTCGTGTATTGTGGTTCGCACTATTGACCTGCCATTGAAACATCATTTTTTGATGATGCGTAGATGGCAGAGCGGATAGTGCGATTCGCTTGCATGGCTAGGCGGGGTTGTCGCACGGAAGGTCCAGTGTTCAAATCCTGGGTAAACCACTCATGTCTGTTGTTTTTCTGTTGTCTGGTGTTCTACTTCTTTATTTCCTGCGAGTGCCTGATAACATACCTTTATATTTGTTTCATATTAATTTCATATTAATTTGCCATAAGTGGACCTTGCCACACCAGCCGACACTGTGGAATCCTGTAACTATGTCTTCTACGTAATTTTACGCTACTTCGTAGTCATAGTTAATGATCGCATTTATTTTGTGTTTGGTGAGTGTACAACATGGTGCAAAGCGATCTCTCTCCAACTCCTCTTTAACATAATCGCTATGCCCCATGACGCGCACTCAACAATAATAATATTATAAAAATTATTATATAATTTTGTTATCATGTTATTATAATTAATAAATATTAATAAAATATTACAAATATAAAATTTTATTATATTATATAATTTTTGTTATATAATTTTGATATTTTATATATTATAATTATACAATTATATAATTTATATTATATAATTTAAAGTTATATAAATTATATAACTGCCATCAATGGTACCTATACCTTGTAGCGGTATGGCAGCTTGTGTACCCTGACAATCCCCAGAGCTATGCCAGAGGGAGTTTTACTCCTGGTAGGTTCAACCAAGCTGGACTGGTCTGCGTGGGTAGGGGTCAGAACAAAGCTGGTACCCTGGTCCTCCAGGTTGGGGGTTTTAGCACAGGGCCGAAACCCCTGTCTGTGTAAAAAATCGCACATGTTACGGAAACAGCAATAAATGAAAAAACTTTGATGCGGGACGGGCATCCGGAGTCTCAGGCTCGTATGACTGACAGTGGTGAAAGCCGAAAGGAAGCCACTGGCATGAAAACGGATGCCCAGACCGCAAAACACGAAACCAGAATTGGTTTTTGGAATGTCAGAACTATGAATGAGGCAGGAAAGCTGAGACAGATCACAGCAGAGATGAGGAATTACAAACTACATATCCTGGGAATAAGCGAGAGCAGGTGGACAGGGATGGGGAGAATAAAAACAGCTACAGGGGAAACAGTACTTTATTCTGGTAGAGAGGATGGTCAGCACAACGAAGGTGTAGCCATTATCCCTAAGAAAGGAATGGAAAGGTTTCTACTGGAATGGAAACCCATTAACAACAGACTAATAAGAGCAAGACTGAGACGGAGATTCACCAACACCACAATTATACAATGCTATGCACCAACAAACGACAGCGATGAAGAGATCAAGGACGAGTTCTATCAACAGGTACAAAAGGAAATGGAAACTGTACCCAGGTACGATCTTATTATAGTAATGGGAGACCTAAATGCGAAAGTTGGAACACACAATAATTATAACGAAAGAGTAATGGGGAAATGCGGCAGTGGAACAGTAAATGAGAATGGGGACAAATTAATAAGCTTCTGCAGTATTAACAACCTGGTCATTGGAGGAACACTTTTTCAACACAAAGAAGTGCACAAGTTAACATGGGAATCACCAAACGGACGAGACAAAAACCAGATAGATCACATAATGATCAATGGCAGATGGAGACATGCACTACAAGACGTGAAAGTAAGAAGAGGCGCAGATGTGGGAAGTGATCATCACCTAGTAGTAGCAAGACTGAAGGTGAAACTCAGAGCTGCTGGACCAGTTGCAGTCAAACAGAAAAGATATAACATCACGAAACTTAAGGACCCCCTCACCAGAAAAGCGTTCGTGGTCGACGTAAAGAGACGATATCTGATTACCAAAAGCCAGGAAAGAACAGAGACCGACGATGTCGACCAGAAATTCAACACCATCTCAACAATATACAAAGAAAGCAGCAAGTCATGCTTGGGATTCCAGGAAAGAAAGAGCCAAGACTGGATAACACCAGAAACGCTAAACACCATAGCGAAGAGAAAGGAAATGAAAAAAAAGAAAACAGAAGCTAAGTCTCCCAGGTTAAAGGCAATATAAAGTGAACAGTACAGTCAGTTGGACAAGGAAGTAAAACTTCAAACCCGTGCTAACAAAAGGACATTTCTGGATGACCTTGCAAGACAGGCAGAAGAGGCAGCACTGAGAAATGAACAAAGCACAGTTTATAAAATAACTAAAGCTATCAGTGGAAAACGAGGTGCAAACAACATAACGTTAGTAAGAGACAAGCAAGGAAATCTCATCACCACAGAACAGGGGCAGGAAACAAGATGGGCAGAGCACTTCAGAGAAATACTGAATAAGGAACCACCAGAGACTCAACTGAATGTTCCTGAGGCTGAAAGCGACTTAGACGTAAATGCAGACATTCCACGAAAAGAAGAAATTATCACAGCTATCAAAGGGCTAAAAAATGGAAAAGCGCCTGGTCACGACAATCTAAATGCTGAGCTATTCAAGACAGACCCTGAACTAGCAGCAGAACTATTAGAACAACTATTTGCACAAGTCTGGGAAACTGAGACAACACCAACAAAGTGGAGTAAAGGAATAATTGTCAAATTGCCCAAGAAGGGCGACCTTGCAGACTGCAACAGCTGGAGAGGAAATACCCTCCTCTCAGTTCCCAGCAAAATACTAGGCAGGATAATCATCCAGAGAATTTCAAAAGCAGTTGACCATAAACTGAGGAAAGAACAAGCGGGCTTAGGAAAGAACAGAAGATGTGCAGATCATATATTTGCCCTCAGGAACATTATAGAGCAGTGCTCAGAATGGCAGAGACAGCTGTACATTAACTTTGTTGATTTTGAAAAGCTTTCGACAGCATACACAGGGACAGCCTATGGAAAATTCTGAGGGCTTATGGAATTCCCAGCCGCATTGTTTCCATTATAAAAAGCCTCTATTCTAACTTTACGTGCAGTGTTGGATCGAGTAATGCAACTTTCGAAGTGAAAACAGGAGTACGACAGGGATGCCCCTTATCAACAACATTATTTTTGACAGTCATAGATTGGGTGATGCGCCAGACAACAGAGGGAAGTCCAAGAGGAATTAGATGGACAACGTTTTCTACGTTGGAAGATTTGGAATATGCAGATGACATTGCACTACTCGCGCATTCACATCAACACATTCAAGACAAAACCGATAGACTGAATAAGTATAGCCAGCAGGTTGGCCTGAACATCAATTTGAAGAAGACAGAGGTCATGACACTAAATGTGGGCAATCCTGAGCCAATAACAGTAAGGAACCAGAAGTTAGAACAGACAGACACATTTACTTATCTAGGAAGCATAGTAACACCTGACGGCGGAACAAGCAAGGACATTAACAACAGAATGATTAAAGCGAGAACAGCCTTTGCTGTTCTCAACAACATTTGGAAGTCTTCCCAGTACAGCACAAACACCAAATTAAGACTGTATGAGAGCTGTGTACTTTCTGGGCTTCTCTATGGTGCGGAATGTTGGAGAGTAACAGAGAAGGAAATGTCGAAACTGTCCTCCTTCCACACAATCTGCCTAAGGAAAATTCTCCAAATCTTTTGGCCAAACACCATCAGCAACCAAGAACTACTTATTCGGAGTAACCAGGAGGACATGCACACCATCATAGCTGGCAGACGCTAAAGTTGGTTTGGCCACGTCCTCAGAAGGGACCCTGATACCATCACAAGAACAGTTATGCTATGGACCCCCGAGGGAAAGCGAAAGAGAGGCCGACCAAAAACAACTTGGCGGAGAACTGTGGAAGCTGAGATGCAAAGAATGTACCACAGTTGTGGCACTGTACGAAAGATGGCCGCCGAACAAGCAAGGTGGAATCAATTTGTTGCTGCCCTACAAGACGCCACCAGGCGTGATGGCCGCTGACTGCTTTGACGGTTGGTGGTTATGGATCAAAGAAGAAGAAGAAGAAATTATATAAAATATATATATATAATATAAATTTACAATTATATGTTTTATATATATATATATATATATATATATATATATATATATATATATATATATATATATATATATATATATATATATATATATATATATATATATATATATATATATATATATATATATATTTTTTATTATTATAAATTGTATTATTATATATTAATAATATTATATAATTTATTATATAATGTTATTGTTGCGGTCAGTTTGCTGAGTCTATAGTATGTTAAAATGTACCTGTTTAATTTTGGAGACTTTAATTTAATAGATTCTTGATCAAAGGGGAGGTACTCATGTTTTACTGGGATTGTAGTTAACAGTGGTGGTTGCCCCACTTGTCTGTTAACCCAGCGTCTAATTTTAGAATCGATGTCAGCTTTTCCTGACATGTTCACCCTTCTGAGTTTAGCTCAAGGGTCGAGCGTCACGATGCATGCGCGAAGAATCTGGCGCAATTTTAAGACATCCTGTGTTAAGAGTCGAGCTGTAGTTTTGAAAGGGTCAAGACAGTTTTGGGGAAAGTCCTCTGTGTGTTCGACCAAGATGATTAAAGATTGTTCCCCAATGTTATATTCTGATGCGCCTAGGAGGCGAGTGAGTTTTTGTGATATTTATTCTGAGGGACATTAAGGTAATTTACCCTTAAAACAGTTTCTTTATTGCCAGAATGATATATGACATTTTGTAGCCAGCTAGCGACTTTTCCCTGGACGGGAAAGAGTCCATCTATGAATACCAGTAATGGAGCTCACGAAGTATTCTAATATTATATGCACTGGGCTGGTGTATGCCCAAAGAACTTTACAGGTGCTGTATCCCGCTATCTGCGGTGATGCCATTTAACAAGGTTTGATTCACCCTGTTTGTTATAGAAATATCACGGAGGCCATCATATCTATAAGCCCGCCATATTGCGCGGCCTGCTGTAGACCCATATATATATCTGACTTACTGATGTCAGAAAGGAGTTGTGTAAACTCACATATTTGCTGTATTTTGCTGTAGCTGACGAGGGTGGAATTGTACGAGGTCAGCTTTATTATAAACATGCACCACTGGCTGATGAACTGTATTCATACATGCTATGTCCTGAATTGTCAATGACTATTTTATGTTGATGTCGGCGTACCTGTCGTTGTGATGTATTAAAGTCAATCAAACGTCAGAGGTGTTCCAAGAACTATGTGAATTACTGCATGTAATTACTACAACAAGTGTGATGTCATTTTGATGCATTGTCTTCCACGAACTTTCATACACGCATTTGCATTCATTGAGGCCTACTCACACTCTATATTAATACAACACCTCAACACTTTCAAGTCATCCAAACGAATGCCAGCATTGTTGCGGCCAACCAGGGCCTGTATATAATTATGCCCGCCTGTGGGGCTTAGAATCGTTTCCAACATTGATACTTGACATTCTTCAACATTCAACTCTACATTTACAGTGGCCAAACTGAGCCTATCCTATTTGTGTCACGGACACCTGTTACGCTTGGACGAACACAGACCATTCCTGACTGTTTACATTTATAGTGGTCAGTACGGGCTTCTACATTACGGGTCTTTACATTTATGGTATCCAGTGTGAGCTCTTCTACGTCAAGAATTAGCTAGTTACAGTTATGGTGGCCAAGTTTTAGCCATCAACATTTATGGTGTGCCAGCTTGATGGGGCTATTTTGGAAGTGATCACGTCGTCTACGATTGAGAGTACTCAGCGCTGTGTAGTTTGTTGACACATCGGCTACCCCAGCTAATCAGGACGTAACTAGGTCAGAAGGTCAAATTACTATACCTTCGTTGATGCAGTAGTATAGAAGGTCAAGTGCCGTTACTAGTACTGTCACTGTTTGATAGAAGCAAGTTGAGCTGCGGTATTTAAGAAGGTCAAGTGCCGTTATTATCACCGTTATCATCATTTTGGAAGCAAGTTCTGATGTGTTTTCAGCGTTGGATCATCTAATCCTTAGAATGCTGACGATAGTTCTTCATCGTTGCTGTTGTTGACGATAGGAGTATAAAGATAAGTGGCCTGTTTATTGTTGTGAACTGTGCCTTGTATTGTGTTATGAACTAAGCCTTCCACATTTAAACATCCTTGTTTATGCTTTTATGTTTACATGTTTACATGTTGTCTTGTGGTAGGAGATCCCACGTAACAGAGGGCCTACTGTAAGCGTTCTTTATGGACTGTGCAAATTTCCTCAAGTGGAAATTGCTAGCGACAATTTGTTGCTATTTTTGTTTAGTTGTGACGAGGTGTACTTTTCTTTGTCGTTATTGTCATTATTTTTTTAGCTGTTCTTTAGTTTTTGATTTGATTTGTTTGTATCTTTTCGTCTTCTCTTCCTTTCGTCTAGTTCTATACAACCTTTATGTTTATACACTGTGGCGTAATGTATTTTGTTCCCTTTTTGCAGTTATCATCACATGCTTTGTGAGATTTTTCTTTAGTTTCGCTTTTTAATTTATTGGACTTCTGCGAATGTTATCGTATTGTCTTTGATGCTTGTTCTTTGTTTATGTTAGTATTTGTTGTCATACGCTGTTGATATGTTTATATATAGTCATACACTATTGGTACTATAGGGTACTTAGATTATAGAGGTGATTATTGGTAATATTATTATAAAGGTGATTATACAAGTTCTTTGTCAAAGACTTGTCTCCCACAGAGGTTGGGATAAAGTGAGCTGATTATACAAGTGCTTTATTAAAAGACTTGTTACCATTAAGGTTGAAATAAGGTAATTTATTATTTCAGGATACAGATCTCATATTATTAGACAAAATGTCTACACTTGAATACTTTATTGAGCAAGGGAAATCCTTTGGTAAATCTGGTTAGAAGTTGGAAGAATTCGCGACTGTTCAATATGCCAAGGCATTAAAGTCGGAAGAAAAGAGACAGAAAATGGAAAATGAACAAAAGAAAATAGAAGCTGAACAAAAGAAAATAGAAGCTGAGAATTTAAGATTGCAGATGAAAGGAAATTCCAGATGAAAATGGAAAAACAAAAGAGAGAATCTGAGGAGAAAAAAATCCAGCTACAAAGAGAGGCTGAAGATAAAAGGTTAGAAAGAGAGGCTGATGAGAGAAAAATCCAGCTACAAATGGAAAATGAAAATAAAAGGTTAGAAGCTGAGGAGAGAAAAGCGAAAATGGAACATGAAGAAAAACTCTTAGCTTTGGAGTTAGAGAAATTGAAGTTGATGAATATGGGTAATGCTAATGATCCAAATAATCAGTCAGCTTCTAATAAGACACATACTACTACTTATAAGGTCAAATTACCTGCTTTCAATTCGTCCAGTGACGATATAACGTTCTATCTGGATAGATTTGAACGTTCATATCAATCTCATAAGTCAGAGTATGTTACTCAGTTGTCAGAGATACTTAAGGGTGAAGCTCTGACTATGTTAAGCATGGTAGATGAGCCTGACAAGAATAATTATGAGGTTGTCAGGGCAGCCTTATTAAAGAAATATCAACTTACTGAAGAAGGTTATCGTCTTCATTTCAAGAATATGCTACCTGAAACTGGTGTAGAATTCTTAGAATTCATCTCAAAGATACGTCTTACATTTACACGATGGATTGAGCTGTCTAAAACAGAACATACATATGAAGCCCTTATGGACTTATTACTTAGAGACAAAGTTATGTCATCTATCAATGAGTCTTTCCTTGCTTTTCTACATGAGCGTAAACCAAAGAATATAAAAGACATGGAAGAATATTGTTGCCAGTATGTAATTGCGCACCCGCATGTTACTGTTAGCAATTCTTAAGTTAAAGAAGGTTTGCCAGTTGCTTCTGCAGCACCATACGGCCCTAACTTTCTTCGTAAATTTCAAGATGCTAAGCACAACTTTAATAAGAAAAGCAATCGTAATTATGATCAGAATCAAGGTAACCCATCACATAATGGTTCTTCTTCTAATAACTGGAGGCGATCTGACAGTCCTCGGTTTTTCGGTTCCAATAATTATGGAAACTTTAGTAGAGGTAGTCACAATAGACACTATCAAGGCTATTCTTCGTGGGGACATCGAAACCAAACTGGTAGATACTCTAATCAATGGGGAAATGACAATAGTGATTGTGGAAACTGGGATTCGAACCAGAACTGTGGTCACGGTAGGGTAAACAATGACAATTTCAGAGGGAATAATAATCGTGGTAGATCTCAACATAACAAACATAGATCTTATCACCAAGCAAACTCTGCACAACAAGAGACTCAGGGAGCCGGTGGTCAGGTGAATGATAATAAAAACGCTAATGCTATCACTTGTTCTGCGTTTGATTTTGGGAGGGCATCTCAATGCCCCCAATGCTCAACATTGTTCGAACCGACTACTGTAAGTACTTTAAGTTGTGGTCACCCTCTTCCCGCTCTCCCTGCTGCAGTTTCGCATGACGGGAGAGGATCTCTTGTCTTACATAAAGGTCTAGTGAATAGTAATCCAGTCTCTGTACTTTTCAATTCTGGATGCACTACTATCGGAGTTAAGCAATCTCTTATAGATCCTACCTGTGCCACTGGAAAAGTGGTCAAATGTGTGACATTTGGTGGCACTTTGGAAAAATATCCAACTGCAATCATTCACATTGCTACTCCCTTCTTTACGGGAGATGTCCACGCGTGTCTTCTACCGAATGCTATTGCGGATCTTATCATCGGTCGTACTCACGGAGTTAAGGAATGTTCCCCGCAGCAGATTGCTGCTTGGGAAGAGCAAAATATCCAAGCTGCCAATGCAGTGGTCACAAGAGCACAAGCTCTTAATATGCCTCAAACTTCATCAACTGAAAGTAACGAAGTGCATAGCCAAGATGATCACTTGGTAATTTCACGTGACTCTTTCATAAAATTGCAAGAAGATGATCCTTCTTTAAAAAAAATTCTCCATGCTTGCAAAAAAAGGTGATCCAAATCAGAACACAAATCGCAAATCTTGGATTACAATGAAGAATGGCGTACTTGTACGTATGGTACAAGACTCGTCTAGTCTATGCATTCACAAATTCTCGTGCCCAAGAGTATAAGAGTGCAAATTCTGCAACATGCACACGACTCGCAGTGTGCCGGACATATGGGTTTTTCCCGTACTAAGTCGAGAGTTCTTGCGGCTTTCTTTTGGCCATTTGTAAACAAAGACATACGTATTTATTGCCGATCTTGCAAAATATGTCAAGAAGTGAAATCGAGAGGCCCACGTCATGCAGCGCCTATCCAGGCTGCAGACATTCCTATTCGGCCTTTCCAGAAAATGGCAATAGATATTATTGGCCCTTTTAAGATCAAGTCAGCCAGGGGACATCAATTTATTCTAACATGTGTTGACATGTGCAAACGTTGGCCAGAGGCTATACCTCTTAAGAGCATCTCCACTGTCGATATCGCAGACGCTTTATGGCTGATATTTTCTCGTTTGGGATTTCCCAGAGAAATATTGTCAGACCATGGCACCCAATTAATATCAGACACTATGTCGCAGGTGATGTCTACTCTGCATATTAAAAGGTCTCTGAGTAGTATTTATCACCCAATGTCTAATGGGTTAGTCGAACGTCTGAACAGAACACTCAAGAACTTACTTGGTAAGATAACTGAGGATCATCCTCAGGATTGGGACAGGGTTTTACCCGCGGCTCTCTTTGCATATAGAGAGGTCCCCAACGAACATACAGGATTTTCTCCGTTCGAACTTGTCTTTGGCGCGCGACCGCGCGGTCCTATGTCTTTACTTCATGATCTTATAACTGCTGATAATATTAACGATGACACTCAATCTTCTTATGAGTATGTCATTGCTCTCAGGCAGAAGATTATGGAGGCATGCAAACTAGCAACTTCCTCATCCGAATTTGCTAAAGAAAAGGCAAGGCAGTTTGCAAATAAGAATAGATGCCTACGACAACTTTGTCCTGGCGACAAAGCACTTGTTTTGCTCCCTTGTAGGGAAAACAGACTTCTTATTGCATGGAAAGGTCCGTATGCAATAGTCTCAAGAATTTCCGATGTCGACTATGTTGTCGATATTGATGGAAAGCATAAAACTTTTCATATAAATATGCTTACGGAATTTCATGAACGACCAGACTATTTGCAGCCTATTTTCCAGGCTACGGACGATGCTCCAGTCCCACATGGTCATTACTCATCCCTGTCGGTAATACAGGATGAGGAAACTATTTTTTCTGATGTTAATCTTCCTCTTCCAGTGATTCCACTTCATTCTACGGAATCATGGAAAAACGTTACTGTTTCTCCTAATTTATCAATTGAGGAACAGCGACAAGTTTCTTCTACGCTACAAGTATTTCAGGATGTCCTTACCGACATTCCTGGACACACAAGTGTCATTGAACATGACATAATACTTACCGACCATAATCCTATCAGGGTCAGACCTTACCCTATCCCTATTCATTTTCAGACACAAGTCGAGAAAGAATTGGATGAAATGATACAATTAAAAATTATTGAACCATCCACTTCAGCATACTCTTCGTCCATGGTTATTGTTCGAAAGAAAGACAATAACATACGTCTTTGCGTTGATTATCGCAAATTAAACCAAGTTACGAAATTTGATGCTGAACCTATGCCTTTGTTAGAAGATCTACTTATTAGACTTTCTAATTCTCGATTCTTTACCAAACTAGACTTGTCAAAAGGTTATTGGCAAGTTCCGTTAACTGAACGAGCCAAACCTCTCACTGCTTTCTCAACACCTAGGGGTTTATTTCAATGGAATTTCATGCCTTTCGGCCTTATGAACGCTCCAGCTACTTTCGTACGCATGATGCGTCGAATTCTCTCATATCGTTCAGATGTCATTGCATACTTGGACGATATTTGTCTTTTCAGTGATTCTTGGGAAGATCACTATTTGGGTTTATATGAGTTACTATCTACTCTACGCGAGCATGGTTTGACTGCAAAACCCTCTAAAGCCTATGTCGGGTTTAGTGAAATTTCTTTCCTGGGTCACCGTGTTGGTCATGGTCTCTTGAAGACAGAGGACCATAACACTTCTAAGATACTAAACATTTCTATTCCTAAGACGAAGAAGCAAGTACGTAGTCTCTTAGGTTTAATACAATTTTACGGGAGATTCATTCTGAATCTATCTTCGATTATGGCACCTCTTTCAACCCTATTAAAGAAAGGGTCTCCTAATATGGTGCGCTGGTCCCATGAATGCCAATCTTCATTGGATCAGATTAAAAATTTATTCTCATCTCCTCCAATCTTAATGCTACCTGTTACTGATAAGACTTTTGTTCTTCGTAGTGACGCCTCATCCACTGGGATCGGGGCGGCACTAATGCAGGAGTATTCAGGAACTCTGCATCCTGTAATGTATATCTCTAGGAAACTGAATGCGGCAGAAAGGAATTACTCGGTTCTAGACCGTGAATTGTTGGCTATGGTTTGGTCAATCCTTAAGTTACAAAGATTCCTTCTTGGTGCGCATTTCATTGTGGAAACCGACCAAAAAGCTCTTACAGCTATTCAGAGTAAGAATTTGAAGAGCTCGAGATCCACTCGATATGCCATTGCTCTTCAGCCTTTTCATTTCACGGTACGAGCTATCCGTGGTTCGGATAATGTCATGGCGGATATACTGTCTAGATGCCCACATGACTCCACTTAACTCTTGTGTCCTAAATTTCCTGATACACGTCTAGACTTATGACAGTTCTTTACTATAACAGTATATGTTAACACATTTGTGTTCACCTTAAAGTTGTAAATTAGGTGATTTCTTTCTCTGTTACCATCTTTGGTATAACGGAGGAAGGTTTAGTTATAGCAATATAAGGGACGAAAGTTCGCAAAGCCACAGTTTATAGTTTATAATGAATGTTTGATTGCTGTATATTAGAAAATCTTACGGTTATCATATAGAATTATTTGTATTTTCTCAGCAGAATCATTACTGGTGCTGGGAGAATCTGTACATGTTGTCATCTATGATGTATTACGATGTCCATACTTACCAGTCGGACGACACTGTAGATGCGCCCGCTTAGAATTTGATCTGCGACATCATTTATCTGCTATATTATTAATATTGTATAACATTATATTAAATCATATATTGCATGTTAGAATAATGTACCTTTATTGGTTAAAGTGATTGTATCACTGTTTTTGATGATTTGTCCATTGCTAAACTTGGAAATAAGGTACTTGATGTAATATAATATGATATGTATGTAATTTTTGGTTTGCATTGTAACTTTGTCAGCACTGTAGTGTACGTTGGTGGCACCTCCCAGGATACGTGTATACTTAGAGAAATGCTTTCTCTAATGTGCTGAGATATATTCTCACCTGACGTTCTATGCGTCGAGTTAGCCTCATATTAGGCGTTATATTTATTTGTGATACTTCTCATCTGCGCATTATTTGTGCGTTATGAGCTTGTTGTATCTTGCTCTTCGATGTATTTCAAAAAAAATGTTTAATTTTTTTTCCCGGGGGGTGTGGTAAACTGTTGCGGTCAGTTTGCTGAGTCTATAGTATGTTAAAATGTACCTGTTTAATTTTGGAGACTTTAATTTAATAGATTCTTGATCAAAGGGAGGTACTCATGTTTTACTGGGATTGTAGTTAACAGTGGTGGTTGTCCCACTTGTCTGTTAACCCAGCGTCTAATTTTAGAATCGATGTCAGCTTTTCCTGACATGTTCACCCTTCTGAGTTTAGCTCAAAGGTCGAGCGTCACGACGCATGCGCGAAGAATCTGGCGCAATTTTAAGACATCCTGTGTTAAGAGTCGAGCTGTAGTTTTGAAAGGGTCAAGACAGTTTTGGGGAAAGTCCTCTGTGTGTTCGACCAAGATGGTTAAAGATTGTTCCCCAATGTTATATTCTGATGCGCCTAGGAGGCGAGTGAGCTTTTGTGATATTTATTCTGATGGACATTAAGGTAATTTACCCTTAAAACAGTTTCTTTATTGCCAGAATGATATATGACTTTTTGTAGCCAGCTAGCGACTTTTCCCTGGGCGGGAAAGAGTCCATCTATGAATACCAGTAATGGAGCTCACGAAGTATTCTAATATTATATGCACTGGGCTGGTGTATGCCCAAAGAACTTTACAGGTGCTGTATCCCGCTATCTGCGGTGATGCCATTTAACAAGGTTTGACTCACCCTGTTTGTTATAGAAATATCACGGAGGCCATCATATCTATAAGCCCGCCATATTGCGCGGCCTGCTGTAGACCCATATATATATCTGACTTACTGATGTCAGAAAGAAGTTGTGTAAACTCACATATTTGCTGTATTTTGCTGTAGCTGACGAAGGTGGAATTGTACGAGATCAGCTTTATTATATACATGCACCACTGGCTGATGAACTGTATTCATACATGTTATGTCCTGAATTGTCAATGACTATTTTATGTTGATGTCGGCGTACCTGTCGTTGTGATGTATTAAAGTCAATCAAACGTCAGAGGTATTCCAAGAACTATGTGAATTACTGCATGTAATTACTACAACAAGTGTGATGTCATTTAGATGCAATGTCTTCCACGAACTTTCATACACGCATTTGCATTCATTGAGGTCTACTCACACTCTATATTAATACAACACCTCAACACTTTCAAGTCATCCAAACGAATGCCAGCATTGTTGCGGCCAACCAGGGCCTGTATATAATTATGCCCGCCTGTGGGGCTTAGAATCGTTTCCAACATTGATACTGGACATTCTTCAACATTCAACTCTACATTTACAGTGGCCAAACTGAGCCTATCCTATTTGTGTCACGGACACCTGTTACGCTTGGACGAACACAGACCATTCCTGACTGTTTACATTTATAGTGGTCAGTACGGGCTTCTACATTACGGGCCTTTACATTTATGGTATCCAGTGTGAGCTCTTCTACGTCAAGAATTGGTCCGTTACAGTTATATAATTTTATTACAATTAAAAAAATATTAATAAAATAATAAAAATATAAAATTTTATTACATGATATCATTTTATATTTAATATATTTAAATTATATAATTATAAAATTATATAACATATTACATAATTTAAAATTATATATATATATATATATATATATATATATATATATATATATATATATAATCTTATAAATATAGAAGAGGTGTTAAGAACAGACAGACCTAGGGAACTGCATAATATAGTCAAACAATATTGTTGCGTGCATAGAAACCCCTTCCATGGTTTCATAATATGATATAAACTGTGAACATAAAGCAACTTTAGTTACTTACCGATCCGCCTTCACTGACGCGCTTAGTCAGATAGGGGATGCGGCCATTATGTATCATGACATTGGAAGCTATTGATGTACTACCCATTATTTATGAATGTGTCATGACTTGGGATCTACTATGTATGCCTGCAAATTGATGTGTCAACCTGTACCCATGATTTACTCGTTATGTCCCAGTGTGTGCGTCTAAATAAACTGTGTAAACAAAGATTCCAGCAGTCTGCATTGGTGCCTTGTAGACACAAGTGTATGAGTGATTAGATTGGTCAGAACACGAACAGTACACCATTCGCGTTAATCACACTCTACACTTCTACTCCATATATATACCATCCTGCGTCGGTTGAATTGACCAAGTTTCAGGCCTGCTTCCCCTGGAGCCTTAGAGGGAAACTACTATTTACAGCTGCCTTTGCCTTCCCTAACTTAGGACTAGGGTGAGTTACCCATTTACAGCTGGGTAGACTGGAGCATGCCTGATCTCAACAACTCTGTACACTACAATGGACATATACAGTAGTGGCACCACAAACAACATGCTACAGTGATTGATAGTGGAGCTTTACAGAAGAAAGAGAACACACCACACTTCTTTACAGACTGACACTTTACAGTGTGAGAGAACTTTACAGTGGTGGCCAGTGTGAATCAATCATGAATTATCTAGCTTTACCATAGACAGCATTTTCATACACAAATGAATGAACGTCTATATCTTTTCCACCTTAAATAGCCATATCGATTTTTGTAATATGTGTGTCAAAATATGCACGCAACAAATATATATCACGAACAAATGTTAATATTAGTGTCTGGGAATATGAAGGTCTGATGCTGTTCTTACAATGCATATGACTTTTAACAGATGAAAGTCAATTAAATATCTGTTAAAGTCAGTTATATAAGTGGAACCACCAGGCCTTTACACCCCTCCATTTTAATATAATTCTTGTTCAGAGTTTCTTCTTGATTTTGTTTGTTTTTTGTTTATTTATTTAACGTATTAGCATAATTGTGATTGTCGCTATTTACAATGATTTGACAAATGTGATGCAACTTTCTCATCGGCAGTTGTTCATATTATTTGGAATTGAAAACAATATATATCCTAATTATAACCCATCAGAGGTTGAACGGGATATTTTTCTTCATTAATTAAAAAAAAAAAAAAAAAATCTTACTCGACGCTTATTCCCGCTACTAACCCTGGTATTGTCGACAAAAAATGGCGTCCACGTCGTTCAGCCTCGTTTTCGATTCTGACTCAGTTGACGTCACTCTGTATAGAAATACAGGGCACTAGCTGCCACTGTGTTGTATATAGACGTGCTACCCTGGCACACACAACACAAAAACGCTTAGCCCATCATAATTCTTGGATACAAGTCAAGCAACCATTCACTACTAGGTCGGGCGTTGGCGTAGCTGGCAAGTAATTCTTAGGGCTTTATGCTATCAGATAGATAATGTTAGTCCTTTACAGGACTTAGTATCTATCAACGCTGATCGGGTTAGCAGTCAACAGAGTTGACATTTTTTTGGATAATAAATGCGCTCTGATATAACCAAATAGGTTGAAAGGAACGCGCCTCGCCAGAAGAAGGCAAAAACCGAACCAAAAAAAAAAAAAACGCATAGCCCACTAGAGGGTGTTCCACGTTCAGCACATGGCCTTCTTTTTTTTTAAATCCTCGGCCACTGACTGACGAACCAATTAGTTGTATCATAATACATGTTGTGGATGGGGAAGAAAGGGTTGGGTGCCTTATAACCTTAAAATTTCCGACGCTGTCATCTGCCCCCTGTCTGTATTTACTGCAACTATAGATGACTATGTTGACAAACAACAAAAAATGTTTATTATCTAGAAATTCTCCTCTCTTCTGGGACACACAACACAAGACAGGATGTCAACAGTGAAGATTTGGCAATCTGCCTGCCCACACAGTAATTGTTGTTTGTCTCCGAGTTTTGACAATAAACAATGTTGCTGCTGTTGGTTCTAATCTACAGCCTAGCTTTTTTTTTTTTTAAATAATTTTATCGTCTTCACTGTATTCATAGATGTAATCTTGTGGTTTGGTTTTTTGGTCCATGTACAAGAAAAGTGGTGCTTGTCTTAATGTGATATCTGTTTCCATGTGCGTTATAATTTGAGTATATAGTCATCTTTATTCTACATGGCATTAAATTGTCATCTTGAATTGTCTAATACTATCTACCAGCCAACGCCGGCTTTTTTTTTTCTTTTGGGTGGGGGGGGGGGGGGGCGCTGCAGCACCGGGCGGCTACTTAGAAGTAGGCGCTGACATGTAAAAAAAAAAAAATTAATAATAATAATAGAATTATTTGCTTAGCTTGCATGAAACTGATCATGTTCATAATGTCTATATTATACCGTTAAAAAAAAAAAAAAGCAGCACATTGAATGCCACATGAATACAGACACAATACAAAGTACAGAAATGTTTTAACAAACCTAAGTTTTTTTTATGTTTGTATTAAATACTACAGTTAACAACACTTGCAGAAATGACAGCGTAATCCAAATCAGTAGCATGAAAATGAGTCATTTAAGATTACAAACCCCGGGAGGGGAAAAAGGTGCTGGCCCGAGGGGGGGGGGGGTGGAATGCCATCATGAGACCTCACACCACCTTGAAAATTCCCTAGCGCCGGTTGTGCTACCAGATTTGTTGATCTTGACTATGTTGATGAAAACTGTTACCAGCTGTGTAATCTTGACAATATTGACGCATATAAAACTGCTGTCTTTACTTATACCGGGTATTCATCTTTGTAATCTTGACTTATATACCCGGTATTACCATCTTTGTGTAATCTTGACTTATATACCCGGTATTACCATCTTTGTATAATCTTGACTTATATACCCGGTATTACCATCTTTGTGTAATCTTGACTTATATACCCGGTATTACCATCTTTGTGTAATCTTGACTTATATACCCGGTATCACCATCTTTGTGTAATCTTGACTTATATACCCGGTATTACCATCTTTGTGTAATCTTGACTTATATACCCGGTATTACCATCTTTGTGTAATCTTGAACTCCGCCCATGCCGGTCCCAAGCCCGGATGAAAAAGGAGGAGGGCGGCCTGCATGGAGGCTGTAAGGAGGCAGCCCCTCCACCATGCAAAGGCACAACAGGCCAATCACCTGTTTGTCTTAAACTATGATTACGAGAAATACAAGAGAGAAAACCGGACTGATTCTAAAGGCGACGAACTGGAACGGACTACGGACTACGACTTATGGAACTTGGAACACAAGAAGTATAAATGGGAAGGAAGAGGAGCTGGTGGAAGAGATGAGGAAAGCAAAACTAGAAATCCTGGCTATAACGGAAACGAAGAAAAAAGGACAAGGAGTCATGGATCTCGATGGCAACACGTTGCTCTACAGTGGTGTACCCATATCTGAAAGAGCTAAAGGGGGCGTGGGTTGCATTGTGGCCCAAAATCAAAAAGATAGTATCAAGGGATGGAACTTTGTCTCGGAGCGCATTATGGTTGTAAAACTAAAAGAAGGAGAAACCATAGTCAACCTGGTCATAGTGTATGGGCCAAATGAGGATGAGAGAGCAGAGGTCAAGGAGGAATTCTTCGAGCTGCTTCAAAGGACAGTGGATGACTGCCTAGATGAAGTTATCATGCTCGGAGATTTTAATGCCAGAGTTGGAAATGACCATGCTAGATGGGGTGGAGTTATCGGAAGATATGGAGAAGATACTCTCAATGACAATGGAAAGCGACTCCTTAGATTCTGCAGTGAGCAGAATCTGATCATTACAAACACAAAGTTCCCCCATAAGCGCATACATGCATACACTAGATGTGAACCAACCAAGAATGAGAAGTCAGTGATCGACTATGCCATTGTTCGGAGAAGCTCATTCAGATATGTCCGAGATGCAAGAGTCTGGAGGGGGCCAGAGATTGGAAGTGATCACTACCTGCTAACAATCAAACGAACAACTGAAAGAGTTGCTCAGCCTAGGAACTGCCCAACATCACGCAAGAAACCAAGTAAACGAGCAGGAGAAATGAGCATTAGGACCTACAAGCTGAGAGAGCCAGAAATTAAGACCAGATATCAGGGGCTTATTGCTACAGCAGTGAGCAACACAGAAGAACGACCTGATGACTTGGAAACCCTCTGGAATAAATTCAAGGATATCATAAAGACAGCTGCTGCAGAAGCATGCGGTGAAGTCCGACTTGGGAACCAGAGAAAGAGGACACCTTGGTGGACAGAGGAAGTCAAAGAGAAAATAAGAGAGAAGAAAATGGCATGGAAACAATACTTAGGAGCTAAAAACACAACAGGACAAATGGAAAAATATAGAGAATATGTGACACTCAGAACAGAAGCAAAGAACAAAGTGCTAGCAGCAAAACAGAAGTCCTGGGAAGAATTTGGAGAAAAGCTAGAAAAAGATGCACAAGAAAACCAGAAATTGTTCTATAAGACCCTAAAGAACATGAGGAAGGAAAAACAATGCCCTCTCAAATTTATAAAGGACAAGCAAGGCAAATTGCTTACTGCCCCGAAGGAAGTAATGGAAAGATGGAAAGAATATTTCTCAGAACTCCTGGATGGTGAGCATGGTGAAGCATCAGAAATGATAACCACTAGCACAGAAGAGAAAACCAATGATGGTGAAGATGACATAAAGATGGAAGAACTGAGGGCAGCACTAGAGAAAATCAAGATGGGCAAAGCAGCAGGGCATGATGGTATAACACCAGAAATGGTTAAGTACATGGGAGCATCAGGCGACCTATTACTCTTAAAGGTCCTACAGGCAGCATGGTGCAACAAGACCATACCAAAGGATTGGGAGATTGCCATCATAACACCAATTTTCAAAAAGGGTGACAATCGACAATGTGGAAACCATAGAGGCATATCCCTTCTCAGTGTCCCTGGTAAAATCTACTCTAGAATCCTAGAGCAGAGACTCCGACGCCTAGCTGAGCCACAATTGGATGAGGTCCAGTGCGGATTCCGAGCAAACCGAAGTACTCAAGACCTAATCTTCACACTCAGACAGCTGAGTGAAAAGGCCCTTGAGTATAAGAGTGAGATCCATCTTTGTTTCATAGATCTGGAAAAGGCGTTTGACAGGGTCCCCTGGAGCAAACTTTGGGACTGTTTGGCAAGGAAGAATATTCCAGCACCTCTGATTCATGCTATACAGAGCTTCTACAAGTCTTGCAGAAATTATGTGAGGACAGCAAACCATAAGTCAGAAGAGTTCAGGACCACCACTGGTGTAAGACAAGGTGATATCCTGTCACCTTATCTTTTCATACTCCTCATGGACGATGTCATCAAGGCATGTAAGGAGAGAACAAGAAAGTATTCAGTGGGGTACTGGAAGATGAGACAGGTCTATATTTCGGAGCTGGCATTTGCTGATGATGTTGCCCTGATTGCTAAATCAGAGGCACATCTCCAATCCAACCTGCAAGTCTGGAAGGAAGAGCTGGAGAAGAGAGGGATGGTCATAAGCAGCTCTAAAACAAAATCCATGGTGATATCACGAGAAGAAAGAAAACATCAGATTAAGTTGGGAGAACAGGTCCTGGAGCAGGTCGACCACTTTAAATATCTCGGAGCTATTATAGACCGAAAGGGAGGCATCAAAGAAGAGTTGGCCACTCGAAAAGCAGCGGCTGGGAGACTTTTTCAGGCCATAAATCGTGGATTCCTCAGCAAGAAAGAGGTTGGTAAGAAAACGAAGATGGCTGTATACCGCTCCACCTATGTCCCAGTTTTGACATATGGATGCGAGTCGTGGGCAATGACTACAACCCACAAAAGCCAGATCCAAACCTCAGAAATGAGGTATCTGAGGAAAGTGGTTGAAGTAACAAGAAGAGACATGGTCCGCAACCAGACGATACGTCAAGGCCTAAAATCCCATCCGCTGCAGACCCAAATAGAACAGTCCCAACTAAGATGGTTTGGCCATGTCTGCAGAATGGGAGAAGATCGGCTACCACGACAAGCATGGGAAACAAAGAGCCAGGGATCCAGACCTCCAGGACGACCCAGAGTTCGCTGGGAGGACAACATTAGACAATCTTTGAAGGACCGAGGACTAGAATGGAACCAGGCCAGGAAGAAGACAGCTGATAGAATGGTCTGGCGCTCTCTCTTCCAAACCTCTACACTTCACGGTAGAAGGGGAACGACTAAGTAAGTAAGTAAGTGTAATCTTGACTATGTTGTTCTTAGAACGCTTACCTCGCGTAGCAGAGTTACCGGGTTCGACATCTGGTAGCGTCACACTACAGCATCAATCAATCAATCAATCAATACCCTTTAGCTCCCAGAGAATCATAGGCCTTCAACAAACACATGCCAAGTCTTCCTGTCCTGTGCCATCCGCTCAAGTTCTTTCCATGTTTTCCTCATCATTTTCACCTCTGTTTCCAGTTCTCTTCTCCATGTGTTTTTTGGTCTACCTCTGCCTCTCTTTTCCTGTGGATTCCAGAACAAGGACTGCCTTGTAATGCTATCAACGGGTTTCCTCAATGTGTGTCCTATCCATCGCCAGCGTCTTCTTCTCAACTCTTGTTCCACTGGCACTTGTCTGGTTCTTGTCATCAATTCCACATTTGTGACTTTTTCATACCATTTCAGTCCTTCTATTCTACGCAAGCACCTGTTTATAAAAGTCTGTAGCTTTTTGGTTGTTGTTTTTGTTGTTTTCCATGTCTCAGAGCCATACAATAGGACTGACTTGACATTTGAGTTGAAGATTCTTATTTTCGTGTTGGACTTGATTTCTCTTGACCTCCCTATGTTTCCCAATGGAATAAAAGCTCCTCTTGCATTTTGTATTTTTATTTTGATATCACTGTCTGTCCCTCCAACTTTGTCTATATTACTGTCAAAATATGTGTACGATTCTACATCCTTTAGTGGTGTTTCTTCAAGTTCAATCTTGTTATCATTTCTTGCATTTATTCTCATAATCTTTGTCTTTTCCCTGTGTATTTTTAGGCCCACTTGTTGTGACCTCTGATCGAGAATTTTTATTTTCTCTTGCATCTGATTATGGTTATGGGACAGAAGAGCTAAGTTATCTGCAAAATCTAGATCATCAAGCTGTTTACAGATTCCACTGAATTCCATTTCTGTTGTGTGATGTCGATGTTTTCATAACCCAATCTATTGCTAGTAAGAAAAGAAATGGAGGCATCCCTGTCTCACTCCCGTTCTAATCTTAAACGGTTCTGTAAGTAGTCCTTCATGAAGAACTCTGCATGTCATGTCTTCATAGGTCTTCTTTAATAAATTAATGATCTTCATGGGAACTCCATAATGCCTCATCAATGTCCAAAGTGATTCTCTGACTACGCTGTCAAATGCCTTTTCGTAGTTCACGAATCCGATGTATAGCGGTTAATTCCATTCCAGACTTTTGGCTATCTGGTCTGTACATAATCTGTTTTGTTGAAATCCTGCTTGTCCATATCTCGGTTGCTTGTCTATGGACATAGGCTGCTGTAAATGAGCACGTGACTGCTCTTGATAGCGAAGACAGTGAGCAAGAGAACTAGTTACTCCACCTGATAAAGCTGGACCTGATATAGTCCATTCTCTAACACTTCACGCCTCTACGGCATTATTTGCTATGGGATTACCTGTAATCGTTACAATATTCACTCTGACAACAGGTAACCGACACCACATTTTAGTAACTCTTACGATCTGGCAGTTTGTGTTTTCTCCGGTCAAAAATACATTTTTCAGTTACCCATTCATCACACCAATTCTCATATTCTTTTTATACGGAGTTATTTTTTATCAATAGACCGGAAGTGCACATCCGTTCTGATGCGCATGAAAATCGTGACAGTGTCCAGCATGTTAAAAAAATTTTTTACCTTACTGTGGACAAAGAAAACAACACAAAGGTGAGGTCTTGTTCAGACGTAATTAACAGCCAGCAAGGTCAAACCCTACATATGAAGAAGAAGTCACAAGCAGACAGGGTCACATCAGAAAGTCGGTCAGAGAAACACGCACACACAAAAAAGACAACCTTTTGATCAACAAAATACCTTTAGTTTCCGCGTGTTACAACCTATTTTGCTGGCCTAGTTTTATCCTTGCTGTCTACAAACTACTATAGCGAGAACAAACAGACCCCGCCACTGACTTCTGTAGCATGTTCATTAATACTATATAAGGACTGAGAGCAATTACATATTCGTAAAATAATGGAAGAATGAGTAAACACAATATAAGTTATTATAAGAGCAGGGCTTGGAACATCGGAGATTAAAAGCCAAGTGAAGCTAACCATAAACGTGGAATGGAAGACAACATGGAAGGACAATAATAAAGGCAGACACACGTCAAACTGCTGATAGAACCAACTAGGACGTGCCAGATCAGAGAAGAATTAAAGGTACCCTCGAACAAAAAGCTGTGGCGTCTCGGTGCAGCGTACTTTATGATAGAGGAACCACACTGCCTAGAATGTCAAGAAGAAAATGACATAGACCACACTACCTGATCCACTGTAAAAAGTACGAGCAACAGAGGATAGAATTAAAAACAGTATCGACATGACAGATGATAAGGTTTTAAGTATAGATGCCCCAGAGGAAGCCCAATCAATACTAAAACGATTTATACACAAAACAAAGGAAAACATTTAAGGTTAATAACAGTGACAATATTAGTAATAAGAATAATAATATCCCAGAAAAGAAATTACTCCAAAATAGAAATTAATCAACAAAATAATAATAATAGCCCCTTCAGTCATAACTGACTATGGGAATGCGCCCCTGAGGTGACAGCCCTCAGCTGCTTATTTTCCTGGTGCTCCTCGACGTTTTCTCCCCTCCTCTGCTTGTTGTGTGAGCCTCTCTTCGCCCAATCTGAGGTGGCGCCGTAAATAGCATCGCCACTTAGTGCGATCGGCAGCTTCATCCTCTCATGTTGATGGATCCATGTCCAGTGCCCTCATATCTCTCTTGCACACATCTTTGAACCTCAGCTGTGGTCGCCCAACTGTTCTCTTGCCATCTGCTAATTGTCCGTAGAAGATATCTTTTGGGATGCGACCATCTTCCATGCGGCGAACATGGCCAAGCCAGCAAAGTCTGCGCTGTCTAAGCAGTGTATACATACTTTGAAGGCCAGAACGTGACAACACCTCGACATTTGTTACTTTATCTTTCCACGAGATGCCGAGGATGCGGCGTAGACACCGTGATTGGAAGGTATTGAGCCTTCTCTCTTGCTTAGCATAGGTCGTCCAGGTCTCGCTGCCGTATAGGAGTGTGCTGGTGAATAAGGCATTATATACCGCAGCTTTGGTCTTCATTGTGAGTTTGGACTTTCCCCAAACACGCGATGTGAGGCGGGCAAAGGTAGCTGCAGCTATGTCAATGCGGCTGTCGATTTCTGTATCCAGTGAGAGTTTGTCATTGATGGTAGACCCTAGGTATGTGAAGTGGTGCACCATTGCCAATTCATATTTATCGATAGTGATAACTGGTGCAGCACCCGCATCCTGACCCAGCACATTCGTTTTCTTTAGACTTATTGTGAGGCCAAAGTCCTTGCATGCTTTAGTGAAGCGATTCATCAAGTTCTGAAGCTCCTGTTCGCTTTGAGTGACGACTGCAGCATCATCAGCGAACAACAAGTCTCTTATAGTGACCCTTCTGATTTTTGTTTTTGCCTTCAGCCTTGAAAGATTAAATAGACGGCCATCTGACCTAGTGTAAAGGCCTGTTCCTTCAGTTGCATCTCTGAATGCATGTTTCAAGAGTAAGGCAAAGAAGATCCCGAAGAGGGTCGGAGCCAGAAAACAGCCTTGTTTAGCGCCACTTCGTATGTCAAAGGGCTGTGATGTGCTTCCAGCATATTGGACTGTTCCCTTCATGTCGTCATGGAATGACTTTATCATTTCCAGCATTTTAGAAGGGCAGCCTATTTTCAGGAGGATTTTGAAGAGTCCATCCCTACTAACCAGGTCAAATGCTTTTGTGAGGTCTATAAAGGCGATATATAAAGGCCTTTTCTGCTCTCTTGATTTTTCCTGAAGCTGGCGGACAGAGAAGATCATGTCTGTTGTTGATCTACCAGCTCGGAATCCACACTGTGACTCTGGATATATGCGCTCAGCTAACTTGTGTAGTCGCATTAAGATGACTTTGGCAAAAACCTTACCAACAATACTAAGAAGAGAGATGCCTCTGTAGTTATTGCAATCACTTCTGTCTCCTTTATTTTTGTACAGTGTTACAATCTTGGCATCTCGCATGTCTTGAGGAATAGTTGTCTCTTCCCAGCACTGGCACAGCATCCTATGCAGGGGATGTAATAGCGTGCTCTTACAGCATTTGATTAAATCAGGAGGAATCCCATCACTGCCTGGTGCTTTGCCAGAGGCCAAGCTATCAATGGCCTTGCTGAGTTCCTCTAATGTTGGTTCGGCATCCAGCTCCTCCATAGTTGGCAGACATTTGACAGCATCAAGGGCTGCAGGCGTAACGGTATTGTCTCTAGCGTAAAGCTCAGAGTAGTGCTCGACCCACCTCTCCATCTGCTTACCCTTATCGGTTAGCTTCTCTCCGCTGATGGTTTTTAGCGGTGCCGTCTTACTTTTATGGGGGCCAAGTGCTTTCTTTATACCGTCATACATTTGTCTAATGTTGCCTGTTTGCGCTGCGATCTGGATGCTCTCACTGAGCTGGAGCCAATAGTCATTTGCACAGCGTCGAGCAGTTTGTTGAACTTTGCTTCTCGTAGCCTTCAGGATCTGTAGGGTTCTGGCACTCGGTGAACGTTTGTATTCATTCATAGCACTGCGCTTAGCTTCAATGACAGGTGCCATCACATCTGATGAAGCATCAAACCCGTCATTTGACTTTGCTGTTTTCTTACCAAAGGTGGCAAGTGCAGTACTTTGAATGGTGTTCTGTAGATGCTCCCAGTTCTCTGTAATAGTATCACCATGCTGAGGGCTACTGAGCACTTTCTTGAAGGTCGCAGTGAATTGAGCGATCATGACAGGGTCTGACATCTTGCTGGTATCAATGCGTGGTTTCCCTTCATGTCTGACACGATAGAGTTTTCTTGGTTGTGCTCTGATTTTGCAGAAACCAAGGAGTGATCTGTATCACAGTATGCACTATGGTACGAGCGCGCGGAGAGCACAGACCTGAGAAGTGGCCTTCTGACGAGAATCCGGTCCAGTTGGTGCCAGTGCTTGGATCGTGGGTGTCTCCATGACACCTTATGCTGGGGTTTTGTCTGAAAGAAGGTGTTGGTCACGCAGAGGTCATGGTGGACACATAGCTCTAACAGCCGTTGTCCATTTTCATTCATCTTGCCAATACCAAACCTGCCCAGACATGAAGGCCATGAAACATTATCTGCACCCACTCTAGCGTTAATGTCACCAAGGAGAACAAGCTGTTCTTGCCTAGGTATGCTTTTGATAACTGCTGTTAGATTCTCGTAGAACTCATCTTTAGCTTCTGAGGCAGAGTACAGGGTAGGAGCATACACACTGACAAGGGTGATGGGACCTGTGCTAGTTTGCAGGCGGAGCGTTAACAGGCGTTCTGATCCATTCTCGCCTGGTTCAACCATTTTAATTAGCGATTTTTTTACCGCAAAACCTACTCCGTGTTCTCTAGTTTTATTAAGATCTTTCCCTTGCCAATAAAATGTGTAGTCCTTCTCGCTCACCGTTCCAGAGTCCGCCAGGCGCGTTTCCTGAAGTGCAACTATATCCACCTGAAGTCGTTTAAGCTCATCATTAATTATGGCTGTCTTCCTTACATCGTTTACGTCCTGTAGGTTTTCGGATAGTCCAGTCAACATAGTCCTGACATTCCAGCATCCCAATCTGAGAGTTTGCTTATTTCTATTATTCTGATAACTGCTTGGTGTAAAATTTTCTGTCCGCAGTTCGGGTTTGACCCTAATCCCCATGCACCCAATGGGGAAAGCAGACAGTGGCGGGACAACACCTTATTGACTGAGGGCTGCCCAGCTTGAAGCGGGCGGTAGCTGTCCAGTGAGATCCTAGAACCTCTCCTACTGTTGGAAGTAGCCCCTGGCGCCATGCCCTACACCAATTGGGCAAAATGCTTATAACCGGTAACTGCTACTTCCCGTGTTTTGCCGACACCTATAGGGTGAAGCTGGAGTGTCCTCTCCAGGGCGCGAGCTTGGGCACAGTTATATGGAGATCAAGCTGTTGCTCATGCAGCATGTTCCCCCTCTCCACATAGCTGGTAGATCCAAAAGAACGGCAGTAGCCGATACAGTTTGGTACCAGCCACGTCGCAGGAGTTGCCAGAATAATGTCGAATCGACATTAGACTGCCTTAGGGACTCCGACTCCGGATTTATCCTCAGGGTTTACTCCCGAAGCCAATTCCATAAATGGATATTCCCGCAAGGCAGCGGTGGTTTGAATTCAGAATTCCTTCTCTTAGATAAGCTACCAACCAAGGATCACGAGCCCTATCTGCCCGAAGCTGCTGGTTTTAAGGCGCCAGTCGCTCGCCTTTGCCCCTTCTCCCGTCAGTGAAAACAGTTCCGCCGGGCTCAAATTGAGCCACACGGGAAGGCCGGGAGCTGGACTTGGTTGTCAGAGGCTGCTTGAGGCGCGTGCCATAGAAGCATTTATCTGCAGTGAGAGCTTATCCTCACTACAACTCCCGGCTGTAACAACCTTTGGAACCAAAAAAAAACTTATTATTATTAATATTATTATTATTACTCATAGTGCAAGGAAAAACAAAGAAGTAACAAACAAACAAACAAAAAACAAGACTTAAAAAGAAGAAATACTAATATAAATTAAAACCATCAACTGCAAAAGACATTAGTTATCTAAATACAAAACCAAAAATAAAATGACATTAAATACCGTAATTATAACCAAATCTTAGGTTGAACAGGGTAGTCCAAGATGGTGGAAGAGCAGAGGCAATAATGGTTAGCTGTTAGTGCACTATCATCTTCCTCATCACGTTTTTAAACCAAAAAAAAAACATTCATAAAGTGTCGCTTGTTTGCACAGTTAACTTAATTTTGTTCAGTTTGTAACAGTCAACTGTGACCTTGCGTGGTGACCTGCACTTGCTCGTCGTAATCTGACCTTACAGGATGTTAGTGATGTCTCAGTCTGGTAAAAATACCTGACAAGTTGACTAGTTTATTACCAACTCTGATAACACTGGACCGTTATTCTACGGGATTACCACACAGTTGCCCTCTAGCCTTTATGGGCCGAAGTTTCATTTGGTGAACAAGTAGATTGATAGAACTAAAGATTAAGTTATAGGTGTGACCAAAAATAACACCACTCCAAAGATCCTCACAAAATGGGTATAGATAAGTAGACCACATCATAGAAAGTGGATAGATTACAACATTGAGGATAGAACTAAGTGGGTAGATTACAACATTGAGGATAGAACTAAGAAAGTGGGTAGATTACAACAGTGAGTATAGAACTAAGAAAGTGGATAGATTACAACATTGAGGATAGAACTAAGAAAGTGGATAGATTACAACAGTGAGTATAGCATTAAGACAAGGGTATATTATAAATAATGATTAGAGTACAAAAAGTGCACAGATGAGAAAAACCTTGACCTCTAGAAACTTGGCAGAAATACGACCGCATCAGAGAGGTGCTAGAGATTAGGCGTTCATTTTGTTTACAATTCTGCCTTAAGTACATGTAGGCCAAGTTCAAGGTTGCATATACATTTCTACACTGGATGTCTTAGTGTATGGCTTTATTTCCAAACTTTCAGTTGTTGACCCATGTGGCTGGCTGGCAGACAATACCCTGGCCAGGTCTAGGCCAATCCCTGACTTTATGTGACGTTTTTGATATGCCTATTGTGCATACCTGTGTGTGTGATTTAAAAAAAAACCGAATTGACACCATTGGTTTAAAAAAACTGTTTCTCCATTGTTTGTTATTGTTCGTTTCCCTTTCTTGTTTGTTTTATTGTATGTGTTTTCTTTGTTCAGAAATTTCATTGGCATCTTGTTTGTTATTTTTATTTTCTGTTATTGCCTGTATTTTATTTTTATTTGTTGTTATTCAAAATACAGCAGCAATGTGTTTATCTCTGGGAGTTAATTTTTATGTCTGGGAGTTTATTTTGCTCAGTCAGACAGTATTGACACTTTTAAAATTATTGTTTCTCTTCTTTTCAGAGTTGATAGTCTCCAACAAGTTGTCTCTCAAACTTGGTCGATCAGAGAAAACCGAAAGTACAAAAAGCAACAGAGAATGCTGCAGAAAGAGTTCAGCAAACTATCAGCCCTAGTTGTGCCACACAGCATGAGCCTGATGGATGGTCGTCACATGCTAGTTGATGCCATGACAGAGTCTCAGAGACATGAGATGTACTTACTTGTACAAGATGCTGCTCAGACTGGACAAGGCTTTGGTGTGGACGAGTACAGGAATGAGGCAGAGTTTCTGGAGGACATCTCAGATGGCTTCCAATTTGCTGTCATGGACAAAGATTCTGGCGAGATGGTGGCTGCCTTTATTCTGGCTGTCAGTAAATACTCCCGGGGTTGTCTTGTTGCAGATCCCTTCATCTTGGTCAAGAAAGATCAGCGAGGTTGCAGACTAGGGTCATTGTGTATGACCTTGTGCATTCAGTTTGCCATGGACTTGGGCTTTATGGGAATTTACTGCGATACTTTCAGCAACAATGTAGTTATGATTAAGATAATTGAGAGCATCCCAGGCTTCCAGAAGGTCGGATGTCTGCCCATGGCTGGTGTCTTGAAGGATGGTCGCCTGGTTGGCACAGAAATCTACTACAAAGATCTCAGACCAACTCCAGCTACTGGCTAACCTGGTCCTCCATTTCCACAATGAACGTTGACATAGTTACCTTATGTAAACACTGACAGCCAGGAGTTACCTCCTGTAAACATGCTCGGTACCCACAAACCAAGAATAGCCTGTGGCCTTTACTGCTATGACTTGCTGTGATTCACAGATTCTTTGGATTGAGCTGAGATAACTTTTATTAGTTCATCAGTTTTGTTAATTCTCTTTTTTTCGTTTCGTTGATTATTTACTTTCTTGTTTCGGTATTTCTGTTAGATTTTACGATTTTCTTGTATTATTATTGTTCTTTTTCTCTCATCACTGTTGTTGTTTACTTTTTCCATCTGCTTGTATCGCCCATTTGTTGTATATCACCATATAGTTTTTTATTACCTATATGTATTCTTGTCTTTGTCACCTGTTTGTGGCTGACGAAGGGTGAAACCCAAAACGTCCCTTGTTTCTTGTGAACCGTTATTCGTAAAACTGATTAAATACCGTTTTATTGGTTTTAATACTTATATGACTTGCTGTGACTTTGACTGTTGTGACTTGCTGTGACCTTGACTGCTATGACTTGTTCCAAAATTCTCTTGCCAAGAAGATAGTATATTCTTAGACTGAATCAGCATTCAGGGAATCTCAGGTTGACAAGGTAGACTACTCTTGACAGGAACTTGTTAGTTTTGGTGAAAAAAGAAATAAATCAGGGAAATCAATCTTGATAGCACTTACGTCTGCAGCAGCATCTTGCAGTGGTTGTTCATGTGACAACAGTCCAGCTGTTATCTAGAGTCTAAGATTTGTTACACATTTAAATGTGAGGTGAGCAACGGCAACAGTTCAGACTTTTATCATAAACGTTGACCTGATACTCTGTGCTCTACTCAGTGGCAGCAGTACAAGCCCACAACAAGTTGTAACATTAGAACTTCAAGCACTGTGATGTAACATTATAACTTCAAGCACTGTGATATAACATTAGAACTTCAAGCACTGTGATGTAACATTAGAACTTTAAGCACTGTGTTGTGACATTAAAACTTCAAGTGGTGTGTTGTGGATGTGAACTTCAAGTGGTGTGTTGTGTATGTAAACTTCCAAGTGATGTGTTGTGGATGTGAACTTCAAGTGGTGTGTTGTGGATGTGAACTTCAAGTGATGTGTTGTGGATGTGAACTTCAAGTGGTGTGTTGTGGATGTGAGCTTCAAGTGGTGTATTATGGATGTGAACTTCAAGTGGTGTGTTGTGGGTGTGAACATCAAGTGGTGTGTTGTGGATGTGAACTTTAGTGGTGTGTTGTGAATGTGAACTTCAAGTGGTGTGTTGTGGATGTGAACTTCAAGTGGTGTGTTGTGGATGTGAACTTCAAGTGATGTGTTGTGGATGTGACCTTCAAGTGGTGTGTTGTGGATGTGAACTTCAAGTGGTGTGTTGTTGTGAGAAGTAGTCAAGAAGTGACTTTCATTGTTTTATTGCCTTCTGGCAGGTCATCTGAGTACAATGAATAATTATGAGATAATGTGAGAGTCTCAAACTGCCTGATGTACCAAGATTCAGTAGAGTTGGCGAGACATAATGGTTTAGTGTGCATAGAACTTACAATGTGATCGCAACTGTAGATAACCTGACTTTGCATATGTGTGGTGCTCTATGTGTAATGTGTGGTAGAGTGTGATATATATATATATATATATATATATATATATATATATATATATATATATATATATATATATATATATATATATATATATATAATAATAAATTCTTTAAGCACCAAACACGGCGCATAAGGCAGAAACCAGTGCTCTCCAGGTTGTTCGTTGTGACGCCACTCCTCTTAACTCTTGCACATTATTTAGGCCCAACGTTCTTCCTTCTCTTATTATTGTTCTTCTGAGTGTTTCTTTTGGTCTTCCTTTTTTCCTCTTACCCTCAGGAACCCAAGTGAGCGCCTGTAGTGGTATTCTGTTGTTTTGCATTCGTAGGACATGACCGATATATGACCATCGTCTTCTCCTTATATAGTCGGAGACATATTTCTGCTTAGAGCCTTCTCTTATTTGTCGATTAGTCTTGAATTCTTTCCAACTGATGTTCATGAGTTTTCTAAGACATTTGTTCTCGAATGTATTCAGCTTGTTCTCCAATGATTTTGTTATTTTCCAACTCTCACAGCCGTATGTTAACACTGAGATAACATTTGAATTAAACAGACGAAGCTTGGTATGTATATTCAATGATCGTAATTTCCAAATGTTAGATAATCTATTGAAGGCGCTAGCTGCCAAAGGAATTCTAGTATGGATTTCTCTTGTTGTGTCACCATCCTGAGTCATTTTACTGCCTAAATAATTGAAACTTTCAACTTTCTGTAGTTTTTCCCCGTTCAAGATGATATCAAAGGTCTCGTTAGAAAAGTTCATAGCTTTAGTTTTAGAGGCATTTATTTGGAGACCTATTTTAACCGAGAGGTTATACATTTACGTACGTGCATGCACAATTCCTATTGTAACTTTTGTTTCAGTGTTGACTTATGTTCATCTGCCATGACAGTGTTCCTTCATCTGTGATAGTTTTGAGTGAACCAGATGTACAAAGTTACGATCCTGGAAACAGCATCAGACTCTCCCATCTTGATATCACCCACCAGTATCACATCTGGTTGGACACTTCATGTTCTCTGCTTCTTTCCTCATATTGTTGTGAAGTTTTTGAATTGAGTTGTACGTCATCGTTACTTTTCAAATAAACACAACATCATGATAAAAAAATATATTCTCTGCATGTGTCAGTACATTCATTCCTTGCTGTACAAATGGTGTTTTTAAATAGTCCTGTACTTCTGTCTTGTTTCTTGCGCCACGACAACCACATAAGAATACTTGAGAAGATCATGAACAACCACAAGAGAATACCTGGGCAAAGCTAAAAAAAAAATAGATATATCATTACACAGATACAGAAAAGACAACCTGGACATGTGATGAGAAGAGAAGCAGTCAGGAAACTTTGTGGCCAGAGAACAGATGGGAGGTAATAAATATAACATTATTGGAGACAGGCAGAAGGAAAAGACAGGTCATTCATATTTCGCCTACAAACAATAGACTTCCTTGTTAGTTATTAAGTTATCTAGTTGTAATTCTATCTTACATTGATATTAAAGCTATCATCATCCACAATTTTGACCAGAAATTTTTGTTGTTGACATGAAAATTTGAAAGTCTGCAATCAAGAATTTCACTCTCAGGACAAAGGACCAAGTTTGCAATCAAGAATTTCCCTGTCAGGACAAAGGACCAAGATTGAATCAAGAATTTCCCTGTCAGGACAAAGGACCAAGATTGAATCAAGAATTTCCCTGTCAGGACAAAGGACCAAGATTGAATCAAGAATTTCCCTGTCAGGACAAAGGACCAAGTTTGCAATCAAGAATTTCCCTGTCAGGACAAAGGACCAAGATTGATATATATTTATTATTTGTTTGTTTTATGTACATTTTATTTCATTAAAAACATTATTACCCATGATTACAAAGTGAAGTGATTTCCTGTTCTTTTGTGTCAACAATTGTAGGATTTAAAATATACAGTTGGGTTCAAGCCCACATGTTTAGTGAGAATGTCATAGACACATCAGGCCCACGTATATTGCGAATGCCATAGACATATGGTTGTCAACACCAGATTTACTCACTCTGTGAGCACAAGCTGCTCAGTCAATCTGTGAACATATGCTGTTCACTCAGTTTTGTAACCTTACTTACTTACTTACTTAGTCGTTCCCCTTCTACCGTGAGGTGTAGAGGTTTGGAAGAGAGAGCGCCAGACTATTCTATCAGCTGTCTTCTTCCTGGCCTGGTTCCATTCTAGTCCTCGGTCCTTCAAAGATTGTCTAATGTTGTCCTCCCAGCGGACTCTCGGTCGTCCTGGGGGTCTGGATCCCTGGCTTTTTGTTTCCCATGCTTGTCGTGGTAGCTGATCTCCCATTCTGCAGACATGGCCAAACCATCTTAGTTGGGACTGTTCTACTTGGGTCTGCAGGGGATGGGATTTTAGGCCTTGGCTTATCGTCTGGTTGCGGACCATGTCTCTTGTTACTTCAACCACCTTCCTCAGATACCTCATTTCTGAGGTTTGGATCTGGCTTTTGTGGGTTGTAGTCATTGCCCATGACTCGCATCCATATGTCAAGACTGGGACATAGGTGGAGCGGTATACAGCCATCTTCGTTTTCTTACCAACCTCTCTCTTGCTGAGGAATCCTCGATTTATGGCCTGAAAAAGTCTCCCAGCCGCAGCTTTTCGAGTGGCCAACTCTTCTTTGCTGCCTCCCTTTCGGTCTATAATAGCTCCGAGGTATTTAAAGTGGTCGACCTGCTCCAGGACCTGTTCTCCCAGCTTAATCTGATGTCTTCTTTCTTCTCGTGATATCACCATGGATTTTGTTTTAGAACTGCTTATGACCATCCCTCTCTTCTCCAGCTCTTCCTTCCAGACTTGCAGGTTGGATTGGAGATGTGCCTCTGATTTAGCAATCAGGGCAACATCATCAGCAAATGCCAGCTCTGAAATACATACCTATCTCATCTTCCAGTACCCCACTGAATACTTTCTTGTTCTCTCCTTACAGGACTTGATAACATCGTCCATGAGGAGTATGAAAAGATAAGGTGACAGGATATCACCTTGTCTTACACCAGTGGTGTTCCTGAACTCTTCTGACTTATTGTTTGCTGTTCTCACATAATTTCTAGAAGGGGCAGCCTGAAAAAGTTATTTGGACTTCAGAGTGCGAACACTTTTACGTCACCCTCAAGGAGCAGCTATCCAAATCCCCAATTTTAAGGTTAGCTGACCTTGAGAAACCTTTCATTTTGCGGATCGACGCATCGGGTCAATGGATCGGGTCAACTCTGCTCTGTCATCGGATGGCCTACTACTGATACCATATCATCATTCGTGCTAATAGTTATCAGTTAGATTAGGAAGAATAGTTACGAGGTTTTATTGAAATAGATTCGAGATACGCATTTATCAGATTGAAACTGAAACTAGGTTAAATAGCGACTCAACGCTAATTTTTGGCGGGAGTTGCTCAGCAACCGATGACGTAAATCGGAATAGCCAACACACTCCATCGGTAGGTGTTGAAGGTGAATGGGAGTATTCTTAATACGCCACACAGGCCATCATTGTTGACGTAGGGAATGATGGTGGGTATTGTGCATTCACTGACAAGGACAATTCCGTATGGTCGGGCTTACTGATGGCCGGCTATATAAATATATATTTGCGAATGCGTATAGGCTCTTGGTTAAATATCCATAGCACACATACACTCATAACACACGAAGAAGTCAAGAAGGGTGAAACGGCTGGTACAGTTCAAACTGTTTATTACGTTACAACACAAAGACGCCGACATAAAAAACATACTGTCAATAGTACAAGGTTTGAGCACATCACGCAGATAACATTAGTTCACTACCTCCAATATAACGATAACTCTTCCGAGCAGTCTGCGGGCATCGCAGAGTTAATAACATCTCAGTGACTCCTCTTAAGCAGGCTGCGAGTAGCGCAGTCCTAATAACAATCTTAGTGACTCCTCTGAGCAAGCTGCGAGTAGCGCAGTGCTAATAACAATCTTAGTGACTCCTCTGAGCAAGCTGCGAGTAGCACAGTGCTAATAACAATCTTAGTGACTCCTCTGAGCAGGCTGCGAGTAGCGCAGTGCTAATAGCCGAATACGTTCCTAGCTTCCAATAATACATATATGTCCTCTTCACCTTCTTTGATAATGCTAGGAGTACGCCAAAGACGTCCTTGACGTCAAAATAATATGAATGCTCTCTTAAACTTCTCTGACCGCATCAGGAGCAAGCCACATACATGTCAGCCATAAATCTTTGGCTCATAATATCATAATAATAAGTTCTTGGCTACAAAATAGCGTAAATGTACTTTTACCTTCACTGCTCTGGCAATACAATACAATATCTAATACACATTAATAATAATAATAAATTCTTTAAGCGCCAAACACGGCGCATAAGGCAGAAACCAGTGCTCTCCAGGTTGTTCGTTGTGACGCCACTCCTCTTAGCTCTTGCACATTATTTAGGCCCAACGTTCTTCCTTCTCTTATTATTGTTCTTCTGAGTGTTTCTTTTGGTCTTCCTTTTTTCCGCTTACCCTCAGGAACCCAAGTGAGCGCCTGTAGTGGTATTCTGTTGTTTTGCATTCGTAGGACATGACCGATATATGACCATCGTCTTTTCCTTATATAGTCGGAGACATATTTCTGCCTAGAGTCTTCTCTTATTTGTCGATTAGTCTTGAATTCTTTCCAACTGATGTTCATGAGTTTTCTAAGACATTTGTTCTCGAATGTATTCAGCTTGTTCTCCAATGATTTTGTTATTTTCCAACTCTCACAGCCGTATGTTAACACTGAGATAACATTTGAATTAAACAGACGAAGCTTGGTATGTATATTCAATGATCGTAATTTCCAAATGTTAGATAATCTATTGAAGGCGCTAGCTGCCAAAGCAATTCTAGTATGGATTTCTCTTGTTGTGTCACCATCCTGAGTCATTTTACTGCCTAAATAATTGAAACTTTCAACTTTCTGTAGTTTTTCCCCGTTCAAGATGATATCAAAGGTCTCGTTAGAAAAGTTCATAGCTTTAGTTTTAGAGGCATTTATTTGGAGACCAATTTTAACCGAGAGATGACACAAATTATTTATTGCTTCTTGGGATTGTCTTGGTGTTGAACTTAAGAATGCTACATCATCTGCGAAATCCAGGTCCCCCAGGAATTTTCCATTTGTCCATTTTATACCCAATTGTTCATTGTGGGTATAGTTTCTCATAACCCAATCAATAGCTATTCCAAAAAGTAGTGGTGACATAATACAGCCTTGTTTCACCCCTGTTTCTACTGTAAACCATTCTGTATTCCCTTTATTTGTTCTAACACAACATCTTGCATTGTCATATAGCGCTTTGATTATATTCACATATTTTGTTGGAAAACCATAGATTGTAAGTATCTTCCACAATGATGGGCGGTGTAGACTATCAAAGGCTTTTTGAAAATCGACGAAGGTGATAATAAGTGGCGATTGCCTTTCCACTGATTCTTCTATAATTGTTCTTAGTGTGAATATTTGATCAATACATGATCGTTTCGGCCTGAAACCCGCTTGTTCTTCTCTGATCTTTTCGTCAGCATGCAATTTAAGTCTTTCTAACATCATGCAACATAATAATTTTCCAGGTACTGATAATAGAGATATACCACGCCAGTTATTACAGTCTGAGATCACCTTTCTTCGGTAACTTTACAATAATACTGTCTTTCCATTGTTGTGGTGGTTGTTCTTCTCTCCATACTTCATTTATAATATCTAAAATTCTCAAGAGGTTAATACACATTGCACAATCTTAATACGAGCCTTCTATCCCAGGCTTTAGAAATATCATGGGGAATCTTCAACATTTATATTCCACCAGAAATATCTCCCCAAAAACACAGTAAGTAAACATGGCTGACCAGCCCGGTCAAACGCCCAGAGCGAACTGTCACGAGATATCTCGCATATCAGTCCCGCCAAACAGTCACGCATGCGCTGTTACCGCGAACCGTGAACTGTTCTCAATCTCATAGGAACGAGAAGGTTCTAGAACAAACAAGTCAAGGGAGGTAACCCAAAGTTTGGCCTGTACATAAAGTATTACAGCCTGTAATTTCCCCTTGACCACAATAAAAAAAATATATATAAAAATCTGTCTTTAACAGTAGGCATATAAGATCCAATAAAATAAATAAAGAATTATTAGACTGACCAACCAGAAAGATTGTAAAAGCACTCACCACTATGCGAAGGCAGATTTCGATATCCGAAATCCGTTGATCCCCAAAAGCCAGTTTGTACGGACGTAGAACAGCTGGTCTTGAAGTTATCAAGATATCATCTCTGTAAAGCAGATGGTTTGTTTTTAATGTTGGAAATTCCTATTTATCAGTAAATACAGCTTCGAGTGACTTTTTCATTTTTCAGAAATAAAACCTAGTGAGGCCAGAAATGCCTAAATGTCGGGAGAACGAGATGAATTTATATGAAATGAAACGGAGCTCATAAAATGTCAGACTTAGATACAAATCATAAAGAAGTGATAGAGGATCTACTGTCATTTACTCCTGAGTCGGGTAAATCTAAGAAGCAAACGCAAAGGAACTAAGAAACAAAAATACTTATCCCAACTTGGATATCAAAGAAGGGAGAGATAATAAATAACCACAAAGACACATTTTTATGAGGATTTGTAAATGAATGCATGGAAATGACTTTGTTTGTGGATTGTATATACAAGAAAATAACCTTGTTTTATTGGATCCTGGGGACTTTTCTTGACTACATCATGTTGAAGGTTTTACAGCAAATTGTGAACATGGAGTATGCTAATAAATGTCACACAATATTAAATACCACAGAGGAATTCTGGAACGAATCTGGGTGCAATTATCATCAAGAATTAATATCTCTGGCAGTATACCAGTATTCCTAACTTGAGTGATACAATAAGCATATACACACCCCATGGTCACACTATAGGCTATATGGTGCCGTAACCAGTCCTCTTAGTGACATAGCATACAGGAGAGGTATATACTGAACGAAACTGATATACCTAAAACTCTACCAATGGATCCATATCAACAACAAATGGCGCAGTCACTACCTCAACAACAATACCAACAGGCTTCTAATATCCCGCTCCCCAATGAGCAGGAGTCAACCATGACAGCTCTCCAGAGGATAACAGATACACTATCCAACGTTGACCACTACGCCAAGTTCAACCAAATACGATCAGTGATAACTCCCTTCGCAGGAGAGGCGAAACTTTTTAGGAAGTGGCTCGTGGACATTGACAAATTTTCTTCAATGATAAATGATATCACGGATGCAGACAAAACACGGGTTGCATTTTTGTCCAGTGACTCGCTGGTCACATATTTTTTACGAAGGCGTATGAAACTCTATGCAGACGAAACATTTGACTCCCACAAGAAGGAACTAGTGAGTAGATACAGTGACATAATTGACGACCAGCACGCTTGGTCATTACTTAGAAAGATCAGGCAAGAAAGGAATGAACCAGTCCAATTCTACGGTGACCGATTGTTGAATCTTGCTGAAGAAGCATTTTTAGATGGATCTATCCCATCACCAGAGCCCGAGCGTCATTTGGTAGGAATATTCGTTGATGGACTCCATGCCGACAATCTGAAACTTCATCTTATCCGTAAAGATACGAAAACAATAATGGAGACAATTCAGACAGTGTGGCCATATGACCTACCACCATAGCATTTATTCGTGCTAGAGTCTAATAATAGAAACTATCATTCACTATTATAGAAAATAAGCAAGCAAGATTTTTTTACAAATAAAAAAAGAAATATAAAAAAAGCCCGAGACACACTGAGTGAAGTGAAGTAAGGTAAAATTAACTGTGCCAGCTTTGACATAACCCACGCTGGTGTTTGGCGGGAGTTGCCATAGAGATTAGTGACGTAGATAGGAATAGCCTTGCTCCCTGTAAGATAACATGACGGAATGACCAGTAAATAAATGAATAGAATAAAATTTTAACCAATGAAAAGTAGCCAGCAAGCGTGCATTACTAAGCCGGCTGAAAAATAATATTCGGAAGTGCAGTTGGAAGGAGTTGAGCATTGTATTAAGACGTGTTTGTGACCGTCTTGCTCCTACGTTGAGATATTCAACAAAATATATTATAATTCCATACTCTTCAATTTTACTTGCAGTCGCAGGAAGAGATGTCTTTATTTGTGTAAAATCTGCACATGCAGATGTTATCTTAGTGGTACATCCACGTAAGTAAGACCCAACGAACTATATTGTTTTTATTTCAGCCCAGTTTTTCGTAATGACACATGAAAATAAATGAAGTGGTTAAAGAAAGAAATAAATACTGTAAGGCAACCTTCAAACGAAGTGCCCAACTATGAAATAATTATCACTAAGAACTTGGAGGATTTTGATGATGAGGAAGAATTTTATAAGCCACCTTGGATAGAAGGAAGGATGGAAGATACATTATACATATTGATAAAGAAGATGTACACCATTGCTGAATTATTGCCTGTTGATTTTCAACCAGTTCTGTTCAAATAAAATTTATTATCAACTATCAAGGCTGTTGAAGGATTGCATGTCAGTTGGTCCAGTTAGATGTATTGTACAAGGTTAATATATCTTCACCACTGTTATCTCCTAATCGTAACATCTTATAAGAGGAAAGAACGACCTGGTACGCATTAGACATAAACCAAGAAATAATAACCTCTGGCGGACTTTAAGCCAGTAAAGATCAAACTTAGAGTAGGCTATATAAGCAAAAGTAAAGGGACAACTATCAATAAATACGTGACACCGCCACATGTAATTAGAAAAGGTGTCGTGTCCAGTCCCTCATTCAAATAACACGGAAACAGCAGCAGTGGTAGAAGATAATGTTCACAAAACGTTCCGCCGGAGGATAGGTAGGGAGCCAAGATTTGATGCAGTCCTCGATCACGAACAAATGGAAGTAGACCATGCAAGACAACAATGGCGTCGACCTGACATCCACAGACACCATAACCATACTGGACGTGATGTACAACATAATTCATATGGACCAGTACAAAGACAGAATGTGCACAATGTGTCCACAATCATCTGCTACAATTGTAATTAAAAAGGACATATGTCTAAAAATTGCAGAAACAGAAACGCAGATAACCACCACAGGCAGTTTCCAGTTCATTCAAGGCAGAACTCAAGACATAACGGATACCAAAGTCAACAACACTACCCACAGGGAAATTACAATTATGGACAACAAATACCCAATACCCAACACAGTTTCTCCAGAGGTCATCCAATGCAGGGAAACGGACTTGGCACGCGTTAGGACGGATCTCTATCCGTGTCCGAAGCAGAGGTAGCAACAACAAAAGCTCCATCCAAAGGTCCCATAAACGAAATGAAAAGCGACGAAAACTGAATGAAATCCACCCAGTAACAGAGGAACCACAATTAGTTCAGACTAATATCACTCAAAATGAAGTCACCATACATCTCGACCCGAGTTCCTGTCTGATCACCATTGAGAACAGGAATTACAGAGCACTCATAGATACAGGAAAATCTGTAAGCCTCACAAGGGAACAACTTTATAAGCAAATAAAGAAATACGTACAGTTCCAGCATTCCAGAACATATATGGCATCAGTAACAGGGGAGGAATTGAAATCCTTAGGCACTGACCATGTCACATTTAAGATTGGCAGCCAGACGATCAAACATGCATTCGTTATCACTAGAGGCATGAGTAGAAATTTTATCCTAGGAAGAGATTTTCTGTCAAAACACCAAGCCCGGATATATTTTGATCTCCAGAAAATAAGACTAAATGAAGAATATGTGGAACTCCAGGATGACATCCACATTACATCATTAATCCGTTTAACAGCCCCGGTTACCATCTTACCGAATTCATTAGTCATAGCCAAGGGTGGGATCAAAGCGTCACTATATAAAACCTGGACAAACAATTCACGTGGAACCCATACCTGGAGAAGATATAAATGAAGACCCAATGCTGTTTATTACAGAAGGGATAGCAGAAGTCACAACCAATAGAGACTTGCCAGTTATGATAGTCAACACATCTGGTAAAACGACAACCATTGCAAGAGGTGCTATCATAGCTCAAGTACAATCATCCTCGATACGAGACGCCTATAAAACTAAGCAAGGTAACACTAACGGACATAATGCAGACGAGAGTCATATCCATAAATCCCCACCCCCGCGTCAGACCCCACAAAGTTTCCCACGCCACCCTATTGACTCTGCTGCATGGCACGATAGGTCTAGAAATAAAACTGATGAGATAAGGAAATGCAGGATCGCCAACAAGGACCGACGCACCACTAAAGTGATTCATGGTGCGAAAACAGAGTATTGGTCGCAACAAAATCGCTATACACCCATATCTGCCACTGATCGAGATAGGAGGTATACACAATACATCACTTCGCAGAACCATACCCATCAGTCCCTGTCCTCGCGTCAGACCCCACAATACACCCCCCGCCGCCCCCAGGGTTCAGTACAAGTGCTTCGACACACCATAGTACCCCCAAGGAAAGCGACGGAGAGTTCAACACATGCTAAACAATTGCCCGGAGGATACCTGTAAGCACCGAACAGAGAAATGGTATACACGGATGGCACAGAATAGTATCATAACACCCGAAAATATCAAACTAGAAGACAACCCGAAACCGATTATCAGTTTCACTACGCAGATATAGTTGATCAAGAGATCATTAGAGAAGCCTATCGAAATACACTGTCTCCTGAGGAAAAACATAACCCTACGAGGAACACTGTAAACCTAGTTACACAGAATCAACCCACGTTGCAATGATGTAGAGTAAGCAGCCTTCACAAAGCCCCATACACTTCGAATCAACGTAGATCACAGAATGATCGAGCTGTTTCATTCCCTACTCAGGACCATGAAAGGAAGAAACCTAATAATATAAATTACATTGCTAAAAATCGACGTCACTGCAATCCACAGAAGAGAGACTCTTACCACCACCATCACCCAACCAGACAAATAATCCCTTTAATGTCCTGCCAAACAACCGAATGGATAAATAGCCGTAGTGGAAGAGAGAGCGCACAAGTAAATTGCCGTAATGAAAGAGAGAGCGCACCAGTTGATCAGCCGCCCCCACAAAACAAGCCAGAAAACCAAACAAACAAGTCACACAGACTGTCACAACTGCTCGAAACATTAAACACCACAGAGCAGCATAAATCAAGACTGGCGAAATTCATCACCAAACATCAAGATGTTTTCGCTCTCAACGATATGGGACTTTACAGAACAGCTACAGTACAAATGGAGATCCCCACAACAACTGAAGAACCTATCCATTTAAAACCATATCATACCCCGCTAAAAAACTAGGAGATTGTTGAGAAATATATTACCGAGATGTTGGCTGCAGTTATAATAGAGAGATCAAGATCCCATTGGTCCTCACCGATCGTAATAGTAGCCAAGAAAGATGGACCATCACGTTTCTGCTGTGACTACCGTGCTTTAAATAGGATCACCAAAGTTATCTCATACCCTTTGCCAAGAATCGACGACATACTGGCAACGTTAGGTAATTCAAAATACTTCACCACGTTAGACGCTCGTTCCGGTTTCTGGTGCATCTCCATGTCACCAGAGGCCAAACAGTAATCTACGTTTTGCACTCACGTGGGAAGTTTTGTTTGGAATGTGATGCCATTCGGCCGAAAAGGTAGCCCCGCCTCGTACATGTCGTTGATGGACGAGGTGCTGAAGGATATGTAAAATTATGCACTGGCTTATATAGATGATATACTCATCCATACTGGCGGATCGATTGAAGAACATTTACAGCATGTAGAGAAGGTGTTTGACAGACAGAGACAACACATGATCAATCTGAAACTAAGTAAATGTGACTTCTTAAAGACAGAGACGAAGTACCTCGAGTTTGTTATTAATGAAGCAGGCATCAGACCCAATGAGGACAAAGTAAAAGCTATCCGAGAGATGCCCAGTTCCAGAACCGTACGACAAATAAGAGGTATCTTGGGCTGTTGTGGATACTTTAGACGAAGTATCATCAATTTTTCCAAAATAGCTGAGCCCCTGATCGCCTTAACGAAGAAATATGCTCGTTTTAAATGGTCAGATGACTGTCGAAGATCCTTTGAATACCTGAAGTCAGCACTCACAACCATACCATTACTCGCCCACTCGGACATCTCCCGTCCCATGATTTTATATACAGATGCATCCGACACAGCTATTGGAGCATGTCTGGTACAACCCACCTCAGATGACGAGCAACCAATCCTTCCTAACATCCCAAATGAAAGACCTATAGCATTTTTATCCCATGCACTAAGCAAAACCCAGAAACGTTGCACAACCACTGAACGTGAAGCCTATGCAATTCATTATTCCATACAAACGTTGGACTTTTATGTGCGAGGAACACAGTTGATTATCAGAACGGATCATCAGCCGTTGCTAAATTGGCTCACAAAAACATAGGAGCAACCAAAGAAGCTTCAAGTATGGTCTATGAATTTGCAGTCATACGACACGACGATAGAATATATTGCAGGAAAGTCTAATACCTGTGCAGACCTACTCTCAAGAACTCCGTATCCAGAAAACGCACTACTGAAAACCACTCCTAACAAGGGTCCTGAAACTTCCACTGAAATAGATGAAAACACGAAGGAAATAAATATAATTAACTCCAACCAGAAGCATGACAGTTCTGAAAACCGTATGACAGACACACAAGACTCAAATCTAGAGAATACAGAAGGTTTCGACTTCCACTCAGAGCAACGTAAAGATGCTGAAATAATCAAGGTAATTAAACAAGTGAAAGATCACCCCAACAAAGTGAAAGTCTTTACTATCCTGCCATTTGATGAGGTACTATATCGCATAGATGAAAAACAAGAAGGACGTTTACAAAAGTGTGTACCCCAACACTTAGTCACAAAAATAGTCGCAAAAATTTTGTCTCAGTTTCATGATGAAAACGGACATATGGGCCGCGATAAAACCACAGATATTATCAAGAAGATATATTTTTGGTCCTCCATGTACAGAGATATAGTGGAATATGTAGCAACCTGCACAATTTGTAAAGCCAGGAACATGAGACCCGACAAAGCACCACTACAAGAGATGTCACCAACTCACTTTCCCATGGAAACGATCTCCATCGATATCTCAGGACCATACCCTCTGACCCATTCAGGCAACCGATACATTCTTCATCTGGTAGATCAGTATTCCGTTTGGCCGGAATCATACCCACTTAAAGATATAACATCCTCCACAGTTACTGAAATTTTCCTACAAGAGTTCATTCCAAGGCACGGATGCTCCAAAAGAATAATTTCCGACAATTGAAAACAATTCGTCGGGAACCATTTTAAGGCCATGTTAAAGAAATTCCACATAAAAAACACCACTACCAGCTTCTACTGACCAAATTCCAATGGCCGAAACGAGCGTATGCATTCGACCATGCATGACGTCCTAGCGAAGTACATAAGGATAACACACAGCACTGGGATGTATACCTCAATCAAGCACTTGATGCGATACCGGTTAATACTAATGATACAACCGGACTTTCCCCATTTTTTGTGCTGTACGGCAGAGAACCGATATTTCCGCTTGACAATTTATTGCAGCCACAACGGAAATACTCAGGCGAAGACCCCTTTGAAATTATTATCCAAGAAAAGTTCAAGGCACATCAAATTGCACACCGCAACGCTACCAAAGCTTTTAAGAAAATTCAGCGAACACACGACAAGAATTCTATCCTTGAAGAATCCTTGTGATAGGATAGTCTGGCGCTCTCTCTTCCAAACCTCTACACCTCACGGTAGAAGGGGAATGACTAAGTAAGTAAGTAAGTAAGAAGAATTTCACGTTGGAGAACCCGTATATTACAAAAAGCATGTACGACACTCAAAGTTCGACACACGTTGGACAGACGGTTACAAGATCCTTGAGAAGACCACCCCAACCAATTATATTTTGTGGAATGAGGAGAAAAATTTAACCACAAAGGCGCACGTTACACAATTAAAGAGAGATAATCATCGCCCCATAGCAAGGACAAAACTCGCCACAGATAGACCGACGAGAAGAGCAACTCTCCACTATCAACCGTCCAGCTCATTATCAAACACTGCCTCTGATGAATTTGATATAGACGATGAGCGACCAGTTACGACCCACACTCCGTTGAATGATGCTATAAACCGACTGCGCCAGTTCAGAGATAACTCAGCCAGCGAAGACAACATCCCACTTGCAGAATTAAGAGAAAGACCTCAATACAGGGATGCAAGATTACGGAACGAAGAATCTAACACACCCACTTTAGATTCGCATATGGATGAAACCCACAGCAAGTGATAACAAATCAAACATATTACAGATCAGAAGTGCCAACCACAAGCCCACATCAATCAGACGAAGAATTGAGAGGTGACGACGACATTCCTCTTCAGCGAATACGAGATCAAAGAATAGATCAAACCCCTATTACTTCAGATGCTGAACAACATACCACGCAGTTTCTAAATACAGATGCTGAATTATCCACGCACACCCTTACTGAAATCATCGATAAAGCTTCTATATCACCGATAAGCGCAGAATCCGACATAGACACACTCAGCCCACCCGATAATCAGGACAACATGGCAGATGAACCCTTCACTGACATTCGGTCAGCCGCCAAACGTCCGTACGTGTCTTCCTCTGACGACTCCATACCCATTGCGAAATATATGCGACCTTCACAAGAGCATGTCAGAAACAAAATCCTCCGCAAACGTCGACCAGCACAGAGAAGCAAATCGACTCTTCAACACTTACCTCCTACACCATCGTTACCAACTTCATGTCGAGCGATGATAAACACTACGCTTTCAACGCCAACGACAACGTACGACAGTCGCCTATCCAACCGTGGAATAGCACTGTTAGAACTCGCCAAATTCCTTTAGAGCGCAGATTTAGTACTAGTTTTACCACCACACCACTAGTACTCAGCTTTATTTTTAGGTCGAATGGTTTCACCATCTTTATTTTTAGGCCGAATGGTTACACCACCTTTATTTTTAGGCCGAATTGTTTCCTTTTTTTTACACGAAGATGTCAGCCCTCCTTTTCATCACCATACTACTGCCCATGGTAGTATTGGCCGCGATAGATGTCAGTGTTACACCAGTACAACCTATAACCGAAAACAGAACGCTCTGTCGTGATGATGCAGTTTTTGAACATTTTAAAGAAATCAGTGATTCTTAGTCCTCATGGACACTGAAAATTATTTCTTCATTTAATCCAATAAGGGGTGAACTGAATAAACTTATACAAACTTTTCAGGATTTAGAACATTATATCATTAGACTTATGAGTGATTTCAGGTCCTCTCAAAAGCTTAAATTATACCCTGAATTATTCTTTATATATCTATCTTATAATTTTTTAGTCTCATAAGTGCATTTTATTCTATGCGTAATTTAAACAACTAAATTAAGGACTAACCTGAAGCTTCAAATGCATTCAACCAGAGGTTTCTCCCGTCCTATATTAGTATTTATAAAAGTTATAGTACCTACAGGTAGAGCAACATTCCCAGTATCGTTTTGTATACTTCTTCCATGTGGTACTTCTTTCATACTGATGTAGTAAATTGTCTTCCGATACTAGGTTGCACAGATTGGACTTCTATTCTTATTATCCAAGGCTGTAGTAAACACTGCATAACGGAGCTTTTTGATTGGACTGGGTATCTTGCAGTTCTTACAATGTATGGCGCGCGGTGTGGTCAGAGTTACTTAGAATTCGTGTTGTGATACAGACGTCACTTCACAACAAGAGCCTCCCAATGCAAAAGCGTAAACCCGCTGTTGCAGCTTCTTGTCTGGATTCACAATCACGACATTCTCCCAACATGGGGTTAACTCTGCCTTCTTACTCTCCTGGTTTCCTTCAGGTGGGTGCCTACTCAAAAATCTGCCCCAACATTCTGAGATCCAGAGATAACCGCATGTAATTGCTGATTATCGACTAATATTCACCTTTTCACTTCTCTGAGTCTGTTCAATGACATGTCCAGAGATGGCAGATGTTCCTCAAAGGTTCCGTAGTTATGAGGATATCATCCATAAATTTGGAGATAGTTGAGTTTCACAAGAGATCCAGTAATTTCCTCATCATCCTGAATAAAACACTCGGAGTATTCTTCAACCCAACAAGCAACATATGGAACGCATAGTGCCCCTCCGAAGTGCTCACAGCCAGCAATGGTCTGAGCTCAGGCTTGACGGGAATCTGGTAATGCCCCTATCTAGATTCACTAGTGACTCTGTTACTGTAATTATTTCCCAAATCCAGGCAGAGCCTATGTTCTCCAGAGGGTTCTCTCAGCTAAATCTCACTGGAGCGATAATATGATTCATATGGGGAAATGAATTTCCTGCACCAAGAAATCAATTCTCCCTTTAGCATTTGCTGTAATATATATATAGTGGAGTTGGCTTTGCATGCGTCAATTGGGTCATGTCGCCTAATCTTCCACTACCGATTTTCGTGGGGGTTACCCCTCAGTTTCAGTTTCAAAGTTGGCTGACTAACCATACTTCTATTTTTAGCCAGTTCCAGGAATTCCGAGCAACATTGTGTCGGTGCGGGATGGGTTGTTTCCCCTCTCGGTACGAGACGGAGAGTTGCCAAGGTAACTGGTTTATTGGAAGACTGTGCGTGAGAAGGTGCTGTCCTATCCACTATGTCTACCATATTTCTAATTTCAGGCCTATGTTCGCCCTAATGCTATTCTAAGTCCTGTTGAGTTTCCCAACGTGTGGGGTTCACCTTGCTACATTGTGCACAGGCGGTCACATACTGAAATATGTCTTCAGCAATACCTGGCCAATAATATTTCACAGATGCCCTTTGACAGGTGGGACCAATTTTCCCATGTCCACCGCCTGAATCAACATGTGCTAGTTCCATAATCTTGTCCCTATATGAAGATGGCAGTACTAACTGTTCATGCCCATTGGCTCCTGCTCCAGCTTTCCTGTAAAGCAATCCATCCTTCATAGAAAATTGTCCTTTCTTAGGGGGTTATGGCTGTTTCGCAATTTACCAAAGCAAGGTTTTAATGTGCTATCTTTAGCTTGGGCCTTTTTCATCTTTCTCGGATGAATATTTAGTGGAATTCCCTCCTTCTTCGTAGGGCTAGACCTGGTCTGGAGCGTTGCCATGATCACAGGTTTTCTAGGTTTACCCAAGAAGACATATTTACTTCCTATCACCAGCGGGTACATAGGATTATCACTTACTGCTGCACTTATCACTCCTTCCACGTAGCGAGTCCTGACATTGATCTTTGCTATGGGAAGTGTCATGGTGGCTGTTCCTTTTAATGCCCCTTGTATCTCCACTTTTTCTGTGGTGTGTTGATCAGGGTTCATCAGGGATGCACTCATGACTGAGTCAAATTCCAATCCTGAATCATAAAGGCACATAATCTTAGTGCCGTTACATGTTACTTCTTCACAGGTGAAGGGATAATGGAGATCTATCTGACTGTCTGTCAGTTCCTTCCAACCCTTGTCCACTGTTCTCATGCATGCAGCGTAATATGGAGGGATTTTCTTACCACATTCCATAGTATTATGGTTGTTCATTTTACAAATCTTACACCATTTCTCTCCCTGTCTGTAGGGTTTCTTATCTTGTACCTGAGGGTTCCTGTTTCCATGATCAAATCTGGGTTTGTCATAGTCTTGTTTGTATCTGTGTTGTTGGTCCCTATTATCAAACTCATCTTGGTTTGGGGGTGGCCTACTATTTTCTCCTTGTTTCTTCTTAATTCCTGCTATCTCTTTCTGAGCTGCCAGATATCTCTCAGCAACTATCAAATCTCCCCCAGCCTCTCTGCACCTTATTCCATAAGAAATCTTCTCATGTCTAGAGGCATAGACTCTCTCACCTGTTCCATCATGACCATTTCTTTTAGGTCTTGACATTTCCCAAGAGTAGTCCACTTCTCCAAGTAGGTTTCTAATCTGGCAGAGAATTGGTGGTAGGTTTCTCCAGAAAGCAGCTTAGCAGTTCTGAATTTCTTTCTATAAAATTCTGAGTTCTTTTCATAGCAAACCACCAATGCCTGCTTCAAGATTTCATAATCTTCCTGGTCTTCTTTTCCCAGTTTTGCAAAAACTTCATAAGAGACTCCTCTCAGGCCTTGTGATAACTCAAGGCTCAATTTCTCCTTCTCCAAGCCATAGTTAGTAGCTAACTTCTCATATCTACTTAGCTAAAACTCAATCTCATCCTCTTTCTCCACAAATGGGTCCAAGTGAAAATTCATGGTACCATTTGAGGCACCTTGAATTACACTAGTATCAGAGGTACTTGAACTACTGCCATTACCTGTACCATTTCCTTGAAATTCAAGCTCTTTCAATCTTAACTCATGTTCCCTTTGCAACCTTTTTTCCTCTGCCTCCATTTGCAACCTCTTATCTTCCCTATCAGCAACCTGTCTTCCTTCCTCAGTCTCTAGTTGAAGTTTCTTAGCCTCAGCTTATATCTGTAATTGCTAAGCTTCCTTATCAGCTTCTAGTTGACGTTTCTTAGCCTCAGCTTCTATTTGTAATTTCCTTTCTGTTTCCAACTTCTTATCTTCTCTTTCTACATACTTATCACATTCAGTAGTGACATAGTGAATAAAAGCCTCTCCACTTAACCCAAACTCCTTTGCCGCCTGCACTGTAGCAGATCTAAACTTTGCCATGTCTGCCATACTCATGCACTAATGGTTTTCAGACACTCAAACACTCTTATCAATAGACCAATCACACTCTTAATCAATACAAATCTAATTAATTACAAGACCACTGTCAGCATATCCAGTCACCAAAATTTTGTTTTGTACTCTATGGTACTTCAATGTGCTTTATTTAGCTGTTAGTTTTTATTAACTTTGGTTTTATTATTAATTTTACTCCTACTGCTAACTCAGAGGATGTAAGTAACTATTATTAAACTGAATGTCTCAAAGAAAAGAACCACAGGGTGGTAAATGAAATCCCAGACTGAGACACCAGGTTCGCGAGAGGTTCAGATAGTATAGAATGTAATAAGGTATCCTGGATATAAAGGTGTATCAGATGATACCAGGATAGTGTCAGATAATAGTCTGGTCTTATCAGTAATACCCCTTTCTCTGAAAAAGAGTAAAGGTGTATAGACAACAAAGGTAGGGTCAGGCTGTATAGGTTCCCAGAGAAGATGGTAATGTAGTACTCTGAGTCCTTATGGGCTACCTCTCCAGATCCTCCTCTGTTAATATGGTAATTATTATTAATATTTTTAACTCTGCTAGGGGTAATTATTTAATTAAATTCACCAACAATGAATAAAACTTAACTTAAAGAATTTAAGTAAGTCTGCTGGTAAATATTTACAATTTATTTGTACATTTACTCTTTTCTGTTTGAAAAGTTTTAAAAGAACCCATGTTACAAAAGTAAATAAATAATAAAAATGTTCAACAAAGTCTTTCACTATATTAAGATGTCTATCAATATGGAGACAGTCTTGCTTGGTTGATCTGTCCCTGAATAATTACTAGTGTTATTCTCACAGTCTAATTGAAGAGCTATACTATAATGTACCTCCGTGTAATCTGGTTGGATCTAGCGAATGTATATGGATCCGTTCCACACCAGATGTTGTGGCAGGCCCTAGAAATGTATCGTGTTCCACAAGAGATTGCAGCAATTCTTAAGCTGTATTTCGCAGGGTTTTCTGTCAGATTTTCAACCAGAGAGTACACAACGAAGTGGATTGGCCTTGAAGTTGGAATTGTGATGGGATGTACCATCTCTCCAGTACTATTCGTGATGGCTATGCAGGTAATCCTCAATGCAGCTGAAGGAATGGCTTTAGGTCCAAAGATCGGCAGAATGTGTCACATGCCACCGCTCAAAGCATTCATGGATGACACAACAATTCTGACATCAGATGAACATCAATCCCGGAGGATGTTAGCATGCCTGGATGAACTAGTCAGCTGGTGCAGAATGAGCTTCAAACCCAAGAAGTCGAGAAGCCTATCAATCAGGAAAGGGAAGATAGCAGAGGTCATATTCATGGTTTCCAACCAAAGAATCCCTACTGTCATTGAGGAACCTGTTACAAGTCTGGGCTGCGTCATTAAAAGACTCGAAGGCAGTGCAACAGACAATAGAAATGGCAGACAGAGGACTACAGATCATAGACCAAAGCAGACTCCTGGGAAAGTTCAAACTGTGGTGCCTCCAGTTCATGTTGATACCGAAGTTGCTGTGGCCACTGCTTATATATGAAATAAGCACAAGTACAGTGGAAGCTATAAAGCAGAAGGTCAACAAGTTCATGAGGAAATGGCTAGGGGTTCAACCAGGCCTGTCAGATGTAGCACTGTACTGCAAAAAGTCAAAACTTCTGCTTCCCTTCAAGTCAGTTGTTGAAGAGTACAAAGTTGGAAAGGCAAGGCTTGCAATGATGCTACGTGAGTCAGCTGATGACGTGGTGAAGTTCAGTCAGCCCACACTGAAAACGGGAAGGAAGTGGAGAGTGGAAGAAGCTGTTGAGGCTGCCCAAGAATCACTCAAACTGAGGGAGGTAATCGGATACACACAAACGAATAGACGGGGATTTGGTCATGGAGACATCCGCTGGTGGTCCAAGGCATCAAGCAGGGAGCACAGAGACATGGTAGTTCAGGAGATACGAGGAGCTGAGAATAATAAGAGGTTGCAAAAAGCAGTGCGCAGGTCAACAAGGCCAATGGACTACATGGGAAGGAGCCCTGCAGAGGTCCTTGACATGGAATGATATATGGCATATGGCACTTCTTAGGCTCATCTTTGTTGTTAGATCAATGTATGACCTGCTGCCGTCGGCCACCAACCTTGTGAAACGGGGAAAGTCGGATGATGAGCAGTGCCCCCTGTGCCAGGGGAGGCAGACACTTGAACACATGCTCTCAGCGTGTAAGGTGTCATTAGGGCAAGAGCGATACACTTGGCGTCATAACAAAATGCTAAATGAGCTTGCTGTGACAATAGACCTGGCAAGGATGAAGGCGAATAGCAAACCCAGGCTGAGCACCACAAATACATACTTTCTGAGGGCAGGAAAGTCAGCACACCCCAAACCGAGTAAACCTGGTAGCAGTTTACCATCTCTTCTTGACTGTGCGAACGATTGGGAGATGGCGGTAGACCTACCTGGACGAGGGGCATATCCAGAGAGTATCAGCAGCGCTTCATGTTATACTGATTGAACTGACCGTGCCATTTGAATCCAGATTGGACGAGCAACATTTGTTCAAAGCGGCCAAGTATAATGATCTATCCGCAGATCTGAGACACGATGGGTTCACTGCAAGGGTCATGGCTGTTGAAGTGGGCGCAAGAGGGCTTGTGGCTGCATCACTGTATGATTTATTGAAACTGTTGGGGCTGAGGAGACAGTCGAGAACAAGGGTAATGAAAAGGCTTAGTAAAACTGCTGAAAAGGCATCAGGCTGGCTGTGGAACAACCGCAATGGGCAATGGAAATCGTGACAGTAAACGTTGTGGTACAGAAAACACCAGGAATTTTTCTAAGTCTACAATACGTTGAGTTTTTTGGTGTACTAGTGAAAGGGCTGTGACTGAGGGGCAATAGGCGGCGATATTATAAGAGGTGTTAGGCACAGAATTTCAGTTGCTAGCGTGCAGTGGCTAGCCTCGTCGGCTTCGCGCAGGTGTCTCAGTGTGTGTCCTTAGTTGTGATGTGCGACGGAACGAAAGGAATAATTTGTCTTCTCTTTGTTACTTTCACAATGAAAAGCCTCCACTCTTCCGGTATGTAATTTATTTTGAGGGCTGCCATTAAACCAGAAATGTTGTGACACGCAGAAAGGCCACCCTCTTTGAAAAAGAATGTAATAAGCGGCTTCTGGCGTATCCTATACACAGAAATTGTAACATCTTCTGCCAGGAGATTCCACTGTTGCAATCTGGAACCCAAAAGCTCCACCTTGTTCTTCGGTAAATTCAGATCTCTTACGAGATCATTCAGTTCACCTTGGGTTATTAAGTGTGGTTTACTGGATGTAGTTTGCTCAAAATCTGGATCGCTTGAGACTGGTGGTTCAGGACCCCCAATGTCCTCTTCTTCATCAGTGGAAGTAGCTGAAAATGATTCTGGCCCTTTGGGAACTGGTAGTCATCGCCATGTGGTGCCGGACGTATTGCAGATCGGATGTTTGGATATTCCAGAGTCCATTTTTTCTTCTTTGATATGCCTTTCACGCCGCAGGCGACCTTTGTCTTTACTGACTGTGTGTGGTGTACCACTCTGAGTGGAGACCTCCCAGTACCAAAGACTGCTGTGCCTGTTTTAGATTTTGCTCTTTTCCTCAGACCTACGGGTCCTGAGAGTTCCTCTATAAATGCCTTTGTGCAGATGAGGAAGGACATTCCTCGAAACCTTCGGGTATGTGAGGCTCTGTCCATTTTGGCTGGAATGACGTCTCGATAATTCGGAGGTTTTATAGCGAATATGAGTACACATGAGGGCAAGTTCGGGCACAATGGGCTAATCACCTGTTTGCCAAGTCACTTCGATTACATGTCCTGCCCATGGGCCTTGTGCACTTGGGTCCCCTCTACACCTCGTTTCACGGGGTAGAAGAGGTTCCGATTATGAGATGAGATGAGATATGCCTTTCCCAATTGGAGGGACCATGCAAAAGTAACAGTTGTTGAGATGATCAGTGGGCTCTCTCCAAATCATTGGGACTGCAAAAGGCATAGCTTGCCTTTTGCCAGTCAACCACAGTTTAAGATGTGCTGCACATGTATTGCAGCATATGTGTGGCACTCAGATCTTATCTTGATCTCATATTCTGCAGCCATAATACAAACTGTACGCCTTCTTAATCACTTTAGTTATATTTCATTTTTGTGATACAAATGTCACCTCACCACATATATAACAGAAATTATTAGCACTGTTCACACATGTCCTAGCCATTTCTAACTACGATACTTTTGATGAGAACAAATGCACTAACTAATGGCAACATTTTATCAAAGATAAGATATTTATACACAAAGGTGATGTAATCATAGGTTGGATTGCATCATCAACTTCTAGTTACATTTTTATTGGTCATTAGAAAAAATTATGCAATCGCCCACAACAGTTGCATCATATATATAAATTGACCGTAATTAAATAAACTAGTAGCATATATCTTGAAAACTAGAGCCAATCAACAATTTTAAATGTCATTTTCGTTTTCAACACACCAAAATTAGTTAAGATCAGCTATTTTCATTTCTGGTACATTTTGGTTGTTGACTAGTGTAATCATAGACCCCCGCGCTGACCTCTGACGTCATTTGCGCGGCTTTGTTCTAAGCCCCAATGATCGGGCTGCCTTTCAATGCAGTTTGATCTCAGCCAATCAAAACTGTAAACAACTCTGACTCACCCTGTTACTGCTAGCGCGTGCTAAAGGTCACTACCCCCCATTGAAACAAAGGATCGGGAATTAAGCTCATCCCTCTACTGCTAAATGAAGCGAAAAAAAGGCCGACAATAATTTAACTCCCGAAAAATACGTCTATTGCACGCAATAGCTTTAAAACGACTAAAACTAGTGCAAATCTGATCTAGGCTCTACAGTCATTCCTCTAGAATAAAACTGCAACAATTCCCTACACAACAACACTAAACACCACATACTATTCATAGAGAAGAAACATAATGCATATAAGATAAAACTCCATCGTAGTCTCACTCTGAAAAGATAACGTAAAAAATAGAAGGACAAGAAACATGGGGTGGATTACTTGTAATCCCTCCTAAAAATAGTGTAAATAATGCACGGAGAAAAAGACATGGACCATTTAAAAGACAGAATCTCAGTACTTCATCACAGGCTGCACATGGTACATAGTCTGTGTACCTGTTAATGTTTTTAAAGAGTGCTTGCAGCCCTTTCTTCGAGCCTTTCATATTAGATGCATTATCGTAGGACTGAGCACGGATATTTTCAAGTGAAAGCTTATGTTCACCAAGGACTTGTTGTATTTTGTTGAACAAAGTCGTTGATGAATGGTTTTCTGTCGGTAAAAATGTTAAAAATCTCTCACAGGGTTTTCAATTATAGCAGTGTCGAACCACAATTACCAGCTAGTCAACACGTGACAGGTCAGGCGTAGAGTCAATAATAGAGTAGCATTTGGTGTCTAGGTTGTTGATTGGATTCACAGTTTGAGTAGTATTTGGTGTCTAGGTTGTTGATTTGATTCACAGTTTCATCGTGCACGTGTTTTCCCATAATTTATATCATTTTATCATACACGGTTTTGGATTGGTAAGTAGCATTTACTTTTTCATTTTTACATTTCTCGAGATGTTCATGTAAAAATAGATCGAATTCTGCAATAAGTTCAATGGCCCCCATGAAGTTTCCATTATTTGGTGAGCCCCACTTCTCCTCATGACCTCTAAATGCCAAACCTCTTTCACTTAAAAACTTTATAACAGCAACAACTCATTTCAGTACTTCAAAATAGTACTGTATGGTTTTTGTCATCTGTTCTTCAAGTTGCTGATACACAGTATGTTTTTTTGACTTTCTTGTTATCCAACACAACATCGCCCTTTTATGTTCCATGCTGTCTTCACGATTCTCCAGAGTCTGAGTACATTCGTCCAGTCAGAAAACCCACCTGTTGTAAGTGATGTTTGGCATTTAGAAAAGAGTTTGCAAACAAAACAGTATATACAGCCTTTTCTCTTTGAATAAACTAACCATGATCTCATCACAGTCTGGCCATTTTTTCTTTTCAAAATATTTGTTTGAGAAACTTCTGTTTTGCTCCTTCTAAACCGTGCTTGATTCGGTATATACATCATCTGGTTTTTTATTTTGAAAAAATCCAATGTCTTGCATTAAACAAATCTCTATGAAATCATTATCAACTGTTATAGACCAATTTTCGAGGTCACTGTATTCTTTGAAATCCCTGAATTCGCTTCCTGTTTTATATTTCTGCTCAGTCTCTGCTTGTTCCGCGGTACATTCATGTTGACCACTGTTATCGTCATCTGTATTAAAAGCGTCAACAGTGGGTTGAATATTGCTAGAAAGAGCTCCCACAGTTTGTGCACTATCAGTGGCTTCAACGGTGTTTGCTTGGCTTGTTTCAACTGTAGGTGTTGACAAACTTGACATTGCCCAATAGTTTGTTAGTTTTTGACATTTAGAGATTTCGTCAGATCGCTTTTCCTTGAGTTTGCGTTTTTGGTATCCACTTAAGTACGTTCGTGAACTCATTGTTATTCCTCTATTGTCTTGACCTCTGTTAAAAGGGGGAAAACACTACATTAGCCACAGCAGAACAGCCAACTGACCGTAACACTCCATCTTTACAACATCTGTGCTACTGACTCTCTACTTTGGGATTGTTGAAATATATACAACAACAAATTAATCAATTTGAGTCGTGCGACTATTGTCGCATGTTTTGAAAAGACAAAATTTTAGATCTACTTTCTGAGAAAGCGTTTTTTCGTTTACGGCTAGCCTACATGATACTTTAATAACCTTTTAATTTTTATTTTAACTATTATTTTGTATTGAATTACACTATATTATTAATATAATTATTTTTTTTTTAAATACCCCTTCTTATACAGTAGACTCAACATTTTTAAGCAATGTGGACTAAAGTCGCTTTTGGGGGCCCCTCCGGAATTAGGGGCCCTGAAGCTTAAGCTTCATTAGTTTCATAGTAAATCCGCCCCTGTGAGACCATCTGAATCAAGTTCAAGCCAAAAATGCTCGCTGACCATGCAACAACCCTCAACAAAGGGCTGTCACCTCAGGGGTGCATTCCTATAGTCAGTTATGACTGAAGTGGGGCCTAGTTGGCAGGGAGGATAGTATGATTTGCTTCCGTAGCTAGGCAGTGGTGCCATTCGGAGGCCCTGGGTTCGATTCTCCGGTAAGCCATTCACTTCTGTTGATTTTTCTGGTGCCTAGTTTTCTACTTCTTTATTTCTCACTAGCGCCTGAAACATACCATTATGCGTGTAATTGTTATTATTATTTGTATTATTATAGCGTTTATAGTGCAGACATTGTTCTAGAATCACCAAGACAAGAGAAATATAACTAAGAACTCACAGAGAAGCGTGTTGGAGGCACATATAAAAAGGAAAAATACAACATAGGAAGACTGGAACGGATGCTACAAGAAGGAAGGTTAAGGTCAATTTGCTGCAGGCCTTTGCTTTATAGGGAGTTAAAGAATTATGAAATAATAAACTACACGGAGTTTTCACACAGTACAAGAAGGAAGGTTAAGGTGAATTTGCTGCAGGCCTTTGCTTTATAGGGAGTTAAAGAATTATGAAATAATAAACTACACGGAGTTTTCACACAATACAAGAAGGAAGGTTAAGGTGAATTTGCTGCAGGCCTTTGCTTTATAGGGAGTTAAAGAATTATGAAATAATAAACTACACGGAGTTTTCACACAGTACAAGAAGGAAGGTTAAGGTGAATTTGCTGCAGGCCTTTGCTTTATAGGGAGTTAAAGAATTATGAAATAATAAACTACACGAAGTTTTCACACAATACAAGAAGGAAGGTTAAGGTGAATTTGCTGCAGGCCTTTGCTTTATAGGGAGTTAAAGAATTATGAAATAATAAACTACACGGAGTTTTCACACAGTACAAGAAGGAAGGTTAAGGTGAATTTGCTGCAGGCCTTTGCTTTATAGGGAGTTAAAGAATTATGAAATAATAAACTACACGAAGTTTTCACACAATACAAGAAGGAAGGTTAAGGTGAATTTGCTGCAGGCCTTTGCTTTATAGGGAGTTAAAGAATTATGAAATAATAAACTACACGGAGTTTTCACACAGTACAAGAAGGAAGGTTAAGGTGAATTTGCTGCAGGCCTTTGCTTTATAGGGAGTTAAAGAATTATGAAATAATAAACTACACGGAGTTTTCACACAGTACAAGAAGGAAGGTTAAGGTGAATTTGCTGCAGGCCTTTGCTTTATAGGGAGTTAAAGAATTATGAAATAATAAACTACACGGAGTTTTCACACAGTACAAGAAGGAAGGTTAAGGTGAATTTGCTGCAGGCCTTTGCTTTATAGGGAGTTAAAGAATTATGAAATAATAAACTACACGGAGTTTTCACACAGTACAAGAAGGAAGGTTAAGGTGAATTTGCTGCAGGCCTTTGCTTTATAGGGAGTTAAAGAATTATGAAATAATAAACTACACGGAGTTTTCACACAGTACAAGAAGGAAGGTTAAGGTGAATTTGCTGCAGGCCTTTGCTTTATAGGGAGTTAAAGAATTATGAAATAATAAACTACACGGAGTTTTCACACAGTACAAGAAGGAAGGTTAAGGTGAATTTGCTGCAGGCCTTTGCTTTATAGGGAGTTAAAGAATTATGAAATAATAAACTACACGGAGTTTTCACACAGTACAAGAAGGAAGGTTAAGGTGAATTTGCTGCAGGCCTTTGCTTTATAGGGAGTTAAAGAATTATGAAATAATAAACTACACGGAGTTTTCACACAGTACAAGAAGGAAGGTTAAGGTGAATTTGCTGCAGGCCTTTGCTTTATAGGGAGTTAAAGAATTATGAAATAATAAACTACACGGAGTTTTCACACAGTACAAGAAGGAAGGTTAAGGTGAATTTGCTGCAGGCCTTTGCTTTATAGGGAGTTAAAGAATTATGAAATAATAAACTACACGGAGTTTTCACACAGTACAAGAAGGAAGGTTAAGGTGAATTTGCTGCAGGCCTTTGCTTTATAGGGAGTTAAAGAATTATGAAATAATAAACTACACGGAGTTTTCACACAGTACAAGAAGGAAGGTTAATGTGAATTTGCTGCAGGCCTTTGCTTTATAGGGAGTTAAAGAATTATGAAATAATAAACTACACGGAGTTTTCACACAGTACAAGAAGGAAGGTTAAGGTGAATTTGCTGCAGGCCTTTGCTTTATAGGGAGTTAAAGAATTATGAAATAATAAACTACACGGAGTTTTCACACAGTACAAGAAGGAAGGTTAATGTGAATTTGCTGCAGGCCTTTGCTTTATAGGGAGTTAAAGAATTATGAAATAATAAACTACACGGAGTTTTCACACAGTACAAGAAGGAAGGTTAAGGTGAATTTGCTGCAGGCCTTTGCTTTATAGGGAGTTAAAGAATTATGAAATAATAAACTACACGGAGTTTTCACACAGTACAAGAAGGAAGGTTAAGGTGAATTTGCTGCAGGCCTTTGCTTTATAGGGAGTTAAAGAATTATGAAATAATAAACTACACGGAGTTTTCACACAGTACAAGAAGGAAGGTTAAGGTGAATTTGCTGCAGGCCTTTGCTTTATAGGGAGTTAAAGAATTATGAAATAATAAACTACACGGAGTTTTCACACAGTACAAGAAGGAAGGTTAAGGTGAATTTGCTGCAGGCCTTTGCTTTATAGGGAGTTAAAGAATTATGAAATAATAAACTACACGGAGTTTTCACACAGTACAAGAAGGAAGGTTAAGGTGAATTTGCTGCAGGCCTTTGCTTTATAGGGAGTTAAAGAATTATGAAATAATAAACTACACGGAGTTTTCACACAGTACAAGAAGGAAGGTTAAGGTGAATTTGCTGCAGGCCTTTGCTTTATAGGGAGTTAAAGAATTATGAAATAATAAACTACACGGAGTTTTCACACAGTACAAGAAGGAAGGTTAATGTGAATTTGCTGCAGGCCTTTGCTTTATAGGGAGTTAAAGAATTATGAAATAATAAACTACACGGAGTTTTCACACAGTACAAGAAGGAAGGTTAAGGTGAATTTGCTGCAGGCCTTTGCTTTATAGGGAGTTAAAGAATTATGAAATAATAAACTACACGGAGTTTTCACACAGTACAAGAAGGAAGGTTAAGGTGAATTTGCTGCAGGCCTTTGCTTTATAGGGAGTTAAAGAATTATGAAATAATAAACTACACGGAGTTTTCACACAGTACAAGAAGGAAGGTTAAGGTGAATTTGCTGCAGGCCTTTGCTTTATAGGGAGTTAAAGAATTATGAAATAATAAACTACACGGAGTTTTCACACAGTACAAGAAGGAAGGTTAAGGTGAATTTGCTGCAGGCCTTTGCTTTATAGGGAGTTAAAGAATTATGAAATAATAAACTACACGGAGTTTTCACACAGTACAAGAAGGAAGGTTAAGGTGAATTTGCTGCAGGCCTTTGCTTTATAGGGAGTTAAAGAATTATGAAATAATAAACTACACGGAGTTTTCACACAGTACAAGAAGGAAGGTTAAGGTGAATTTGCTGCAGGCCTTTGCTTTATAGGGAGTTAAAGAATTATGAAATAATAAACTACACGGAGTTTTCACACAGTACAAGAAGGAAGGTTAAGGTGAATTTGCTGCAGGCCTTTGCTTTATAGGGAGTTAAAGAATTATGAAATAATAAACTACACGGAGTTTTCACACAGTACAAGAAGGAAGGTTAAGGTGAATTTGCTGCAGGCCTTTGCTTTATAGGGAGTTAAAGAATTATGAAATAATAAACTACACGGAGTTTTCACACAGTACAAGAAGGAAGGTTAAGGTGAATTTGCTGCAGGCCTTTGCTTTATAGGGAGTTAAAGAATTATGAAATAATAAACTACACGGAGTTTTCACACAGTACAAGAAGGAAGGTTAATGTGAATTTGCTGCAGGCCTTTGCTTTATAGGGAGTTAAAGAATTATGAAATAATAAACTACACGGAGTTTTCACACAGTACAAGAAGGAAGGTTAAGGTGAATTTGCTGCAGGCCTTTGCTTTATAGGGAGTTAAAGAATTATGAAATAATAAACTACACGGAGTTTTCACACAGTACAAGAAGGAAGGTTAATGTGAATTTGCTGCAGGCCTTTGCTTTATAGGGAGTTAAAGAATTATGAAATAATAAACTACACGGAGTTTTCACACAGTACAAGAAGGAAGGTTAAGGTGAATTTGCTGCAGGCCTTTGCTTTATAGGGAGTTAAAGAATTATGAAATAATAAACTACACGGAGTTTTCACACAGTACAAGAAGGAAGGTTAAGGTGAATTTGCTGCAGGCCTTTGCTTTATAGGGAGTTAAAGAATTATGAAATAATAAACTACACGGAGTTTTCACACAGTACAAGAAGGAAGGTTAAGGTGAATTTGCTGCAGGCCTTTGCTTTATAGGGAGTTAAAGAATTATGAAATAATAAACTACACGGAGTTTTCACACAGTACAAGAAGGAAGGTTAAGGTGAATTTGCTGCAGGCCTTTGCTTTATAGGGAGTTAAAGAATTATGAAATAATAAACTACACGGAGTTTTCACACAGTACAAGAAGGAAGGTTAAGGTGAATTTGCTGCAGGCCTTTGCTTTATAGGGAGTTAAAGAATTATGAAATAATAAACTACACGGAGTTTTCACACAGTACAAGAAGGAAGGTTAAGGTGAATTTGCTGCAGGCCTTTGCTTTATAGGGAGTTAAAGAATTATGAAATAATAAACTACACGGAGTTTTCACACAGTACAAGAAGGAAGGTTAATGTGAATTTGCTGCAGGCCTTTGCTTTATAGGGAGTTAAAGAATTATGAAATAATAAACTACACGGAGTTTTCACACAGTACAAGAAGGAAGGTTAAGGTGAATTTGCTGCAGGCCTTTGCTTTATAGGGAGTTAAAGAATTATGAAATAATAAACTACACGGAGTTTTCACACAGTACAAGAAGGAAGGTTAATGTGAATTTGCTGCAGGCCTTTGCTTTATAGGGAGTTAAAGAATTATGAAATAATAAACTACACGGAGTTTTCACACAGTACAAGAAGGAAGGTTAAGGTGAATTTGCTGCAGGCCTTTGCTTTATAGGGAGTTAAAGAATTATGAAATAATAAACTACACGGAGTTTTCACACAGTACAAGAAGGAAGGTTAAGGTGAATTTGCTGCAGGCCTTTGCTTTATAGGGAGTTAAAGAATTATGAAATAATAAACTACACGGAGTTTTCACACAGTACAAGAAGGAAGGTTAAGGTGAATTTGCTGCAGGCCTTTGCTTTATAGGGAGTTAAAGAATTATGAAATAATAAACTACACGGAGTTTTCACACAGTACAAGAAGGAAGGTTAAGGTGAATTTGCTGCAGGCCTTTGCTTTATAGGGAGTTAAAGAATTATGAAATAATAAACTACACGGAGTTTTCACACAGTACAAGAAGGAAGGTTAAGGTGAATTTGCTGCAGGCCTTTGCTTTATAGGGAGTTAAAGAATTATGAAATAATAAACTACCCGAAGTTTTCACACAATACAAGAAGAGACAAGGCCATCATTTTCTCAGGCATCCCGTAAGAAGCCACTAATGTGATGCTGTGTTGTGATGCTGTGTTGTGATGCTGTGTTGTGATGCTGTGTTGTGATGCTGTGTTGTGATGCTGTGTTGTGATGCTGTAATGAATTTGATAAACCAATTGCCAGAAGTGTTACTACAATCCTGGTCTGTGTTGTGATAGTCTGTGTTGAGTAGATAAACAAATTACCAGAAGTTTTACTACAGTCATGGTCTGTGCTGTGATAGTCTGTGTTGTGATAGTCTGTATTGAGTGGATAAACAAATTGTCAGAAGTGTTATTACAGTTCTGGCCTGTGATGTAATAGTCTGTATTGAGTTGATAAACAAATTGCCAGAAGTGTTACTACAGTCCTGGTCTGTGTTGTGGTAGTCTGTGTTGTGATAGTCTGTGTTGAGTGGATAAACAAATTGCCAGAAGTGTTACTACAGTCCTGGTCTGTGTTGTGGTAGTCTGTGTTGTGATAGTCTGTGTTGAGTGGATAAACAAATTGCCAGAAGTGTTACTGCAGTCCTGGTCTCGACTAAATATATTTTATTTTATTTTGTATTTAGTTCAGTTTTTTTTTATCATTTGCGCCATTTGTTTGTGTCTTCTTCCCTGATGAGTTTTTTGTTTTGTTTTGTCGAATCGTAGATTTTGTTGTAATAGTCTGTGTTGTGACAGTCTGTGTTGTGAAAGTTTGTGCTGTACTAGCCTGTGTTGTGATAGTCTGTGCTGTGATAGCCTGTGTTGTGATAGTCTATGTTGTGAAAGTCTGTGTTGTACTAGTCTGTGTTGTACTAGTCTGTGTTGTACTAGTCTGTGTTGTGATAGTCTCTATTGTGATAGTCTGTGTTGTACTAGCCTGTGTTGTGATAGTCTGTGTTGTAGTAGTCTGTGTTGTGATAGTCTGTGATTTACTAGTCTGTGTTGTACTAGCCTGTGTTGTTGTCGTGATACATTCTAAATCCACATATATAAATTAAAAAGTAAATGTAAAGCCTAACGCATTAATTCAATAAAAGGGAAAGAAGAATGGTAAAGAACAGTGCTGTCACAATGACTGTACTCGAGATCCCCCTTTTTCTACTTCGTCTGCATATTGTAACGCTTTCACGTTGATAGTAAAGCCTATAGCAGCATACACGCGTTTCCCCAAAACAATAAAACGTGTACTGTATTTCTAAGAAAACCTTGAGATACGCAAGCTGATTAATGACCTAGATTAATACTAGCCTTAATTTCATTTTATACACTGCGTAATGAAAAGACAGATGGAATTAGGATAGAGAGAGGGAGGGCTGAAAGCAGGAACGCATGCAACACTAACACGCGTCTCGCGATATAAAATTAATGCCATCCCAAGCGTAAGGCATGAAGCACTAACTTTTTTCAAATAGACAGTGATAAAAAACACTACCCATACGAGAGTTAGGCTTAAAAACCTGTAAAATGCTTATTAGGAAACATGACATTCTACTGTTTTATGTCTAGACTCCTGACATTAGTCTGACAGTACCCAGACACCACATCGTATCGAAGTGAATGGGAGGTAGAAGAAAATGCATATTTTGAACGCAGCCACTTGGCTCCATTAAAATTATATATTTGGGTTCCTTAGGACTTGCTGACAAAGAATATGTTAAGTGTTACGCAAATAGTCTAGGAATTATCAAATTATAGCCAAAAGAAAATAGTGAGGTTGTCTGACAGCACCAAATCATAATCGCACAGTGGCATGTTTTGAAACCACCATTTTACGGGAAATGGGCCAACAAGTTACATCCTATTTGATTGGCGGGAATGATATGTAAGGCTAAACACGATTAGTCGGATTACAAATACTAATTTTTTGGTTGTTAGGGGAAACGGTAGTAGGGGTACTTTTTTCAAAAGCTTGTGTAAACATGGCCCGATTGGTTAGACCCACCAATATAGTCAATTAGGAGCGTCAGTTCAGTGCCACATTTTAAAATAAACTTACTAAGAAACAGTGCGTTGAGAGCCAGTGCATATTTTTCTAAATAAAAGCCTGGGACAGAGGCAGATCGAAATTGTGCCATATTCATCGCCAGTCAACGTATTTGTTTATTATTTCCATGAATTCTGGTAAGATTGACATATTTGATATCTTTTTGATGAAAATTGAATGTGAATTGATGTTTATGTCTGTATATGTGTGTGGTTCAGAGCAAACATGAGGCAAAGCCTAGATATTGCTCCAACCTGAACAAAACTTGTCGGAGAGAAGTAGAACTGCATGGGATCGCCAAATAGTACACTGACACCTATCTTATTGTATAGAAGGACTTACAGCTGAAATTGCAGAGGCGTAGTAACCATTAGGGAGAAGAATACTGGTGTAAATTGTTTCAGATGAAGCTAGCAGTTGGCCTACCGCTCTGAACTCAGTGTTTGTTATGTATTGTGTTCAGTGTGGAAATAGACTGTAAATTAGTTCTGAAGTAGGAGGTACAACCTTCTTGTTTCAGGGACCGTGGTCCTATACTTATTGAGGCAGCACCTGATCTGAGTTTTGCTGAATCCAGAGGCTGGTAGCTTACTCCTTGGTCTAGATAGCGACCAGTGGGAGATCTCAAGAACGCAGTGAAGCAATCGAGCAGAGGAGACTGTTTCCTGCCGCCATCACAGCAGATAAGATTATGTGGCCAGAGCAGCTCAATCCTATGTGCCCCCTCTAAAATTGACATTATATTAACAGGAGAGGGACAATAAATTGTTTCAATTGATAGGACCTGTGAACTTTTCCAAATACGATTTCCACCATAAGTAAACACTTGAAGTCATGATGACAAACCACACCCTAGCTTGAAAAGCCAGTATTACTTCATAGTACTACTTCACAAATTACACACATAGAATAATAATAATAAAATATGTCAATACAAAGATAATATGTATAAATTGTATACATACAACTTGTAATTACATTTGATTGTGATTCCTGGTTCACTGTGTAGTGGAATCAGGATATCCATTATTGAAATAAATTAATACATATATTTTTTAAAAAACTTTAACACTTGACTCATTTAAGATAGTCTTATAGAGTGTTATATGTGTGTGAGTGTCACAGTGTTGTAAGGTGTTGTGGAATAAATTAAATTGTTTATCTGTTTGTTGTTGTTGTGACTTACACTTCATCATTTTCATAACCCTAGACATTCAACGTAGTCATCACAATATTCCAGAATAATTCTGACTGAGGTATAAATGTGGTAGCAAGTAAGGTCATCTGTAATACACCACACTTATTAGATACAGATACCTTCACAGCTGATCTCATTCAGTACACTAAGTCCCCTATAAGTATTTATATCATCCCACTTTACCACATATATTGGGGTCTCGCTCCCGGGATATTGAACTTTCTCCTATTATATATATTGGGAATAATAAGAATTAAAAGGTATCCTTGGGTGAAAATAAATAAGGTTGAGCTCTCAGTGCCTGTGGTTGTCCTTAGATAATTATTGATAGATTGAATTGTTTACATTTGCCTGTTAGACAATGGCCGACTTGGCAAAATTTCGATCTGCTGCTGTGCAGACTGCTAAAGAGTTAGGAATGGACGGGCAAATTATAATTGCTTATGTCACTGCTGAATGTGACAAATATATTGAACGTGAAGAAAGAAGATTAGAAAAAGAGTCTGAAAGAAGGTTAGAAGCTGAAAAAGAGGCTAAGAGGTTGCAGATTGAGGCTGAGGCTAAGAGGTTGCAGATTGAGGCTGAGGCTAAGAGGTTGCAGATTGAGGCTGAGGCTAAGAAATTGGAGGCAGAAAGAGAAGGAAAAAAGGCAGAAAGGGAAGCTGAAGAAAGGAGATTGGCTGCAGAAAGGGAAGACAAGCGATTGGCTGCAGAGAGGGAAGCAGAAAAGGAGAAGAAGAGATTACAAAGGGAACATGAATTACGACTAAGGGAGTTTGAGTTTCAAGGCCATGCTCCTGAAAATGGTGCCAGTCCCTTTACCTCCGATGCTACTGCTAGTCAGGGAGCCTCAACCTCAGCTATGAACTTTCATTTAGATCATTTTGTTGAGAAAGACGATGATATCGAGAGCTATCTAAATAGATATGAACTATTAGCTACCACGTATGGGTTAGAGAGAGAAAGGTGGAGCTTAAAGTTATCACAAGGGCTTCGTGGTGCAGCTTATGAAGTTTTTGCCAAATTGAGCAGAGATGATCAAGAAAATTATGACATGCTAAAGCAGGCTCTTTTGTTAAGATATGAAAAGCATGGTGAATTTTATAGAAAAAAAAATTAGGAATGCTAAACTACTGTCAGGTGAAACATATCACCAGTTCTCTGCACGGTTAGAGACATACTTGGAGAAATGGACTTCTCTGGGGAAAACCCAAGATCTTAAGGAAATGGTCCTTATAGAACAATTAAGAGAGTCCATGGCTCCAGACCTGAGAAAGTTTCTCATGGAACAAGGTGCAGAGAGACTGGGTGAGTTACTAAATGTTGCAGAAAGGTATCAAGCAGCTCAGGCAGAGGTATCAGGTAATAAAAAGAAACAGGTAGAAAATTTTAAGGCACCACAGAACTTTAATAAATTTGATCCTAGAGATCAAAACAAAGGTAAGCACCAGTTTGATAGGCTACGGTATGACAATAAAAATAAAACCCCACAATTCGATGAAAGGAAATATGATGAAAGAAAATCTTTCAACTAAGGAAAGAGATGGTGTAAAAATTGTAAGATGAACAATCATGACACTGACCATTGTAGAAGGAAACCTGTGTATATGGCCACCCTTCAGGTCAGGTCAACCTCAAGAAAGGAGGAGGATATTATGTTAAATACCACTCCAGAAGAGTTGAGGAAGGCACAGGCTGGGGATAAGACCGTAAAGCCTTGTTTCAGGAAATTTTCAACTTGTCATACAATTCCAGGCAAGGGAGATTTTTACATGAAAAACAAGTTGATGTACAGGAAGGCGGGAACTAGATCCAATGGTCACGGACAGTTGGTTCTTCCAAAGACATATAGGGCAGACTTAATAAGGAGCCTACATGTGAAACAAGATGGGGACCATGAGAAAATTGATACCATCATCCAAAAGGTGGCTCACAATTATTACACTAGTCAACAACCAAAATGTACCAGAAATGAAAATAACTGATCTTAACTAATTTTGGTGTGCTGAAAACGAAAATGACATTTTAAAATGTTGATTGGCTCTAGTTTTCAAGATATATGCTGCTAGTTTATTTAATTACGGTCAATTTATATATATATGACGCAACTGTTGTGGGCGATTGCACAATTTTTTTCTAATGACTAATAAAAATGTAACTAGAAGTTGATGATGCAATCCTACCTATGATTACATCACCTTTGTGTATAAATATCTTATCTCTGATAAAATTTTGCCATTAGTTAGTGCATTGTCCTTATCAAAAGTATCGTAGTTAGAAATGCCTAGGACATGTGTGAACAGTGCTAATAATTTCTGTTATATATGTGGTTAGGTGACATTTCTATCACAAAAACGAAATATAACTAAAGTGATTAAGATTTGTATTTTGGCTGCAGAATAGGAGATCAAGATAAGAGCTGGGCGCCACACATATGCTGCAATACATGTGCAGCACATCTTAAACTGTGGTTGACTGGCAAAAGGCAAGCTATGCCTTTTGCAGTCCCAATGATTTGGAGAGAGCCCACTGATCATCTCAACAACTGTTACTTTTGCATGATCCCTCCAATTGGGAAAGGCATATCAAAGAAGAAAAAATGGACTCTGGAATATCCAAAGATCCCCTCTGCAATACGTCCGGTACCACATGGCGATGACCTACCAGTTCCCAAAGTGCCAGAATCATTTTCACCTGCTTCCACTGATGAAGAAGAGGACATTGGTGGTCCTGAACCATCAACCTCAAGCGATCCAGATTTTGAGCAAACTACATCCACTAAACCACACTTAATAACCCAAGGTGAACTGAATGATCTTGTAAGAGATCTGAATTTACCGAAGAACAAGGCGGAGCTTTTGGGTTCCAGATTGCAACAGTGGAATCTCCTGGCAGAAGATGTTACAATTTATGTGTATAGGAACCGCCAGAAGCCGCTTATTACATTCTTTTTCAAAGAGGGTGACCTTTCTGCGTGCCACAACATTTCTGGTTTAATGGCAGCCCTCAAAATCAATTACATACCGGAAGAGTGGAGGCTTTTCATTGATTCATCCAAGACGAGTCTTAAAGCTGTTTTGTTGAATAATGGTAATGTGTTACCGTCAATTCCAGTTGGTCACGCAGTTCATATGAAAGAAACTTATGAAAACATTAAGCAGCTTTTGAAGTGTATAAACTACGATCATCATCATTGGTCACTTTGCGGTGACTTAAAAGTGGTCGCTCTTTTGCTTGGACTACAGGGTGGATACACCAAGTACTGTTGCTTTCTCTGTGAGTGGGATAGCCGTGCACGAAGTGACCATTACATCAGAAGACATTGGCCAATCAGGCAGTCATTGCAGCCTGGCAGTAAGAACGTTGAGAACCCAGCACTTGTCGACACCAGCAAGATTTTGTTGCCACCCTTGCACATTAAGCTGGGTCTCATGAAAAACTTTGTCAAGGCAATGGAGAAAACAGATGAGGCTTTCAAATACCTCATCAGAAAATTTCCAAGACTGAGTGAAGTTAAAATAAGAGAGGGAGTATTTGTTGGTCCGCAAATTCGAAAACTTCTTCATGATGACGAGTTTCTTTGCGTGTTGCATAGCAAGGAAAAAGCAGCATGGCTAGCATTTAAGTCAGTGGTGGACAATTTTCTTGGAAACAACAGATCTGATAATTACAATGAAATTGTAGAAAATCTCCTTCTGAAGTATAAGAGTCTTGGCTGCAACATGTCTTTGAAAATTCATTTTCTGGATTCTCATCTGGAGCTGGAACTGTGGAGCGGTCAGTGATGAGCATGGTGAACGATTTCACCAGGACATTGCTGCTATGGAGACAAGGTATCAAGGCAATTGGAGCCCTTCAATGCTTGCTGATTACTGTTGGACTGTGACAAGAGACACCTCATCGATTGACTACAAGAAGCAAGCAAAGAGAGCTCGAACAGCGACTGAATAATGACGGAATGGGTTCAAATGTGCCCTTTTAAAACATGATATGTGAACTTTAAATAATGTTTTTATTTTTTCTATCATTTTATGTTGAAATATCAATTAATTGAGTATGTAACCACAATTTTTATAATGCTAAAGTAGAAAGACTAGCTGTTCACCCCAGAGAATTAAACAAGCATACATTATTTGTATTACTGTAATGTAAATTCATCATTTAAAAAAAAAACCAGAGCCAATTGGTGAATTTCATTATGATATTTGAAATCAGCATGTCAAAATCAATAAGAAATGGTATATTTAATTTCTGGTACAAAAAACTTTTGAAAATTTGTTGACTAGTGTTATTGGCCCAAGGCAAGGTGGGACATTAAGAATTTTGTAGAAAGGTGTAGCATAGCACACGAGGGAACACCCACAAGTGGGAACATTGATCAGGACCTGGACACGCCACGGGGCAAACTTAGGCCTGACATTACAAAGAAAAATAAATTTGATAAAGTGGACCAAATGGAATGGGAAGCCCCTTTTCACAGACAAGCTTCAATTAACTGTTTTACAATGGCCACTATGCAGCGAGTGCAGAACGATGTCTTACCCCAGGATAAGCCGAAAATCCCTCAATCGGACTTAAACAAACTGGAGGAAGAGGATGTAGAGAGGAAATCTCTCATCAAGAATTCTAAGTGGGGAGAAAGCCCCAAGAAAAGAATTGGTAGCGGTCGTTTTGTGCATGATAATTCTGGGAAGAAAAATCATCATTATAGCGCTTCGAGTGGAAGAGACCATACCGGTGCATGGACAAATAGGTCCACAAAATTAAAGGTCCATATGTAGCGCTGTTAAGAACGTGGACTGATGAAAAGGCAGAGGAAAATATTACATCCTCATACCAATATGTGAATGAGCTGACCACTCGTTTAAAAACTGGCTGGAAACTTGCCAATGAAAATTTGAGACAAGCCAGGAAAAAACATGCTGCCTATTACAACAGGAAAGCTAAAGACAGAGATTTGGCTGTGGGAGAGAAGGTACTGCTTCTTCTACCCGGTAGTCAGAATAAGTTACAAATTGGATAGCAAGGTCCATGTACCGTTCTAGAGAAGGTGTCTAGAACAAATTATAAAATAGATAAGAAGGGGAAAGAAAAAATCTATCATGTGAATCTCCTGAAGAAATACTTGGAAGGAGAAAATCAGGAAGAGACACACTTGTTGACCTTGTCCATTGCCATGGAGATGAAAAAAGAACCACTTTCATCATTTGAATATCCATTACATCCCTGTGAGACAGCGGCACAGGTGAAAATCAGTACACATTTAACGAAAGATCAGAAGAAGAGAGTGCAACAGGTTCTAGATAATCATACAGAGATGTTAACGGACCGACCGGGGCATACAAACTTATTGGAATATGATATGAAACTGATAGACCCCACACCTGTCTGTGTGAAACCCTATTCGATTCCTTTTGCTAAGGAGAAAGCTTTGAAGGAACAGACAGACTATTTGTTGAAGGAAGGAATTATTTCACACAGTGAATCTTCGTATAGTTCCAGTGTGGTACTCTTAAGGAAACCCTCTGGAGAACATAGACTCTGTATAGATTACAGGAGACTGAATGCTATCACAGAAGGACAAGTGGATCCATTGCCGGATACAAATCAGTTGTTTGCCAGGCTAAATAAAGCTAAATATTTCTCAAAAGTGGATCTGAGTAAAGAATACTATCAGATTCCAGTAAAGCCTGAGGTTAGACCATACCTAGCTTTTAGTACCTCAGAGGGACACTATGAGTTTAACAGATTGCCATTTGGATTGAAGAATGCGCCTAGTGTCTTCTCTAGAATGATGAGAAAATTATTGGACCCTCTGAATAAGCCATGCATCACAAATTTCATGGATGATATCCTTATAGCAACAGAAACATTTGAGGAACACATTGACTCTCTGAACATGCTGTTTAATCGACTTAGAGAAGCGAATTTAACAGCCCGACCAACCAAATGTTGTGTTGGATGTAAAGAATTAGAATTCTTGGGACACACAGTTCATCAGGGAAACATGACCCCTGACCCCAAGAATTTAGAGAAACTAAAGAAAGCCCCGAGACCACAAACCAAGAAAGACGTGAGATCCTTTGTCTCATTATGTGGTTTCTACCAAAATTATATCAAAAACTTTAATTCCATATGTGCACCGTTAACTGATTTGATACGTAAAGGACTTCCAGATCGAATTACCTGGACATCACAGTGTGAATTGGCTTACCAGGAATTGAAGGAAAAGCTTACAAGCAAACCTATTTTGAAATTACCGGACAAGTCAAGAATTCATTGTAAGAACGGATGCCAGTAATATAGGGTTAGGTGCGACCCTGTTACAGAAATCAGATGCATTGGATGGGGAATTAAGCCCAGTGGCATATGCTAGCAGAAAGTTGAATAAAGCTGAAACCAATTACTCAACTAGCGAAAAAGAATGTCTTGCAGTAATATGGGCGATAAAGAAATTCAATATTTATCTGTATGGGAAGGCATTTAAGTTGCAAACGGATCACAAACCCTTATCGTTTCTAGCTCAGGCTAGGCATGAAAATTCTCGGTTACTCAGATGGTCCTTACTTATGCAGCCATTTGAGTTTAGCATAGAGTATATATCTGGAAAAACAAATCTGGGAGCGGATTTTTTAAGCCGCGATCCGTGTGATGAGAATCACCGTAAGCCCCAGAAATAATAATAAATTTCTCTATGTGTATATAGAATTATAGACTGACATATAACGTCTGTTTTAAGAGGGGAGAATTTGTCGTGATACATTCTAAATCCACATATATAAATTAAAAAGTAAATGTAAAGCCTAACGCATTAATTCAATAAAAGGGAAAGAAGAATGGTAAAGAACAGTGCTGTCACAATGACTGTACTCGAGATCCCCCTTTTTCTACTTCGTCTGCATATTGTAACGCTTTCACGTTGATAGTAAAGCCTATAGCAGCATACACGCGTTTCCCCAAAACAATAAAACGTGTACTGTATTTCTAAGAAAACCTTGAGATACGCAAGCTGATTAATGACCTAGATTAATACTAGCCTTAATTTCATTTTATACACTGCGTAATGAAAAGACAGATGGAATTAGGATAGAGAGAGGGAGGGCTGAAAGCAGGAACGCATGCAACACTAACACGCGTCTCGCGATATAAAATTAATGCCACCCCAAGCGTAAGGCATGAAGCACTAACTTTTTTCAAATAGACAGTGATAAAAAACACTACCCATACGAGAGTTAGGCTTAAAAACCTGTAAAATGCTTATTAGGAAACATGACATTCTACTGTTTTATGTCTAGACTCCTGACATTAGTCTGACAGTACCCAGACACCACATCGTATCGAAGTGAATGGGAGGTAGAAGAAAATGCATATTTTGAACGCAGCCACTTGGCTCCATTAAAATTATATATTTGGGTTCCTTAGGACTTGCTGACAAAGAATATGTTAAGTGTTACGCAAATAGTCTAGGAATTATCAAATTATAGCCAAAAGAAAATAGTGAGGTTGTCTGACAGCACCAAATCATAATCGCACAGTGGCATGTTTTGAAACCACCATTTTACGGGAAATGGGCCAACAAGTTACATCCTATTTGATTGGCGGGTATGATATGTAAGGCTATACACGATTAGTCGGATTACAAATACTAATTTTTTGGTTGTTAGGGGAAACGGTAGTAGGGGTACTTTTTTCAAAAGCTTGTGTAAACATGGCCCGATTGGTTAGACCCACCAATATAGTCAATTAGGAGCGTCAGTTCAGTGCCACATTTTAAAATAAACTTACTAAGAAACAGTGCGTTGAGAGCCAGTGCATATTTTTCTAAATAAAAGCCTGGGACAGAGGCAGATCGAAATTGTGCCATATTCATCGCCAGTCAACGTATTTGTTTATTATTTCCATGAATTCTGGTAAGATTGACATATTTGATATCTTTTTGATGAAAATTGAATGTGAATTGATATTTATGTCTGTATATGTGTGTGGTTCAGAGCAAACATGAGGCAAAGCCTAGATATTGCTCCAACCTGAACAAAACTTGTCGGAGAGAAGTAGAACTGCATGGGATCGCCAAATAGTACACTGACACCTATCTTATTGTATAGAAGGACTTACAGCTGAAATTGCAGAGGCGTAGTAACCATTAGGGAGAAGAATACTGGTGTAAATTGTTTCAGATGAAGCTAGCAGTTGGCCTACCGCTCTGAACTCAGTGTTTGTTATGTATTGTGTTCAGTGTGGAAATAGACTGTAAATTAGTTCTGAAGTAGGAGGTACAACCTTCTTGTTTCAGGGACCGTGGTCCTATACTTATTGAGGCAGCACCTGATCTGAGTTTTGCTGAATCCAGAGGCTGGTAGCTTACTCCTTGGTCTAGATAGCGACCAGTGGGAGATCTCAAGAACGCAGTGAAGCAATCGAGCAGAGGAGACTGTTTCCTGCCGCCATCACAGCAGATAAGATTATGTGGCCAGAGCAGCTCAATCCTATGTGCCCCCTCTAAAATTGACATTATATTAACAGGAGAGGGACAATAAATTGTTTCAATTGATAGGACCTGTGAACTTTTCCAAATACGATTTCCACCATAAGTAAACACTTGAAGTCATGATGACAAACCACACCCTAGCTTGAAAAGCCAGTATTACTTCATAGTACTACTTCACAAATTACACACATAGAATAATAATAATAAAATATGTCAATACAAAGATAATATGTATAAATTGTATACATACAACTTGTAATTACATTTGATTGTGATTCCTGGTTCACTGTGTAGTGGAATCAGGATATCCATTATTGAAAGAAATTAATACATATATTTTTAAAAAAACTTTAACACTTGACTCATTTAAGATAGTCTTGTAGAGTGTTATATGTGTGTGAGTGTCACAGTGTTGTAAGGTGTTGTGGAATAAATTAAATTGTTTATCTGTTTGTTGTTGTTGTGACTTACACTTCATCATTTTCATAACCCTAGACATTCAACGTAGTCATCACAATATTCCAGAATAATTCTGACTGAGGTATAAATGTGGTAGCAAGTAAGGTCATCTGTAATACACCACACTTATTAGATACAGATACCTTCACAGCTGATCTCATTCAGTACACTAAGTCCCCTATAAGTATTTATATCATCCCACTTTACCACAGTTGTACTAGTCTGTATTGTATTAGTCTGTGTTGTACTAGCTTGTGTTGTGATAGTCTGTGTTGTACTAGTCTGTGTTGTGATAGTCTGTGTTGTACTAGTCTGTGTTGTGATAGTCTTTGTTGTACTAGTGTGTGTTGTACTAGTCTGTGTTGTACTAGTCTGTGATGTACTAGTCTGTGTTGTACTAGTCTGTGTTGTACTTGCCTGTGTTGTGATAGTCTGTGTTGTACTAATCTTTGTTATACTAGTATGTGTTGTACTAGCCTGTGTTGTGATAGTCTGTATAGTATTAGTCTGTATAGTACTAGTCTGTGTTGTACTAGTCTGTGTTGTACTAGTCTGTGTTGTACTTGCCTGTGTTGTGATAGTCTGTGTTGTACTAATCTTTGTTATACTAGTATGTGTTGTACTAGCCTGTGTTGTGATAGTCTGTATAGTATTAGTCTGTATAGTACTAGTCTGTGTTGTACTAGTCTGTGTTGTACTAGTCTGTGTTGTACTTGCCTGTGTTGTGATAGTCTGTGTTGTACTAATCTTTGTTATACTAGTATGTGTTGTACTAGCCTGTGTTGTGATAGTCTGTATAGTATTAGTCTGTATAGTACTAGTCTGTGTTGTACTAGTCTGTGTTGTACTAGTCTGTGTTGTACTAGTCTGTGTTGTACTAGTCTGTGTTGTGATAATCTGTGATGTATTAGTCTGTGTTGTACTAGCCTGTTGCTAAGGATAGATCTGGGGATAAAATAATGTAGCATGTCACTACACGCTAGCACATGCCCATTTTATGTGAGGAATTGAGTTCGCCTGTAGTCAAACTACTTTTTGCACGAAGCGTTCACCCGTGGTGAGCGACAGTCACTAGTGACGTTTTTTCCGTCACATGTCGTGTGGTCAGTGTGTTGTTTATTTGGGCCGTTCGTATTCGTTCACTGGTTTGAAGTGGACGTGATTTCTTCTAAGCTCCAGGATTTTATGGAGAGTGTGTTTTTCCTAACTGGGACATTAAATGTATTTTTCAAAGGCCGCCACCTTGTTAAGAATGTTCTAGATGGGGAAGGAAACTTATTGAGAAGTCTTGCACAACCCCTTTTGATATTTTCGTAAGGAGTATCTCAAAGATATTGAGGTAACTGAGTTTAGGTCGTCATCATCAGTTTGTTCGCCACATTACTTGGTACCGGGAATATTGCCCTACCTATTAGTACACGGCCAGGATTGATAACAGATTTAAGGATATCTCTCAATATATTTACTTTTACTATTAACAATGGAGATGAAGAAAACCTATTGATTGAGGCTCGTTATTGACTGACGTAACTGCTTATCGCATTTACATGTTTTCCTGCCATATACTATGCCATGTATATATCTTGATGGACGTCTCCTTGTGATTGAACGTACAATAAATGTCAACCATGTTTTCCCGTGAACCTGTTCACCTGCCGGCTTGTGTTTGTATATGCTGACCATAATGTCCTGTAAGAAAGCCTGCAATCATTCGCGTATCCTGCATGATTCTCTATATTTATTCCAGCGTAACACCTGTGTTATGATAGTCTGTGTTGTGATATTCTGTGTTGTGATAGTCTGTGTTGTGATATTCTGTGTTGTGATAGTCTGTGTTGTACTAGTCTGTGTTGTACTAGCCTGTGTTGTGATAGTCTGTATTGTGATGGTCTGTGTTGTACTAGTCTGTGTAGTAGTAGTCAGTGCTGTGATAGTCTGTGTTGTGATATTCTGTGTTGTGATAGTCTGTGTTGTACTAAACTGTGTTGTACTAGTCAGTGTTGTGATAGTCTGTGTTGTGATATTCTGTGTTGTGATAGTCTGTAATGTACTAGTCTGTGTTGTACTAGTCAGTGTTGTGATAGTCTGTGTTGTACTAAACTGTGTTGTACTAGTCAGTGTTGTGATAGTCTGTGTTGTGATAGTCTGTGTTGTACTAGCCTGCGTTGTAATAGTCTGTGTTGTACTAGTCAGTGCTGTGATAGTCTGTGTTGTACTAGTCTGTGTTGTACTAGTCTGTGTTGTACTAGTCTTTGTTGTGATATTCTGTGTTGTGATAGTCTGTAATGTACTAGTCTGTGTTGTACTACCCTGTGTTGTGATAGTCTGTGTTGTGATACTCTGTGTTGTGATAGTCTGTGCTGTACTAGCCTCTGTTGTGATAGTCTGTGTTGTGATAGTCTATGTTGTACTACCCTGTGTTGTGATAGTCTGTGTTGTACTAGTCTGTGTTGTACTAGTCTGTGTTGTGATAGTCTGTGTTGTGATAGTCTGTAATGTACTAGTCTGTGTTGTACTACCCTGTGTTATTGTGGTAAAGTGGGATGTTATAAATATTTATAGGGGACTTAGTGTACTGACTGAGATCAGCTGTGAAGGTATCTATATCTAATAAGAGTAGTGTATTATAGATAACCTTACTTGCTGCCACATATGTATACCTCAGTCAGAATTATTCTGGAATAGTGTGATGACTACGTTATATGTCTAGGGTATGTGTATGATGAAGTGTAAGTCATAACAACAACAGACAGTTAAACAATTTAATTTATTCCACCACACTTGACAACACTGTGACACTCACATACATAAAACACTCTACGAGGATATCTTAAAGGAGTCACTGATAACTTTTCAAATAACAATATGTATTCAGTGCTGTCATGAATGTATATGTGTCCTGATTCAAATACAAAGGGAACCAGGAATCACAATCAATTGTAATTACAAGTATATGTACAGACTTTATTAATATGAATCTTGTAGTGACATATATTATTAATAGTATCCTATGTGTGTCAGTTGTGTAGTAGTAATATGAGGTAATACTGGTTTTGTTTTGTTCAAGCTCTGTTGGTATTTGTCATCATGACTTCAATAGTTTGTTTCTATTGGAACTAGTATTGGAGATGTTCTCAGTTCCTGGTATTAAAACAATTAAATTCCCCTCTTAATTTTATTTTACAATGTCATTTTACGATGGGGTACATAATGTTGAGCTCCATGGCCACACTCTCTTATCTTTCGTGATGACTGCAGTAAAAGCCTCCTCTGCTCGATTACTTTAATGAGTTCTGGAGCCACCCCACTGGTTGCTATATGGACCAAGGAGTATGCTGTCCGCCTCTGGCTTCAGCAAAGCTCTGACCAGGTGCTACTCAATAACTTTAAGACCACTGTCCCACAATTCATGGAAATAATAAACAGTTTCGTTGACTGGCAATGAATATAGCACAACTCCGATCTGCCGATGTCCCAGGCTTTATTTTATAAAAAATATACACTGGTGCTCAACGCACTGCTTCTTAGTAGGTTTATTACAAGATGTGGCAAGGAACAGACGCTCTGAATTGAGTATATTCGCAGCTCTACCCAATCAAACCATGTCTACACATCTTTTTAAAAAAGTACCCCTTTTTCACGTTTCCCCTGACAACACAAGATAGTATTTATAGCCCGACCAATCGTGTTTAGTCTTACATTTGTTGCGCTCCAATCAAATAGGAGTTAACATGGTAGGCTATTTCCGTAACGTAATGTTTTTTCAAACACGTTATAAAAAAATTTTATGAGCAGAAATGATTTCATGCTGTCAGGCACCCCCACTATTTTATTTTGGTAATAATTTGGTAATTCCTAGACTATTTGCGTAACGTTTTACATATTCTTTGTCAGCAAGCCCTAAGGAACCCAAATATACGAATTTAATGGAGCCAATATGCATTTTCTTCTAGGATAGTCGTGCTGTTACTACCTTCTCACTTCCAAACTTGAGGGTGTCTGGGTACTGTCATGTTTTCAAACGTAAACCGGTATAATATCATAATTCCCAATAAGCGTTTTTCAGGATTTTAAAACCTAACTCTGGTATGGGTAGTGAATTTTATCACTGTCGATTTGAAAAAGATAGTGCTAGTAGCCTTACACGCGTGATGGCAGCAATTGTGTATCGCGCGACGCGTGTTTAGTATTGCATGCTTCCTGCCTTCATTCGCCCCTCTCTCTCTCCTGCTTTATCTGTCTTTTAGTTACGCCGTGTATGGAATGAATGAAATATTAAATCTAGGTCATTGATCAGCTTGCGTATCTCAAGGTTTTTCCAAGAAATACAGTACACGTTTCATTGAAGAAAGCGGGTAATAATACAGTAGGCTTTTACTATCAACGTGAAAGCGTTACAATTTGCAGACGAAGCAGAAAACAAGGGGAATTTCGAGTACAGTCATTGTGACAGCACTGTTCTTTACCATTTTTCTTTTCTTTTATTAAATTTATTTGTTAGGCTTTACATTTACCTTTTAATTTATATATGTGGATTAGAATATTTCATGACATCTCCCCTCTTAAAACAGACATTATATGTCAGTCCTTTATTCTATATACACATAGAGAAATTTATTATTATTTCTGGGGTTTACGGTGATTCTCATCACACGGATGGCGGCTTAAAAAATCCGCTCCCAAATTTGTTTTTCCAGATATATACTCAATGCTAAAATTATATGGAGCCAAAAGTAAGGACCATCGGAGTAACCTAGAGTTCTCATGCCTAGCCTGTGCTAGAAACGATAAAGGTTTGTGATCCGTTTGCAACTTAAATGCCTTCCCATACAGATAAATATTGAATTTCTTTATTGCCCATATTACTGCAAGACATTCTTTTTCGCTAGTTGAGTAGTTGATTTCAGCTTTATTCAACTTTCTGCTAGCATATGCCACTGGGCTTAATTCCCCATCCAATGCATCTGATTTCTGTAGTAGAGTTGCACCTAACCCAATATTACTGGCATCCGTCCTTACTATGAATTCTTGACTTAAGTCAGGTAATTTCAAAATAGGTTTACTTGTGAGCTTTTCCTTCAATTCTTGGTAAGCCATTTCACATGTGGTGTCCATGTAATGCGATCTGGATGTCCTTTACGTGTCAAATCAGTTAACGGTGCACATATGGAATTAAAGTTTTTGATATACTTCTGGTAGAAACCACATAATGAGACAAAGGATCTCACGTCCTTCTTGGTTTGTGGTCTCGGGGCTTTCTTTAGTTTCTCTAAATTCTTTGGGTCAGGGGTCATGTTTCCCTGATAAACTGTGTGTCCCAAAAATTCCAATTCTTTACATCCAACGCAACATTTGGTTGGTCGGGCTGTTAAATTTGCTTCCCTAAGTCGATTAAACAGCATGTTCAGAGAGTCAATGTGTTCCTCAAATGTTTCTGTTGCTATAAGGATATCATCCATGAAATTTGTTATACATGGATTATTCAGAGGGTCCAATAATTTTCTCATCATTCTAGAGAAGACACTAGGCGCATTCTTCAATCCAAATGGCAATCTATTAAACTCATAGTGTCCTTCTGAGGTACTAAAAGCTAGGTATGGTCTAACCTCAGGCTTTACTGGAATCTGATAGTATCCTTTACTCAGATCCACTTTTGAGAAATATTTAGCTTTATTTAGTCTGGCAAACAGCTGATTTGTATCCGGCAATGGATCCACCTGTCCTTCTGTAATAGCATTCAGTCTCCTGTAATCTATACAGAGTCTATGTTCTCCAGAGGGCTTCCTTAAGAGTACAACACCGGAACTATACGAAGATTCACTGTGTGAAATCATTCCTTCCTTCAATAGATAGTCTATCTCTTCCTTCAAAGCTTTCTCCTTAGCAAACGGAATCGAATATGGTTTCATACAGACAGGTGTGGGGTCTATCAGTTTCATATCATATTCCAATAGGTTTGTATGCCCTGGTCGGTCTGTTAACACCTCTGCATGATTATTTAGAACCTGTTGCACTCTCTCTTTCTGAGTTTTCGTTAAATGTGTACTGATTTTCACCTGTGCTGCTGTCTCACAGGGGTGTAATGGATATTCAAATGATGAAAGTGGTTCCTTTTTCATCTCCATGGCGATGGACAAGGTCAACAAGTGTGTCTCTTCCTGATGTTCTCTTTCCAAATATTTCTTCAGGAGATTCACATGATAGATTTTTTCTTTCCCCTTCTTATCTATCTTATAATTTGTTCTAGACACCTTCTCTAGAACTGTATATGGACCCTGCCATCCAATTTGTAACTTATTCAGACTCCCGGGGAGAAGAAGCAGTACCTTCTCTCCCACAGCCAAATCTCTGTCTTTCGCCTTCCTGTTATAATAGGCAGCATGTTTCTTCCTGGCTTGTTTCAAATTTTCATTGGCAAGTTTCCAGCCAGTTTTTAAACGAGTGGTCAGCTCATTCACATATTGGTATGAAGATGTAATGTTTTCCTCTGCCTTTTCATCAGTCCACGTTCTTAACAAAGCTTCGAGTGGACCTTTTATTGGCCTTCCAAACAATAATGTTGCCGGGGCCATACCGGTTGAACTATGGGGTACCTCCCGATAAGCAAAGAGGGCGGCGTGCAGGTACTGGTCCCATGTATCTGGTTTTTCGTGTGCCAACTTTCTCAGGATCGACATCAACGTGCCGTTAAATCTTTCCACTTGGCCGTTCCCTTGGGGATGGTACACACTACAATGGAAGTGTTTGGCCTGGAAGATCCTGAAAACTTCTTCAGTTAGTTTCCCCTTGAACTGAGAGCCATTATCAGTCAAGATTTGATTGGGAAAGCCTAACCTTGTGAAAATTGTGAGCAATGCCTCTGCCACATGTTTAGAATCAATCGATGACAGGGCTACTGCCTCTCCCCACATAGAACAAGTGTCCACCAGAGTCAGAATGTAGCTGTTCCTTCTCTTGGTTCGGGTGAGAGGTCCCACAAGATCCACGGCAACTCTCTCAAAGGGTGTTCCCACTATGGGCATTTCCCCCAGAGTTGCTGGTGCAGTCCAATGTTTAGGTGCTACTCGTTGGCACTCTGGACAGGATTTTACATATCGTTTGATATCTTCAGTTATTCCTGGCCAGAAATAGTGACAAGCTATTCGCTGTCCTGTTGCGCTGATTCCCATATGACCACTGAAGGGAATCGCATGCCCTAGTTCCAACACTTTAGTCCTATATGAAGTGGGAAGGACCAGCTGTCCGTGACCATTGGATTCAGATCCAGCCTTCCTATATATCAGTTTGTTCTTCATATAAAACTCTCCCTTGCCTGGAGGTGTATGAGATTTGGGCAACTTCTTGAAACATGGCTTGAGTGTTTTGTCCTCAGCCTGTGCCTTCCTCATCTCATCTGGGTGAGTATTTATTGGATTATCCTCCTCCTTTTTAGACTGTGATCTGGTCTGCACTGTTGCCAATATCACAGGTCTCTTGGGATTCCCCAAGAAGACATATCTACACCCCAATATCAGAGGGTAGATTGGCTCATTTATCACTGCTGCTTTTATGATTCCTTCCACATATCGCGTTTTCACTTTTATTCGGGCGACGGGAAGTGTCATGGTAGCTACATCCTTGGTTGCAGTTTGAATCTCCACTGTTTCTGTGGTGTATTGATCGGCCTGCACCAGGTGAGAACTCACAACGGAATCGTAATCTAAACCGGTATCATATAAACACCTTATAGTGACACCATTACAGATGACATCTTCACACACTGGGGGGTGGTATGGTTCCTGTAGTTCTTCAGGTTTGACCTTCTTTTCCTTTTTCCCCGATGTCATAGCAGCACAATGAGGAGGTTTCCTTCTACAATGGTCAGTGTCATGATTGTTCATCTTACAATTTTTACACCACCTTTTTCCTTGGTTGAAAGATTTTCTTTCATCATATTTCCTTTCATCGAATTGTGGGGTTTTATTTTTATTTTCATACCGTGGCCTATCAAACTGGTGCTTACCTTTGTTTTGATCCCTAGGATCAAATTTATTAAAGTTCTGTGGTGCCCTAAAGTTATCCACTTGTTTCTTTTTATTACCTGTTACCTCTGCTTGAGCTGCTTGATACCTTTCAGCAACATTTAGCAACTCACCCAGCCTCTCTGCACCTTGTTCCATGAGAAACTTTCTCAGGTCTGGAGCCATGGACTCTCTTAATTGCTCTATAAGGACCATTTCCTTAAGATCTTGGGTTTTCCCCAGAGAAGTCCATTTCTCCAAGTATGTCTCTATTCGTGCAGAGAACTGGTGATAGGTTTCACCTGACAGTAGTTTAGCATTCCTAAATTTTTTCCTATAAAATTCTGCATTCTTTTCATATCTTAACAAAAGAGCCTGCTTTAGCATGTCATAATTTTCCTGATCACCTCTGCTCATTTTTGCAAAAACTTCATAAGCTGCCCCACGAAGTCCCTGAGATAACTTTAAGCTCCACCTTTCTCTCTCTAACCCATATGTGGTAGCTAATAGTTCATACCTATTTAGATAGCTCTCTATATCATCGTCTTTCTCAACAAAATGATCTAAATGAAAATTCATAGCTGAGGTTGAGGCTCCCTGGCTAGCAGTGGCATCAGAGGCAAAGGGACTGGCACCATTTTCAGGAGCATGGCCTTGAAACTCAAACTCCCTTAGTCGTAACTCATGTTCCCTTTGTAATCTCTTCTCCTCCTTTTCTGCTTCCCTCTCTGCAGTCAATCTTCTTTCTTCTGCTTCCCTTTCTGCAGCTAATTTCTTCTCTTCTCTTTCTGCAGCCAATCTTTTGTCTTCTCTTTCTGCTTCCAATTTCTTAGCCTCAGCCTCAATCTGCAACCTCTTAGCCTCAGCCTCTAACTTTCTTTCGGCCTCTTTTTCTAATCTTCTTTCTTCCCGTTCAATATATTTGTCACATTCAGCAGTGACATAAGAAATCATAATTTGCCCGTCCATTCCTAACTCTTTCGCAGTCTGTACAGCAGCAGATCGAAATTTTGCCAGGTCGGCCATTGTCTAACAGATAAATGTCTAAAATATGTAACTAAACAATTTTTTCTATGACTAATTAACTCAGGACAACACAGGCACTGTGAGCTCAACCTTATTTATTTTCACCCAAGGATACCTTTTAATTCTTATTATTCCCTGAAGTGAATTACCCCCAATATTTGTAATAGGGAAAGATTCAAAATCCCGAGAGCGAGACCCCAATATATGTGGTAAAGTGGGATGTTATAAATATTTATAGGGGACTTAGTGTACTGACTGAGATCAGCTGTGAAGGTATCTATATCTAATAAGAGTAGTGTATTATAGATAACCTTACTTGCTGCCACATATGTATACCTCAGTCAGAATTATTCTGGAATAGTGTGATGACTACGTTATATGTCTAGGGTATGTGTATGATGAAGTGTAAGTCATAACAACAACAGACAGATAAACAATTTAATTTATTCCACCACACTTGACAACACTGTGACACTCACATACATAAAACACTCTACGAGGATATCTTAAAGGAGTCACTGATAACTTTTCAAATAACAATATGTATTCAGTGCTGTCATGAATGTATATGTGTCCTGATTCAAATACAAAGGGAACCAGGAATCACAATCAATTTTAATTACAAGTTATATGTACAGAATTTATTAATATGAATCTTGTAGTGACATATATTATTAATAGTATCCTATGTGTGTCAGTTGTGTAGTAGTAATATGAGGTAATACTGGTTTTGTTTTGTTCAAGCTCTGTTGGTATTTGTCATCATGACTTCAATAGTTTGTTTCTATTGGAACTAGTATTGGAGATGTTCTCAGTTCCTGGTATTAAAACAATTAAATTCCCCTCTTAATTTTATTTTACAATGTCATTTTAAGATGGGGTACATAATGTTGAGCTCCATGGCCACACTCTCTTATCTTTCGTGATGACTGCAGTAAAAGACTCCTCTGCTCGATTACTTTAATGAGTTCTGGAGCCACCCCACTGGTTGCTATATGGACCAAGGAGTATGCTGTCCGCCTCTGGCTTCAGCAAAGCTCTGACCAGGTGCTGCTCAATAACTTTAAGACCACGGTCCCACAATTCATGGAAATAATAAACAGTTTCGTTGACTGGCAATGAATATAGCACAACTCCGATCTGCCGATGTCCCAGGCTTTATTTTATAAAAAAATATACACTGGTGCTCAACGCACTGCTTCTTAGTAGGTTTATTACAAGATGTGGCAATGAACAGACGCTCTGAATTGAGTATATTCGCAGCTCTACCCAATGAACCCATGTCTACACATCTTTTCAAAAATGTACTCCTTTTTCACGTTTCCCCTGACAACACAAGATAGTATTTATAGCCCGACCAATCGTGTTTAGTCTTACATTTGTTGCGCTCCAATCAAATAGGAGTTAACATGGTAGGCTATTTCCGTAACGTAATGTTTTTTTTTCAAACACGTTATAAAAAAATTTTATGAGCAGAAATGATTTCATGCTGTCAGGCACCCCCACTATTTTATTTTGGTAATAATTTGGTAATTCCTAGACTATTTGCGTAACGTTTTACATATTCTTTGTCAGCAAGCCCTAAGGAACCCAAATATACGAATTTAATGGAGCCAATATGCATTTTCTTCTAGGATAGTCGTGCTGTTACTACCTTCTCACTTCCAAACTTGAGGGTGTCTGGGTACTGTCATGTTTTCAAACGTAAACCGGTATAATATCATAATTCCCAATAAGCGTTTTTCAGGATTTTAAAACCTAACTCTGGTATCTTCTTCTTCCGTCCTTAGCCACCGACCGTCAAAGCAGTCAGTGGCCATTACGCCTAGTGGCGTCTTAGGGCAACAGCAGATAGGTTTTCTTTGCCATTGTTTCCCATCACGCCTATTGGCGTCTTTAGGCAACGGCAAATCAATCCATTTGCTGTTGTTTCCGTAATCGAAGTGACTGGCAAACGGGTGATCAGCCCGTTGGTAACTCTGGTATGGGTAGTGAATTTTATCACTGTCGATTTGAAAAAGATAGTGCTAGTAGCCTTACACGCGTGATGGCAGCAATTGTGTATCGCGCGACGCGTGTTTAGTATTGCATGCTTCCTGCCTTCATTCGCCCCTCTCTCTCTCCTGCTTTATCTGTCTTTTAGTTACGCCGTGTATGGAATGAATGAAATATTAAATCTAGGTCATTGATCAGCTTGCGTATCTCAAGGTTTTTCCAAGAAATACAGTATACGTTTCATTGAAGAAAGCGGGTAATAATACAGTAGGCTTTTACTATCAACGTGAAAGCGTTACAATTTGCAGACGAAGCAGAAAACAAGGGGATTTCGAGTACAGTCATTGTGACAGCACTGTTCTTTACCATTTTTCTTTCCTTTTATTAAATTTATTTGTTAGGCTTTACATTTACCTTTTAATTTATATATGTGGATTAGAATATTTCATGACGTCTCCCCTCTTAAAACAGACATTATATGTCAGTCCTTTATTCTATATACACATAGAGAAATTTATTATTATTTCTGGGGTTTACGGTGATTCTCATCACACGGATGGCGGCTTAAAAAATCCGCTCCCAAATTTGTTTTTCCAGATATATACTCAATGCTAAAATTATATGGAGCCAAAAGTAAGGACCATCGGAGTAACCTAGAGTTCTCATGCCTAGCCTGTGCTAGAAACGATAAAGGTTTGTGATCCGTTTGCAACTTAAATGCCTTCCCATACAGATAAATATTGAATTTCTTTATTGCCCATATTACTGCAAGACATTCTTTTTCGCTAGTTGAGTAGTTGATTTCAGCTTTATTCAACTTTCTGCTAGCATATGCCACTGGGCTTAATTCCCCATCCAATGCATCTGATTTCTGTAGTAGAGTTGCACCTAACCCAATATTACTGGCATCCGTTCTTACTATGAATTCTTGACTTAAGTCAGGTAATTTCAAAATAGGTTTACTTGTGAGCTTTTCCTTCAATTCTTGGTAAGCCATTTCACATTGTGGTGTCCATGTAATGCGATCTGGATGTCCTTTACGTGTCAAATCAGTTAACGGTGCACATATGGAATTAAAGTTTTTGATATACTTCTGGTAGAAACCACATAATGAGACAAAGGATCTCACGTCCTTCTTGGTTTGTGGTCTCGGGGCTTTCTTTAGTTTCTCTAAATTCTTTGGGTCAGGGGTCATGTTTCCCTGATAAACTGTGTGTCCCAAAAATTCCAATTCTTTACATCCAACGCAACATTTGGTTGGTCGGGCTGTTAAATTTGCTTCCCTAAGTCGATTAAACAGCATATTCAGAGAGTCAATGTGTTCCTCAAATGTTTCTGTTGCTATAAGGATATCATCCATGAAATTTGTTATACATGGATTATTCAGAGGGTCCAATAATTTTCTCATCATTCTAGAGAAGACACTAGGCGCATTCTTCAATCCAAATGGCAATCTATTAAACTCATAGTGTCCTTCTGAGGTACTAAAAGCTAGGTATGGTCTAACCTCAGGCTTTACTGGAATCTGATAGTATCCTTTACTCAGATCCACTTTTGAGAAATATTTAGCTTTATTTAGTCTGGCAAACAGCTGATTTGTATCCGGCAATGGATCCACCTGTCCTTCTGTAATAGCATTCAGTCTCCTGTAATCTATACAGAGTCTATGTTCTCCAGAGGGCTTCCTTAAGAGTACAACACCGGAACTATATGAGGATTCACTGTGTGAAATAATTCCTTCCTTCAACAGATAGTCTATCTCTTCCTTCAAAGCTTTCTCCTTAGCAAACGGAATCGAATATGGTTTCATACAGACAGGTGTGGGGTCTATCAGTTTCATATCATATTCCAATAGGTTTGTATGCCCTGGTCGGTCTGTTAACACCTCTGCATGATTATTTAGAACCTGTTGCACTCTCTCTTTCTGAGTTTTCGTTAAATGTGTACTGATTTTCACCTGTGCTGCTGTCTCACAGGGGTGTAATGGATATTCAAATGATGAAAGTGGTTCCTTTTTCATCTCCATGGCGATGGACAAGGTCAACAAGTGTGTCTCTTCCTGATGTTCTCTTTCCAAATATTTCTTCAGGAGATTCACATGATAGATTTTTTCTTTCCCCTTCTTATCTATCTTATAATTTGTTCTAGACACCTTCTCTAGAACTGTATATGGACCCTGCCATCCAATTTGTAACTTATTCTGACTCCCGGGGAGAAGAAGCAGTACCTTCTCTCCCACAGCCAAATCTCTGTCTTTCGCCTTCCTGTTATAATAGGCAGCATGTTTCTTCCTGGCTTGTTTCAAATTTTCATTGGCAAGTTTCCAGCCAGTTTTTAAACGAGTGGTCAGCTCATTCACATATTGGTATGAAGATGTAATGTTTTCCTCTGCCTTTTCATCAGTCCACGTTCTTAACAAAGCTTCGAGTGGACCTTTTATTGGCCTTCCAAACAATAATGTTGCCGGGGCCATACCGGTTGAACTATGGGGTACCTCCCGATAAGCAAAGAGGGCGGCGTGCAGGTACTGGTCCCATGTATCTGGTTTTTCGTGTGCCAACTTTCTCAGGATCGACATCAACGTGCCGTTAAATCTTTCCACTTGGCCGTTCCCTTGGGGATGGTACACACTACAATGGAAGTGTTTGGCCTGGAAGATCCTGAAAACTTCTTCAGTTAGTTTCCCCTTGAACTGAGAGCCATTATCAGTCAAGATTTGATTGGGAAAGCCTAACCTTGTGAAAATTGTGAGCAATGCCTCTGCCACATGTTTAGAATCAATCGATGACAGGGCTACTGCCTCTCCCCACATAGAACAAGTGTCCACCAGAGTCAGAATGTAGCTGTTCCTTCTCTTGGTTCGGGTGAGAGGTCCCACAAGATCCACGGCAACTCTCTCAAAGGGTGTTCCCACTATGGGCATTTCCCCCAGAGTTGCTGGTGCAGTCCAATGTTTAGGTGCTACTCGTTGGCACTCTGGACAGGATTTTACATATCGTTTGATATCTTCAGTTATTCCTGGCCAGAAATAGTGACAAGCTATTCGCTGTCCTGTTGCGCTGATTCCCATATGACCACTGAAGGGAATCGCATGCCCTAGTTCCAACACTTTAGTCCTATATGAAGTGGGAAGGACCAGCTGTCCGTGACCATTGGATTCAGATCCAGCCTTCCTATATATCAGTTTGTTCTTCATATAAAACTCTCCCTTGCCTGGAGGTGTATGAGATTTGGGCAACTTCTTGAAACATGGCTTGAGTGTTTTGTCCTCAGCCTGTGCCTTCCTCATCTCATCTGGGTGAGTATTTATTGGATTATCCTCCTCCTTTTTAGACTGTGATCTGGTCTGCACTGTTGCCAATATCACAGGTCTCTTGGGATTCCCCAAGAAGACATATCTACACCCCAATATCAGAGGGTAGATTGGCTCATTTATCACTGCTGCTTTTATGATTCCTTCCACATATCGCGTTTTCACTTTTATTCGGGCGACGGGAAGTGTCATGGTAGCTACATCCTTGGTTGCAGTTTGAATCTCCACTGTTTCTGTGGTGTATTGATCGGCCTGCACCAGGTGAGAACTCACAACGGAATCGTAATCTAAACCGGTATCATATAAACACCTTATAGTGACACCATTACAGATGACATCTTCACACACTGGGGGGTGGTATGGTTCCTGTAGTTCTTCAGGTTTGACCTTCTTTTCCTTTTTCCCCGATGTCATAGCAGCACAATGAGGAGGTTTCCTTCTACAATGGTCAGTGTCATGATTGTTCATCTTACAATTTTTACACCACCTTTTTCCTTGGTTGAAAGATTTTCTTTCATCATATTTCCTTTCATCGAATTGTGGGGTTTTATTTTTATTTTCATACCGTGGCCTATCAAACTGGTGCTTACCTTTGTTTTGATCCCTAGGATCAAATTTATTAAAGTTCTGTGGTGCCCTAAAGTTATCCACTTGTTTCTTTTTGTTACCTGTTACCTCTGCTTGAGCTGCTTGATACCTTTCAGCAACATTTAGCAACTCACCCAGCCTCTCTGCACCTTGTTCCATGAGAAACTTTCTCAGGTCTGGAGCCATGGACTCTCTTAATTGCTCTATAAGGACCATTTCCTTAAGATCTTGGGTTTTCCCCAGAGAAGTCCATTTCTCCAAGTATGTCTCTATTCGTGCAGAGAACTGGTGATAGGTTTCACCTGACAGTAGTTTAGCATTCCTAAATTTTTTCCTATAAAATTCTGCATTCTTTTCATATCTTAACAAAAGAGCCTGCTTTAGCATGTCATAATTTTCCTGATCACCTCTGCTCATTTTTGCAAAAACTTCATAAGCTGCCCCACGAAGTCCTTGAGATAACTTTAAGCTCCACCTTTCTCTCTCTAACCCATACGTGGTAGCTAATAGTTCATACCTATTTAGGTAGCTCTCTATATCATCGTCTTTCTCAACAAAATGATCTAAATGAAAGTTCATAGCTGAGGTTGAGGCTCCCTGGCTAGCAGTGGCATCAGAGGCAAAGGGACTGGCACCATTTTCAGGAGCATGGCCTTGAAACTCAAACTCCCTTAGTCGTAACTCATGTTCCCTTTGTAATCTCTTCTCCTCCTTTTCTGCTTCCCTCTCTGCAGTCAATCTTCTTTCTTCTGCTTCCCTTTCTGCAGCTAATTTCTTCTCTTCTCTTTCTGCAGCCAATCTTTTGTCTTCTCTTTCTGCTTCCAATTTCTTAGCCTCAACCTCAATCTGCAACCTCTTAGCCTCAGCCTCTAACTTTCTTTCGGCCTCTTTTTCTAATCTTCTTTCTTCCCGTTCAATATATTTGTCACATTCAGCAGTGACATAAGAAATCATAATTTGCCCGTCCATTCCTAACTCTTTCGCAGTCTGTACAGCAGCAGATCGAAATTTTGCCAGGTCGGCCATTGTCTAACAGATAAATGTCTAAAATATGTAACTAAACAATTTTTTCTATGACTAATTAACTCAGGACAACACAGGCACTGTGAGCTCAACCTTATTTATTTTCACCCAAGGATACCTTTTAATTCTTATTATTCCCTGAAGTGAATTACCCCCAATATTTGTAATAGGGAAAGATTCAAAATCTCGAGAGCGAGCCCCCAATATATGTGGTAAAGTGGGATGTTATAAATATTTATAGGGGACTTAGTGTACTGACTGAGATCAGCTGTGAAGGTATCTATATCTAATAAGAGTAGTGTATTATAGATAACCTTACTTGCTGCCACATATGTATACCTCAGTCAGAATTATTCTGGAATAGTGTGATGACTACGTTATATGTCTAGGGTATGTGTATGATGAAGTGTAAGTCATAACAACAACAGACAGTTAAACAATTTAATTTATTCCACCACACTTGACAACACTGTGACACTCACATACATAAAACACTCTACGAGGATATCTTAAAGGAGTCACTGATAACTTTTCAAATAACAATATGTATTCAGTGCTGTCATGAATGTATATGTGTCCTGATTCAAATACAAAGGGAACCAGGAATCACAATCAATTGTAATTACAAGTATATGTACAGAATTTATTAATATGAATCTTGTAGTGACATATATTATTAATAGTATCCTATGTGTGTCAGTTGTGTAGTAGTAATATGAGGTAATACTGGTTTTGTTTTGTTCAAGCTCTGTTGGTATTTGTCATCATGACTTCAATAGTTTGTTTCTATTGGAACTAGTATTGGAGATGTTCTCAGTTCCTGGTATTAAAACAATTAAATTCCCCTCTTAATTTTATTTTACAATGTCATTTTACGATGGGGTACATAATGTTGAGCTCCATGGCCACACTCTCTTATCTTTCGTGATGACTGCAGTAAAAGCCTCCTCTGCTCGATTACTTTAATGAGTTCTGGAGCCACCCCACTGGTTGCTATATGGACCAAGGAGTATGCTGTCCGCCTCTGGCTTCAGCAAAGCTCTGACCAGGTGCTGCTCAATAACTTTAAGACCACTGTCCCACAATTCATGGAAATAATAAACAGTTTCGTTGACTGGCAATGAATATAGCACAACTCCGATCTGCCGATGTCCCAGGCTTTATTTTATAAAAAAATATACACTGGTGCTCAACGCACTGCTTCTTAGTAGGTTTATTACAAGATGTGGCAAGGAACAGACGCTCTGAATTGAGTATATTCGCAGCTCTACCCAATCAAACCATGTCTACACATCTTTTAAAAAAAGTACCCCTTTTTCACGTTTCCCCTGACAACACAAGATAGTATTTATAGCCCGACCAATCGTGTTTAGTCTTACATTTGTTGCGCTCCAATCAAATAGGAGTTAACATGGTAGGCTATTTCCGTAACGTAATGTTTTTTCAAACACGTTATAAAAAAATTTTATGAGCAGAAATGATTTCATGCTGTCAGGCACCCCCACTATTTTATTTTGGTAATAATTTGGTAATTCCTAGACTATTTGCGTAACGTTTTACATATTCTTTGTCAGCAAGCCCTAAGGAACCCAAATATACGAATTTAATGGAGCCAATATGCATTTTCTTCTAGGATAGTCGTGCTGTTACTACCTTCTCACTTCCAAACTTGAGGGTGTCTGGGTACTGTCATGTTTTCAAACGTAAACCGGTATAATATCATAATTCCCAATAAGCGTTTTTCAGGATTTTAAAACCTAACTCTGGTATGGGTAGTGAATTTTATCACTGTCGATTTGAAAAAGATAGTGCTAGTAGCCTTACACGCGTGATGGCAGCAATTGTGTATCGCGCGACGCGTGTTTAGTATTGCATGCTTCCTGCCTTCATTCGCCCCTCTCTCTCTCCTGCTTTATCTGTCTTTTAGTTACGCCGTGTATGGAATGAATGAAATATTAAATCTAGGTCATTGATCAGCTTGCGTATCTCAAGGTTTTTCCAAGAAATACAGTACACGTTTCATTGAAGAAAGCGAGTAATAATACAGTAGGCTTTTACTATCAACGTGAAAGCGTTACAATTTGCAGACGAAGCAGAAAACAAGGGGAATTTCGAGTACAGTCATTGTGACAGCACTGTTCTTTACCATTTTTCTTTCCTTTTATTAAATTTATTTGTTAGGCTTTACATTTACCTTTTAATTTATATATGTGGATTAGAATATTTCATGACAGTTATGATAGTCTGTGTTGTGATAGCCTGTGTTGTACTACCATGTGTTGTGATAGTCTGTGTTGTACTAATGTCACAGTTTTCTTTATTCTTCAGCCGTTCAATTTAATTAATAGTATAGTGGTCGTACATTTCAGGGGTGGTCAAGTCAGAGACGAAACAATTTAATTAATCGTATAGTGGTTGTACATTTCAGGGGTGGTCAAGTCAGAGACGAAACAATTTAATTAATCGTATAGTGGTCGTAAATTTCAGGGATGGTCAAGTCAGAGACGAAACAATTTAATTAATCGTATAGTGGACGTACATATTTTAGGGATGGTAAAGTCAGAGACGAAACAATTTAATTAATCGTATAGTGGTTGTACATTTCAGGGATGGTAAAGTCAGAGACGAAACAATTTAATTAATCGTATAGTGGTTGTACATTTCAGGGATGATAAAGTCAGAGACGAAACAATTTCATCCTTTCAGCTCGGTGACCGGCTTCCTAACTACTAGGTTCCTACGTCATCCCAATAAAGACTATTTTTTACGTCATCCGTTTCCATCGTTTCCTTTTCCTACTCTGCACCAACTCACTAGGTGTAAGCCTCGAGAGTGCAATCCTTATTCAACTTCCCATTCTTTCGATTTTGCGTCATCACCAATATTGGGTCACATATGCTATGACATAGTCACCCCTGGGCTCTTCAGAGAAAATGTGGCTTATAGCAACATTTTCAATAGTCTTCTTCCTAAAAAGAAAAAACAGAATCTAAACAACTACATAATTATGCAGCTCCCCTTTCCTATGGAAAATTGGAACTATTAACCATTAATGCCAACGAATGCTTTCAACATATATTTTAAAGTCAAACATTTTCAAAAAAATTGAGTTAAAGTACTAAATATATGACCCCTTTTCCTATCATCTTCCACTCGCTGCCACCTAAACAAGTTCAGCTCTCGACTGACTCTCGTCTAATTCTGTACTCAGTGGACCCATTGTATTTCTGCCAAGGAACAAAACTCCCACAGGTCTCTTCCACTCGTCTTGCTCCTTACTTCTATAGTCACCCTCCTGTCATTCCGCCACTGCATCTATTTTTTCACCCCTTGCTCTGTTTTATATGCATTATCGTTTTTCCCTAACTCAGCTCGCACATAAGTCCGTTTTGGACCCTATTATGCCCCTATGCAAGATCTAGCTATCGCCTCCATCTTGCACCTATGGTTGCTATAATCAGCCCTCAGAGAATCTCTTCTTTCTCTTTTCTTTCTTGCTCCTGTTTGCTATCTCATTTCGTTCTCTATACTCCTCTCATAATTTTACTTACCTTCTGGGTTTCGGAAAACCTAGCTCATCTCAGGTCTCCGCAAGACTTTAGCAGCCGCTACAGCATCTCTGTACTCCACGTTATCTATTTATCTCGTTCCTTCCCTGGAAGAAATCTATAAGTTTATACGTTCTTATTGTTAACCTCTCCACTTCCTTCCTTACCTCCATTGCTCACCTATATACAATGGCCTCTTCAGAATTCCAATAATTCAGCCGTTTTCTTTATAATTTCTTAATTTACCCTTTTTCCGTTATCTTATAACTCATAGGCTCGTCACTACTCTGCGACTTCTCAATTTTCCCATCCTTACTTATCTTAGTGATTCTCTTGTGCTCACCATCTCCCATGGCCCTTGATACCTCACCGCATGATCTCTCAATTAACTCACTCTTAATTTCGCCATCTCTTATGGCTTCTTCTTCTTCTCACATAATATCCTCGCCATTCTTCCATGGCCTTAACCTACCTTTATTTATTCATTATTTCTAACATTTACTTATTTCTCCTTTATTCCTCATCTCCCCCTCTACAATTGTACTTCACTTACTCATAAACTCCACTATTTTCGCTATAGTGGCCTCCTTGTCCATAAGCATTTCCAACGCAATCTGTTTAACAATATCTATAATTGCTTCCTCCTTTATTTCTCTTCTGACTTCGTTCACGCTGTAGTGGATTTGATGGTACTGTATGGTTGTGATATTACCTAGTGTGATGCATGAGGTCAGCTGTAAAGGCTCCTGAGATAAATGTAGCTGTGAATTTAAAGAAGGCCCTTCTTGCTACCACTTACGACCTCACACATATCTTTTTTTACTAATGAGTGTGGCTACGTTAAAAATCTAGGGTACTGAAATGTAAGGTGTTGTATTAGTATATACCAACACACACACAGATATTTAATAAGTCTAATAATATTAATAAAATTTATAACACACTGAACTAACTCAAGCTGTTTAAAATTTTGATATTTAAATTTTCTTTAAGTTTATTTGTTCTGAACCAAGGTTTTATTTTGGTCAGAACATATGAAAGGCTTTGAAATTATGAATGAAATGCATGAATATATGGCATAATAAATGAAAGGTGTGTACATATGTATTTTACAAGACTAGTTAATATTACTACTGTTTATATTTGTAATTTATCTGGGAGAACGATTAATGGATGTGCTGTTGGGGTGGCTTCATCACTCCCAGTCTATGACTACCAAACATTGTCCATTTTCTGATGGGAGGAATACAAGTTTATTTCCAAACATGATATGTTCTAGTTGATGGGAATATAATTGGGTGTTAGTTATTAAATAAGTTGGTGAAGGTCCAGCAGGCCAGACGCTCACGTATCTTTGACTGAGTAGTTCTGGTGCTGGAATCTGGTGGCCCCACCTCTCCGTGCTTGGGGGCAATATAGGCTGCTCTGCCAAAATTTTAGACTGCACGTGTCCACACTTGTATTTTTCAACATAGCATTTGACACCACTTTGGTGCCAAATAAAAAAACTCACAGTTCTGAAATAAAAGTATAGGGTCATGTGTCAGAACTCTACCTCCTGAGCCACTTCTACACTCAACACTACACAACAACACCACATAGACGGGGTCAGATCTCTCTGACCATACAGCACATCTTACCAAGTTGGTTTCACATAGCATAAGTTCCCCAAGACTACATATTCTGAAATATGTTCATTAACTTCCTGCCATTGAATAGGATAGGTGATATGTTCCACTGATCTCAACACTTGATCCGCCCTTCATAATCCTTGCTGGCGTTTATGTATTTTGTTTGTCTCTAGACCCTGAACTGGGGCTGGGGATCTAGAGCGAATCCTTACATGTTGTAAGGGATAGATTATGATATGGCAGTATCAAATCACTCGAAACATTAAACAATATTAAAATATACAAAGAAATACTTTCAGTCTTACCAGAATTATGAATAGAGAACACAGTTATATGCTAGCAAAACTCAGCTGAGCTGCTGGCTCTAGTATAGCGTCCCTCTAAATATTGCAATTAGCTTCTGGGAATCACACCACTGAAGAATTACTGTGTCTACTACTGGACAACTTATGATGAATGGCAAAGATGCGCGTCTGAGCGCCGATAATATGTTTATCTGTGGCCAATCACCGCCTTTTTTCCTTTTCAAATTTCAAACCTCCTACCAAAAGTCAATTCAGTCATACCTCAGTCAAGTATGTATTATTGTCTGTTGGTCCGTCTGTCTCTACTTGCGTTTTTTACAAAAACACACTTGTTTATACATGCATTTCCTACACGAATCTGCCTCTAGAGTTATTTTTAGCCACAACTTTCCACTAATTCCCCCTCCCTTTCATTCATCTAGATTTTAGCACTTGAGTCTCAAGGCCGCAATTTTTTGAAAATTAGTGACATGTTTTTGTTTCAATGCAGTCGCTCGCTGATATGAACAACACAGTCTTTTGTCAATATCTTCATTATTATCTATCCGTCTGTATAAATGAAAGCATATTATTTCTCTGCTCAAGATGGGCCATCCGGCCAGCTAGGTTTTATATTCCTAACATTATTATTAAGAAAAAGTTACTTTTCAAGGTTAGTTTTTTTTTTTTTTTTGAAATATGTTCGAGCATCTTCTGTAATGCGTTTGCCGCTGAATTCAAATAAAGGACTAAGTATCGCAAAAGCGTCCAAGAAATGACTGTTGCGTATAATAGCTAAGGTCCCTTTTGTCAATTTCTTTACCTTGTGTCAACTTGGGGACGTGAATTTTTTTCCTTTCCCCACCAATTGCGTCTTTTTTAGCCTTGCTAGTTTCAAGCACGTGTTCAGTCATATTTTTCTTTTTGATCTCCGTTCTCATCCCGTCTACAAGAGTAAACGTTTTGCCTTCACGTCTAACAAGTTAGTTTCATGGCGGGTAGTGACCTGCGGCATGGGCGATCATGTCTTCTAGTAGCTTACGCATTATTTTTATCCCTACATTTTATCTTTGGAGAGGGAGCCGCGCTAGCGTAGTGGTTACAACACCGCTCTGGCGACCGGGTGATTCGGGATCAAACCCGGGCGACGGCATTTGAGGATTTTTCGTCGACCGGGAATTGGACTGGATTAACTCGAGACCTGGCGACCACATTTGAAGGAGTGTCGTCGACCAGGGATTGGCGGCTCCTGAGCCGACCCAGCTCTAATGGGTACCTCCGAAATCGGCGAGTATCTGCCTGAATGGCGAGGGACACCTGTCTCTGTACAAGAAAAGGGATACTCACGTAAAATCAATGTCAGGTTAGACATTAACAATAACCTGAGATTTCGCCTCGAGTATTAGCGGGCGTACGAAAAAAAAAAAAAAAAAAAAAAAAAAAAAAAAATCTTTGGAGATATTTTAACGTTGTATCACGGTTAATTTTATCACACACGCTTTGCTTGCTCTATCCTTCTCTGTCGTCTCTTCATGTTTTCTTCATCTAACATTTTCGTCAGAACCATGTCTATTTCATCTCTTGTTTCTGGAAAGTGTGTATAATACCTTCCCTCCAGCAATCTACATACCATAGTTCTTGAGAAGTTAAAATCAGGCCGTTTTATGATGGCTTCTATCACCTTCTTCAACTCCTCTATGCTTGGTTCACCCACTTTCATCATTTTCTTCCTATTGTCATTCACCTCTTCTCCTACTTCTTTTCTCAATTTTTCCACCATTTCGCACCTCTCCGTAAGCAATAATTTACACATATGACTCTCTTTATTTCGACATCTTATATTTTCTTCCGCGTCCTCGTCCTCTGTGCATTCTAACTTATCTTCTTCATCTGACCATACACTGTCTGAGTAACTTGACGTCGAATCTGAGAACACGTCTCTATCCACTATTTTGATTTCTCAGTAATTAAGTTCCTCCATCACTCTCACAACAAGCCTGCGAATTTCTTCTTTTCTTTCTGATAAGTCTATATCAAACTTTCTCTCCAGAAATGTCTGCACATACTTTAGTACTACGGTGTGGGGTTTAGCTCCTCTCAGTTCGTCTTTTATTGCTTTCTTCATCTCCTCTACGCTTGGTTTAGCTACCTTGATGATTTTCTTCTTCTCCTCCACTCCACTGTTAACTCTCTGTACTCTCTTCTCTCCTTCCCGATCTCTAATTTTTGTTTCGTTATAGGCACAATGTGCTGCTAACTCTTCCTCGTCCTATCTTCTACTATTATTTCTTGAGTTCCTCTCAGCTTCTTCATTCTTAAATCCGTCGTTACATCGATCTCTACTTGTTTTCCTGATATCTTTAGCTACCTCCATCCTATTCTTCCTCGCTTCTAATTCTTCAAACTCATTTTCGAGATCCGTACACAATGAAGTTATCGCTTCAATTTCGGTCACATTACAACTTTTAGTAGTATTCTCCCTTCTTTGCCTCATCTCCGACTGTTTTTCATCTCTCAATCTTGTGAGACATCTTTCGTAATCTGATGAATCATCCGACGATACATCAGAGTTGTTATTATCCCCTCTTATATCTGTAACGGCCAGCACTTCCTGTATCTCTGAAGTCTTTTCTGTCTGATTCACTAAACCCTGAGGATCTCCCTGTGGTTTCTGTTGAACTGTGGTCCCTTCTGGTTCCGTGTCCTCATTCTTCTCTTCCCTATCCGTCAGAAATCTCCTCTTATATTCCATCAACGGAATATCATCCTCACTCTCCTAATTATCCTCTTCATCTGCTAGTCCCTCTCTCCCTTCTGAATTCTCCCTATCCTGCAGTTTATCAAGAGCAGTTGGTACTCTGCCTCCATTCTCCTGTTCCCCTTTAAACTCATTATTCCTTATCGTAATAGATTTACGTCTCCTCTCATTACTCATCCTACCACCACTCTTGTTCCCCATCTTTTCCTTTACCATTTTTAATTACGATTTTACATTGGTCCTGCCAGTCTCATTTCTTACTCTATCGACATCTGAGTCCGAATAGTTCATTATACTCATCTCGTTTTCTCCATCAGTTTCCCTATCACCGATTCCTAGTGGTGATACCAACGTAGTTCTTCTCCTTGGTTTAGTTCTTTTCTCTGCGTTATGTTTACATCTTTTGTTATTCTGTTTATTAATAAGTTCAGACAAAAAGATGGAAGAACTGAAGGCAGCACTGGAGAAAATCAAGATGGGCAACGCAGCAGGGAATGATGGTATAACACCAGAAATAGTTAAGTACATGGGAGCATCAGGCGACCTATTACTCTTAAGGGTCCTACAGGCAGCGTGGTGCAACAAGACCATACCAAAGGACTGCAAGATTGCCATCATAACACCAATTTTCAAAAAGGGTGACAATCGACAATGTAGAAACCATAGAGGCATATCCCTTCTCAGTGTCCCTGGTAAAATCTACTCTAGAATCCTAGAGCAGAGACTCCGACGCCTGGCTGAGCCACAATTGGATGAGGTCCAGTGCGGATTCCGAGCAAACCGAAGTACTCAAGACCTAATCTTCAAACTCAGACAGCTGAGTGAAAAGGCCCTTGAGTATAAGAGTGAGATCCATCTTTGTTTCATAGATCTGGAAAAGGTGTTTGACAGGGTCCCCTGGAGCAAACTTTGGGACTGTTTGGCAAGGAAGAATATTCCAGCACCTCTGATTCATGCTATACAGAGCTTCTACAAGTCTTGCAGAAATTATGTGAGGACAGCAAACCATAAGTCAGAAGAGTTCAGGACCACCACTGGTGTAAGACAAGATGATATCCTGTCACCTTATCTTTTCATACTCCTCATGGACGATGTTATCAAGTCATGTAAGGAGAGAACAAGAAAGTATTTAGTAGGGTACTGGAAGATGAGACTGGTATGTATTTCAGAGCTGGCATTTGCTGATGATGTTGCCCTGATTGCTAAATCAGAGGCACATCTCCAATCCAACCTGCAAGTCTGGGAGGAAAAGCTGGAGAAGAGAGGGATGGTCATAAGCAGCTCTAAAATAAAATCCATGGTGATATCACGAGAAGAAAGAAAACATCAGATTAAGCTGGGAGAACAGGTTCTGGAGCAGGTCGACCCCTTTAAATATCTCGGAGCTATTATAGACCGAAAAAAGGGGGGGGGGTATCAAAGAAGAGTTGGCCACTCGAAAAGCACCGGCTGGGAGACTTTTTCAGGCCATAAATCGAGGAGTCCTCAGCAAGAGAGAGGTTAGTAAGAAAACGAAGATGGCTGTATACCGCTCCACCTATGTCCCAGTCTTGACATATGGATGCGATTCATGGGCAATGACTACAACCCACAAAAGCCAGATCAAAACCTCAGAAATGAGGTATCTGAGGAAGGTGGTTGGAGTAACAAGAAGAGACATGGTCCGCAACCAGACGATAAGCCAAGGCCTAAAACTCCCCCCCCCCTTCCCTGCAGACCCAAGTAGAACAGTCCCAACTAAGATGGTTTGGCCATGTCTGCAGAATGGGAGAAGATCGGCTACCACGACAAGCATGGAAAACAAACAGCCAGGGATCCAGACCCCCAGGACGACCCAGAGTCCGCTGGGAGGACAACATTAGACAATCTTTGAAGGACCGAGGACTAGAATGGAACCAGGCCAGGAGGAAGACAGCCGATAGGATAGTCTGGCGCTCTCTCTTCCAAACCTCTACACCTTACGGTAGAAAGGGAATGACTAAGTAGTAAGTAATAAGTTCAGACACTAAGTCCTTCCTTTCTGTCTGCGTTGCAACCGTGTTTGTTTTCTTTTCTACTTTAATCTTATTCGGATCTAGCTTTCTCTTCAAGTTCAACTTCGGTCTCTCTCTCCTACAATTGATCTCCGCTCCATTATTAATCTTACTGTTCGTTGTTCCTTTCGTTTTACACACTTGTATCTTGGCACAGTGTCCATTTTCTGTCCTAACATTTAAATCATTTACTTCGAAAAAACCTTCCACTTTATCTCTTAAAGAAAATTGCGTACCGCTATTCTATTGCGTCTCTTATTTAAGGGTTCCCAGTGTCTAGGTGCTTCCGAAACGTTGCACACTCTGCCTTTGTAAATAATTCTAGGTCCATTATCTTCCCTTGGTAATCTATGTTTACGAAAATCGTTTCCTCTAACATTCCTTTTTCTATCCCATCGTCTGTTCATAAACCTCGCTCTATTTCCACGATCTCTTCCATATTTATCCGCATAGAACATATCATTGTCCCTCCATCTATTTACACGATTACTTGTTCTATTTACTCGATATCCCCTTCCTCTATCATGTTGTCGACTTAAATCAGTATCTCTGCTTTGTATCCATCTTCCTCGAGTATTACTCGCTCCCCTAGGAAGGTTTACAGTTCTGCCCGAGTTCAGACCTCTTGACTCGTGAGCATTCCTTATCCTCACGTCTTGACCCACATCTTCTCCTGCTCCCCAAAAACCGTCTCTCCTAGGTGGAGATCTCGGGTTTGTGTCCCGGCTCGTTGTGGTTGTTAGGCCCCAACCATTCCTACGTTCGTGTGACCTTCGACCGCTGTTATTTACGCGCCCACTAGTCATCTCTACAGGAACGTTTCTATTATAAGGGTCTCCCCATCTTCCATACCTGGTCGGTTCTTCTCGATCCTCTTCAAATCTCACTTTATGTCCTTGACCATTAATTGTCCTATATCCCAATGACATTTCAAAAGGGGCCTCCTCTCTCTCCAGCTCTTCATATCCGGAGTTACCTTGCACTTCTTTCCGCCCACAGTTCTTGGCTAGGTGTCCCTTAACATTACACAAGAAACATCTCCTCTCATTGGCTACCTGAATCATTTTTCTTCTTCCTTCATCATCTCTGCTAACTTCACGATGCATGTGAAGTGTCGGTTGGTGATCCAAGGGTCTCTGTTGTTGATCATTTGGTTCCTTTAATCCTCCTCCTTCCTCGTGATCATTCGTTCTCAGTCGAAATCTCCTCAATAAGTTCTCTTCTGATATAGCCAATTTTACAGCCTCGTTTAAAGTTTCTGGATTTTTTCTCAATAGATGTAACCTTATTCCATCCCGTTGTAGGGCATCAATAAATATTCCAACCAACTGTGCTTCAATGTCCGGATGATGCATGTCCCTTCCCATAAAAACTTCCTCTGCCAAATTTTTCAGTTTATCTCTAAAGAGTTGGATAGACTCTCCAACATTTTGTCTGAGTTTCTTAGTAAACCCCAGGAATATTGTGGATCCAAAATTTCTCCGTAGCATTTCAATAAGTCCTTCTTGAGGGTCTCTGTTGGGAGTAGAAAATGCATTAGTTTATTGCCGAGTTTGGCACTTCGCTTCTTCACCCAATAGCCACTCTATGTCACGTGATGAGACTGGCTGGGAAAGTATTGCTAACTACGCAGGTGAAAAACGAGAGAGAGTTACCAGCGAAGGGTGCATTCAGTGTCCAGCCGTTTTACGGTTGAGATGTGTATAATGGGTATGTGTGTATAACCCTAAAATATATATTCATGGGTATATTATACTGTAGATGGAAGTATATAACTGCATATCATATTTCAGGATTGTTCATGCAAAGGAGTGACTACGATTATTATTATTAATTTTGATTGTGTTATATTGCCTGACCACATCAATGGGTCTATTGCGAAGTTTCGTCATGTATATTAAAGTACAAACCGTCTCTCAGTTGTTATTACTTTCGTTGGAGAAAGAGATGTGTGCACGGAAGTAAATTAATGTTTATTCGCCAGGCACGTAAAGAGAGAACCCTGGGCATTACATTCCTATCCATATTGGATACAAATAAACAGTCGTGCAAAAGCAAAAGGCAGGAATAAGCACGAAATATAACCTCTCAACAGATGGGGAACCAAGCCATTGTGCTTCGCGAATTTTTATGTCTGAATTAATTATGTGCACCAAATTTATCTGTAATGCATTTGCATCAATTGAACTATAGCATGATTGAATATGAGACTGGAGTTCAGATGCACTTTTAAGGCAACGTGTTTTAAGCTATTTTAAAGAACTGTGCTGTATAACGATGACTTTATGTTCGTGCAAATGAACTTTCTTGCAAAGGAACCTTTTTGCAAAACACTGCGGTGAAACCAGCAACCGGGCAAATGAACTTCCCGTGCAAACGAAACTTTTTGACGCACATCGGCAAATAAGCCACGCCCCGTGTCCTTTAACGTCAGCAGGAATTTAGGTCAACAAACACACTTGTATTGATTTCTATTTATTGAATATTTTAAAGACAAACAGAGTACCTAGCTTTCCAAAAACATTGAAGGCTTTCAGGGACCAATACGTTTTACTAACATTTATAAATCTATAAAAGAAACTTTATGGACCTTATTATTTAGAAATAAATAAAACAGTTCGACCATACGACATATTATCACTCAAGTTTACAGAACTTTATAGTGTCTATTTTGGCTCAGTGTTCCTGATTCACGCGAGACAGTGTTAACAGCGTTACGCCGTGTTCAGACCAAAATAGTTTAGTTTTGTCTGCACTTTAAGATAGGTTTAGTTATAGTTTAAAAGCTACTGGATTGTGATAACCCAGTTTACAGCATCCTGTGCTTTTATAGCGTGCTCCATCTTCGCTATTTTTTCTTTTTTTTTTAATTCTACATGTTCAGTGTTGCCATTTTTTTTTTAGGTTCATTTTTTTTTTCATTCATCTTTGGAAGTATGATGAAAGGTGATTTTCTATAGGTTTATGTGAGGTTTGCATTTAAGGAATTTTAGTGCTTTGGCGCATTCATACTGATAGTCCTTTTTTGCATTGCGAACAATTAATTTTTGTTTAGATGTGGCTTTAGGTATCACGTTTTGTTATTGTTTCGTATATATGTCTCGCATTGTCAGTTGTTGTAATAGTGCTTTCTATACCTTCTTCTCTTTAGTTGTTAATGTGACGGTTGTTTCGTTTTAGTTGTGAATTATTTGTAGTGTTTAATAGTCATTATTTGTTTACATGTTATTATAGAATATTGTTTTTGTTGTATTATTTTAGTTAATTTTGATTTGTTTTTGTGTGTGTTGTATTTGAAAATATACCATCATCATCATCATTATCATTGACACCATTGCCGTCATTTTTTTTTCATTAAACATTTGTCTGGACCCATTGATATGCATGGCATAAATGTGCATATTTTTTTTCCTTTTATTATAACATGGATTGAGCACTGCAGTGTTCATCAACAATATCACCATAATTTAACACATTTTAATTATGTCCTTGGTGGTTTTGTAGGACATAAATATGTATTGAGTTTTGTATGGTTCATCATCATAAATATCACTAGATTTTGAACAGAAAGTAGTTTCTTGGAGGAAACCATGTCTTCGTTTCAGGACTTTATAGAAATAGGGATTAAATTTAATAAATCAGGAGCAGAACTAGAGACGTTTGCTACCGCACAATTTGACAGCTATAATGCAAGAATTGAAAGGCAGAATGAACGTGAATTAAAACGTCTTCAGTTAGAACATGATGAGAAGAAAAAGGCACAAGATTTAGAGAAGGACAATTTAGAACTAGAACAAAAGGAGAAACTGGAGCGAATAAAGATGGAAGAAAAAGAAAAAGATCATGCGCAAGCTCTTGCACTTGAAAAATTAAAAATTGATGCTGAACAAGAAAAATTAAAGATAGACATGGAGATAGAGAAATTGCGTATTCAGAAAGATGTAGATGTTGCTGTCGCCCTAAGAAAAGTGGAGTTGGACGCTCTAAAGACATCTACTGCACCTGTGACCACAAACCGGATACGATTGCCAAATTTCATCCAGCAGAGTGACTGTATAGATAGTTTCTTACAACGCTTTAACTCAAGGTCAGTCCGTTGAAGATCCCCAAGGGTCAATGGAGTGCTACGTTATGCGATTTTTTAACAGCGGACGCTCTACAGGCATACTTTGCTCTGGACAGCAGTAGTAGAGAAGACTACGATGTTGTCAATGAGACATTGCTACGTAAATTTCAGCTTACGGAAGCAGGATTCTGTGATAAATTTCATTCCTGTCTGCCTAGCAGGAAAGCTGACTTTGGAGAATTTATCTCATTAATAAAATTATATTCTAAAAGATGGATAGAATTGTCCGGAATTGATAAGACCTTCACTGGCTTACTTGATCTAATGTTACGTGACAAGGTGTTGTCGGCATGTAGCACCGATCTTGCCTCATTTTTTCAAGAAAGAAAACCGAAAGACCTTGAGGCAATGGAGAAACTTGGGAGACAATATATGACAGCTCACCCAGATAAAGAGATTCACAAACCAACTATAAAGGATGCACTCCCAGTATGTGTGGCTCGTCATGACTTTAGAGATGGTGGTCATAGACCTCGATCACAGAGTGTGGACAGCAGAGTAAGGCAAAGCTATAGATCCAACTACCGGGGAAAATATAACTTCCCAAGGCAGAGGTCACCATCTAACTTCTCACAGAGACGAGACTATGGTTATTCAAACCAAGGTCAGTGGCGGCACAATTCTAGCCATGGTGAGGAAATGCATCACAAACGGATGGATCATAGACCCGCACAAGACAATGCACCTTACAGTGGTAATAGGAATAATGGCAGATGTTGGTCATGTGCTAAGAATAGACCTTATAAGAAATACTATGGAAACAGTACTAACAAACACGGTGGACATCATGACAATAGCAACCATGATAAGGGTAATGCATGTGTAACTACAAAGAAGAATGATGAGAAGGGAGCCGACCATGCCAATGCATGTATTGTTAGCTCACTTAATGATGAAAATTATTATGGGTGCAAATCTTTATTCCAACCTGGTTCACAGCCCAGATTTATCTGCGGGCATGCTCTACCTGCTTTGTCATCTTGTGAGAATGTGGGACGCCCCACGTTATATACTGGTTTCCTGCATAACAGGCATGTAAGTGTCCTTCGTGATTCTGGCTGTACCACTGTGAGAATGTGGGACGCCTCACGTTATATACTGGTTTCCTGTATAACAGGCATGTAAGTGTCCTTCGTGATTCTGGCTGTACCACTGTTGGAGTACGTAGATCATTAATTGATGAATCTGCCTTTACTGGTAAAACAGTGAAGTGCATAACATTTGGAGGGAGTATAGAGTGTACCCAGTGGCAGAAATAGATATTGCCACACCCTTCTTTACAGATAAGTTAAGGTCATGTGTCCTTGACCAACCAGTATCAGACATTATTCTTGGTAATATACCAGGTATTAAGGATTGCTCTCCAGAGGAGATACATGAATGGGTTGAATCTCACCCAATGTTGGCTAATGCAGTGGTCACTAGGGCCCAGCATGCCGCTGAATCCAAGGCAGAGCCAGCTATACCATTTAGTGAGAAAGCATCTCTTCAGAATGGTCATAATGTTCCCCCCAGTCGTTCGCGGCCAAACAGCGCGAAGATGTTGCTTTGCAACCATTGTTTGCTCTAGCAGAGAGCAAACATGTGAAGAAGACAAAAACTTCTCGTTATTGGTTTGAATTTAAAAACTCAGTACTGACTAGATGTTTTGACAACTATGTTTTAGTCAGGAGACAGGTAGTTATTCCAAAGAGTTTTAGACCTATTGTATTGAATACTGCCCATGACTCGCTTTTAGCTGGTCATATGGGGATTAAGCGTACTCTGTTTCGTGTCACCTCAAATTTTGTATTGCCCTGTGTTAACAAAGATGTAAAGCTATACTGCAGGTCATGTACAACTTGTCAAAAGGTAGCACGTAGGGGCAAGCACCACGCTGCACCCTTACAAGTCACTGATGTGCCATTACGGCCTTTCACCAAGCTTGCGGTTGACATAGTTGGTCCTATGTCAGTCATGCCAGATAGAGGATATCGATATATCCTAACGTGTATAGACTTATGTACACGTTGGCCGGAGGCCATACCATTGAAGACTATCACCTCAGCAGCTGTCGCTGATGATGCTCTATTTGTTATTTTTTGTCGCATAGGATTTCCTGATGAAATCTTGTCAGATCGTGGTACTCAATTTATGTCTCAAATTATGAAAGATATTGAGAACATGTTAGCAATTAAGCATTCATTCACAAGCCCATACCACCCAGAAAGCAATGGCGTTTGCGAGCGTTTCAATGGCTCGTTGAAGCAGTTGTTAGGCAAAGTCACTGAGACATGTCCTCGTGACTGGGACCGAATGTTACCAGCGGTATTATTTGCTTACAGAGAAGTGCCCCATGAGAGCACTGGCTTTTCGCCATTTGAGTTGGTATATGGTGCCAACTCTAGAGGTCCTATGCTCATACACAAGGATTTGTTGTTGTGATCAGTGGAGGATAATACTGTCCGCACCAGCTATGAACTGGTCATTGATCTCAGGCAACGCCTTGTGGATGCATGTACTTATGCATCCAGTATGATACATAATGCTTCACACAGGTCGAGAGTGCGCTGCAACCAATCTAGAAAATTACGTTCGTTCTTACCAGGAGAACAAGTATGGCTACTTCTTCCGACCAAGGAAAATAAACTGCTAATTTTCTGGCAGGGCCCTTTTAAGGTGGTTGAGAAGAAAACTGATGTAGATTATGCCATTGACATAAGGGGAAAAATTAAAACATTTCACATTAATATGTTAAAATTGTATGTGGAGCGCCCTGCAGAGTTAGAACCTATCTTGGACCGTATTTCTGATGAACCGGTTCGACTGACTTTATCAGCTGTTGTGGAATCTGATGATTCTACAGCGAGCGATATTTCTTTTAATTTTCCTCTGCTGCCTTTAACATCTTCCGAATCTTGGAGAGATGTAACTGTATCTGGTGATTTAGATTCTAGTTATCGAGAACAGGCTCTTGCTGTTTTATAATCTTTCTCTGATGTGCTGACTGAACTTCCAGGTCGCACTGATGTTATCTCTCATGATTTTACATTGAGTGATGATCACCCTATCAAAATCAGACCGTATACTATACCCTTACACTACAGATCTCAGGTGGATAGTGAACTTAAGGATATGCTACGCATGGGCATCATTTCTCCTTCTGAATCATCCTATTCTTTTCCTATGGTTCTAGTTAGAAAGAAGGACAAATCTCTTCGCATCTGCATCGATTTTAGACGTCTTAACAATGTCACTCTCACAGATGCTGAGCCTATGCCTGTTTTGGAGGATCTCTTATCACAACTATCCCAGGCTACATACTTTAGCAAACTAGATCTATCCAAGGGATATTGGCAGATCCCTTTAACTTATAAAGCCAAACCACTAACCGCATTTATGACTCCAAATGGTTTATTCCAATGGAATTATATGTGTTTTGGCCTTGTCAATGCTCCCGCGACTTTTGTGCGCATGATGCGGAGACTCTTGGGAGATAGGTCTGATGTCATCACATACATAGACAACATCTGTTTATTCCATAGTTCTTGGCAAGAACATATCACAGGATTAAAATCTTTATTAATGCTACTCAGAAAGCATGGTTTGACAGTTAGACCTTCAAAGGTTCAGATTGGTTGTCGATAAATTTCATTTCTTGGTCACCGTGTTGGTAACCACATGTTGTACCCTGATGAGCACACTGTCAAACGCATATTAGAATTAGATATCCCTCGGACAAAGAAACAGGTTAGGAGCATGTTAGGACTCATTAACTTCTATCACAAGTTCATTCCGAACTTTTCATCTATTTCTTCTGTCCTGTCATCTTTGACTAAAAATGGAGCTCCTAATAAAATTTTTTGGTACGATACTTGCAGTGGAGCTTTGAACAAAATTAAAACTGTATTTTCCAAGGCACCTATTTTGGTGTTACCTAATATCACTATGCCATTTCTTCAGAGGACTGATGCTTCTCAGACTGGCATTGGTGGTTGCCTGTTGCAATGGTTCAATGATACTCCACATCCATGCATGCATGTAAGCAGGAAGTTGCTACTAGCAGAAACTCGGTATTCCACCAGTGAAAGAGAACTCTTGTCCATCATTTGGTGTATTAGCAAGTTATCACGCTATTTGCTTGGCGCACACTTCTACCTCCAGACGGATCACCGTCCACTAACATCCCTAAATAAAAAAACTACGACAAACAGTAGATTACACAGATGGTTTTTGCTTATCCAAGAATATAGATATATAATTATTCCAATCATGGGATCAGAAAACTTTCTGGCAGATCTATTGTCAAGGAATGTAACTGGAAAGTGAAATTGTTGGTGCCAGATGTTGACATTGTCTGATCTTGTTTTGTTTTTCAGTTGATATACTATTGAAACATTCATGTAACGACTTTAATTGCATTTTTTTGATAGATTGGATTCCATATTGTCTAAACTGTTTAAATATATATATGTTTTCATGTCATTTGGTACTACAAGTAATATTTCATATATATTATTCTGAGCAGTATGATTTTTCTTTCCTAATAGAGTAATAGTTCTTGGGCTAACTATCCACTGTTCTCAAGCGAAAACCCTTGGTTTCCGCTCGGGAACAGGGGGGCAATGTTGCGAGTAGAAAATGCATTAGTTTATTGCCGAGTTTGGCACTTCGCTTCTTCACCTAATAGCCACTCTATGTCACGTGATGTGACTGACTGGGAAAGTATTGCTAACGACGCAGTGAAAAACGAGAGAGAGAGTTAGCAGCGAAGGGGGCATTCAGTGTCCAGCCGTTTTACGGTTGAGATGTGTATAATAGGTTTGTGTGTATAACCCTAATATATATATTCATGGGTATATTATACTGTAGATGGAAGTATATAACTGCATATCATATTTCAGGATTGTTCATGCAAAGGAGTGACTACGATTATTATTATTAATTTTGATTGTGTTATATTGCCTGACCACATCAATGGGTCTATTGCGAAGTTTCGTCATGTACATTAAAGTACAAACCGTCACTCGGTTGTTATTACTTTCGTTGGAGAAAGATATGTGTGCACGGAAGTAAATTAATGTTTATTCGCCAGGCACGTAAAGAGAGAACCCTGGACATTACATTCTTATCCATATTGGATACAAATAAACAGTCGTGCAAAAGCAAAAGGCAGGAATAAGCACAAAATATAACCTCCCTCAACAAGTTTCTGGGTTTTTTCTCAATAGATGTAACCTTGTTCCATCCATTTGTAGGGCATCAATAAATATTCCAACCAACTGTGCTTCAATGTCCGGATGATGCATGTCCCTTCCCATAAAAAAATTTCCTCTGCCAAATTTTTCAGTTTATCACTAAAGAGTTGGATAGATTCTCCAACATTTTGTCTGAGTTTCCTAAGTAAACCCCAGGAATATTGTGGATCCAAAATTTCTCCGTAGCATTTCAATAAGTCCTTCTTGAGGGTCTCCAATGGTTCTATGGGCTCTTCCTCAAACGTCCTCCTTATAAAATCGTTCAACAGTCCATCACTCGTCAAAAAGGCAAGTCTTTTTTTCTCATTTTCATCTGCCCCGATGGTAAACGTATATCTCTCTATCCTGTCAATCCATCGCTTGCCCCCTCCAGCCTCTCCTCGATATGTGTCTACATTGTGGAATACACTATTTTGTCTACTTTCCAGATTCCATCTTTCTAACACATAAGGAAGGGAAACCCGAGTCCTGTAAACAGTAAATTAATATTAGACAAACATAAAGGTATGTTTTCAGGCACTCGTAAGAAATAAAGAAGTAGAACACTAGACAACAGAAAAACAACAGACGTGAGTGGCTTACCCAGGGTTCGAACCCCGTACCTTCCGTACGACAACACAGTCATTCGTAATAGGGCCATCGTGGTGCGATCAATTCTTTGTTCCTCCGCCATTCCAATTTCTTATCCCTTCCTTCTTTTAATCGTGCTTTTATCACTTATCTAATCTTTTACAAACAAGACTAGGCGGAGTCTTCTTGTTTATGAGTGTTTGTTGTTTAAACTAATATAATACCCAGTAACAGTCTGCACAAACAAACAAAAACTGGGTCAGTAGGTGTACCTAACTACTTAGTTAATTCTCTAACTAAACTCCGCTATTAATTACCCTTAATTATTAAATTAATAAAATTAATCTGGCTTGTCAGATCTCGGCGAATATTGAATGCACGCTGCTTCTCGCCTTGGATGGTTCTGTTTCGTCGTTGAAATAGTTTTTTTTTTTTTTTCAAAAATTGTTCCAAGTGAGTTCTGGCTCCTCGTTGAAAATTCAAAAAAAAAACCAAAAAAAAAAAAAAAACCGTTTCCAAATGGGTTCTGGTTCCTCGATGAAACTTTTCTCGAAAATCGTCTCAGTGGGTTCTGATTCCTCGCTGAAAATTTCTCGACAATCGTTCTGAGTGGTTTCTGGTTCCTCGATGAAAATTTCTCGACAATCGTTCTCATTGGGTTCTCGACAATCGTTGTGAGTGGGTTCTAGTTCCTCGATGAAAATTTTCTCGAAAATCAAGAGTGGGTTCTGGTTCTTCGATGAAAATTTCTCGACAATCGATCTCAGTGGGTTCTGGTTCCTAGATGAAAATTTCTCGACAATCGATCTCAGTGGGTTCTGGTTCCTCGATGAAAATTTTTCTCGAAAATCGTTCTCAGTGGGTTCTGGTTCCTCGATGAAAATTTCTCGACAATCGTTCTGGGTGGTTTCTGGTTCCTCGATGAAAATGTTCTCGACAATCGTTCTGAGTGGGTTCTCGACAATCGTTCTGAGTGGGTTTTGGTTCCTCGATGAAAATTTTCTCGAAAATCGTTCTCGGTGGGTTCTGGTTCCTCGATGAAAATTTCTCGAAAATCGTTCTTAGTGGGTTCTGGTTCCTCGATGAAAATTTCTCGAAAATCGTTCTCAGTGGGTTCTCGACAATCGTTCTGAGTGGGTTATGGTTCCTCGATGAAAATTTCTCGACAATCGATCTCGGTGGGTTCTGGTTCCCCGATGAAAATTTTTCGACAATCGACCTCAGTTGGTTCTGGTTCCTCGATGAAAATTTCTCGACAATCGTGTTCAGTGGGTTCTGGCTCCACGATGAAAATGTCTCGACAATCGTTCTCAGTGGGTTTTGGCTCCACGATGAAAATTTTTCAACAATCGTTTTCAGTGGGTTCTGGCTCCATGACGAAAATTTCTCGACAATCGTTCTCAGTGGGTTCTGGCTCCACGATGAAAATTTCTCGACAATCGTTCTCAGTGGGTTCTGGCTCCACGATGAAAATTTCTCAACAATCGTTCTGAGTTAACACATTGTCACACAACCAAGTTTGACGTAAGGACTGTCTTTTAGCCAATTTTTGCGACTTCTGAATTTTCAAGTGTATGACCGTTGAAGGTTAACACATTGTCATATAACCAAGTTTGACGTAGGGATTGTCCTTTAGCCACGTTTTGCGACTTCTGAATTTTCAAGTGTATGACCGCTGAAGGTTAACACATTGTCATATAACCAAGTTTGACGTGAGGCTTGTCCTTTTAGCCACGTTTTTGCGACTTCTGAATTTTCAAGGGTATGACCGTTGAAGGTTAACACGTTGTCATATAACCAGGTTTGACGTAAGGATTGTCCTTTTAGCCACGTCTTTGCGACTTCTGAATTTTCAAGGGTACGACCGTTGAAGGTTAACACATTGTCATATAACCAAGTTTGACGTAGGGATTGTCCTTTAGCCCCGTTTTGCGACTTCTGAATTTTCAAGTGTATATTTAAGTGTAAGACCTCACCAGAATGATCCTAGGTGACGACATCCGTTGACTTCTCAACCTGTCTCCGTAGAGCACCACCAGAGAATATTATATCCTTGGTATCGGCCCCATTTTACCAACCCCCTTGTCACAGTTTTCTTTATTCTTCAGCCGTTCAATTTAATTAATCGTATAGTGGTTGTACATTTCAGGGGTGGTAAAGTCAGAGACAAAACAATTTAATTAATCGTATAGTGGTTGTACATTTCAGGGGTGGTAAAGTCAGAGACGAAACAATTTAATTAATCGTATAGTGGTTGTACATTTCAGGGATGGTCAAGTCAGAGACGAAACAATTTAATTAATCGTATAGTGGTTGTACATTTCAGGGATGGTCAAGTCAGAGACGAAACAATTTAATTAATCGTATAGTGGTTGTACATTTCAGGGATGGTCAAGTCAGAGACGAAACAATTTAATTAATCGAATAGTGGTTGTACATTTCAGGGATGGTAAAGTCAGAGACGAAACAATTTAATTAATCGAATAGTGGTTGTACATTTCAGGGATGGTCAAGTCAGAGACGAAACAATTTAATTAATCGTATAGTGGTTGTACATTTCAGGGATGGTAAAGTCAGAGACGAAACAATTTCATCCTTTCAGCTCGGTGACCGGCTTCCTAACTACTAGGTTCCTACGTCATCCCAATAAAGACTATTTTTTACGTCATCCGTTTCCATCGTTACCTTTTCCTACTCTCCACCAACTCACTAGGTGTAAGCCTCGAGAATGCAATCCTTATTCAACTTCCCATACTTTCGATTTTGCGTCATCACCAATATTGGGTCACATATGCTGTGACACTAGTCTGTGTTGTATTAATCTGTGTTGTGATAGTCTGTGTTGTGATAGTCTGTGTTGTGATAGTCTGTGTTGTACTAGCCTGTGTTGTGATAGTCTGTGTTGTATTACCCTGTGTTGTGATAGTCTGTGTTGTGATAGTCTGTGTTGTGATAGCCTGTGTTGTACTACCCTGTGTTGTGATAGTCTGTGTTGTATTACCCTGTGTTGTGATAGTCTGTTTTGTGAGTCTGTGTTGTGATAGTCTCCATTATGATAGAATGTGTAGTTCTAGCTAAAATGCCACCCCCTGCAGACCCAAGTAGAACAGTCCCAACTAAGATGGTTTGGCCATGTCTGCAGAATGGGAGAAGATCGGCTACCACGACAAGCATGGGAAACAAAGAGCCAGGGATCCAGACCCCCAGGACGACCCAGAGTCCGCTGGGAGGACAATATTAGCTAATCTTTGAAGGACCGAGGACTAGAATGGAACCAGGCCAGGAGGAAGACAGCCGATAGTATAGTCTGGCGCTCTCTCTTCCAAACCTCTACACCTTACGGTAGAAGGGGAACCACTAAGTAAGTAAGTGTAGTACTAGTAATAATAATAATAATAATAATAAATTCTTTAAGCACCAAACACGGCACATAAGGCAGAAACCAGTGCTCTCCAGGTTGTACGCTGTAACGCCACTCCTCTTAGCTCTTGCACATTGTTTAATCCCAACGTTCTTCCTTCTCTTATTATTGTTCTTCTGAGTGTTTCTTTTGGTCTTCCTTTTTTCCTCTTACCCTCAGGAACCCAAATGAGCGCCTGCAATGGTATTCTGTTGTTTTGCATTCGTAGGACATGACCGATATATGACCATCGTCTTTTCCTTATATAGTTGGAGACATATTTCTGCCTAGAGTCTTCTCTTATTTGTCGATTAGTCTTGAATTCTTTCCAACTGATGTTCATGAGTTTTCTAAGACATTTGTTCTCGAATGTATTCAGCTTGTTCTCCAATGATTTTGTTATTTTCCAACTCTCACAGCCGTATGTTAACACTGAGATAACATTTGAATTAAACAGACGAATCTTGGGTACGTATATTCAATAATCGTAATTTCCAAATGTTAGATAATCTATTGAAGGCTCTAGCTGCCAAAGCAATTCTAGTATGAATTTCTCTTGTTGTGTCACCATCCTGAGTCATTTTACTGCCTAAATAATTGAAACTTTCAACTTTCTGTAGTTTTTCCCCGTTCAGGATAATATTAAAGGTCTCGTTAGAAAAGTTCATAACTTTAGTTTAAGAGGCATTTATTTGGAGACCTATTTTAACCGAAAGATGACACAAATTATTTACTGCTTCTTGGGATTGTCTGGGTGTTGAACTTAAGAATGCTAAATCATCTGCGAAATCCAGTAGTCTTGTGAAAGTCTGTCTTGTGATAGTTTGTGTTGTGATGTCCTGTGTTGCTATATTCTGTGTTGTGATAGCATGTGTTGTGATAATCTGTGTGCTAATAGTCTGTGTTGTTATAGTCTATGTTGTGAAAGTCTGTCTTGTGATAGTTTGTATTGTGATGTCCTGTGTTGCTATATTCTGTGTTGTGATAGCGTGTGTTGTGATAATCTGTGTGCTAATAGTCTGTGTTGTTATAGTCTATGTTGTGAAAGTCTGTGTTGTGATAGCGTGTGTTGTGATAGCGTGTGTTGTGATAATCTGTGTGCTAATAGTCTGTGTTGTTATAGTCTATGTTGTGAAAGTCTGTGTTGTGATAGCGTGTGTTGTGATAGCGTGTGTTGTGATAGCGTGTGTTGTGATAATCTGTGTGCTAATAGTCTGTGTTGTTATAGTCTATGTTGTGAAAGTCTGTGTTGTGATAGTCTGGGTGCTGATATTCTGTGTTGTTACAGTCGTTGTAATGTCATGTGTTGTTATAGTCTGTGTTGTGATAGCGTGTATTGTGACAGTTTGTGTTGTGATTGTGTTATGATAGTCTGTGTTGTCATAGTCTGTGTGCTGATAGTCTGTGTTGTTATAGTCTGTGTTGTGATCAGTCTCCTTCAGCAAATGTCGACGGGTATGATTGCTGATTGTTGGCGTTGTGCGCTGGATGGATGCACGCCACGTTGATCATAAATAATGTAGCAGCAAGGATTTGAAATGCAGAAACGAGAAATCAGCAACAAGTAATTAGTGTCATATCAACCAAACAATGGCAGAAGATCACAAAAACAAACACGCAGAGAATTGTGCCGGGGTCATTTGGAGACTGGACAATCGGGGGCCCTTTTACTAAAGTAATTAACGAAACGGCTTGAGGGACCCCCTTGACCGCAGGATCTGCAGGTGCCTGAGCTACATCATTACAAACACATACACACACACATACAAACACATACACACACCGATGTTGAGAATAAATGTGTCAGATTGGAGTGAAATACTTAGATATGCCACGCACGGCTTTTTTTATAAAGACAAAGTACTTGTACCATGTTGACCTTGATGGGTTATAATTAGGATATATGGTGTAGTCAATTCAAGATAATCAAATATCATTTCCGATATCTTAATATAGTACCCTCCCCCAGGGCCGGATTAAGCTAGTACGGGGCCTGTAGCATATGTTTAGAAAGGGGCCCTATATTTAAAAAAAAAACAATAAAACAACACAAATATATTTGAACACATACATTTTTAATTTGCATAGTAATTATCATTATCAAAAGTAACAACACAGTCAACATTATTGTTTAAATATTAATGTTTCTACATTTAGCATGAGCAAATTTGTTGATGATATAGGATGTATCAATTTCACGCAGAAGTTTATGTTTAATGCTCATTAGTGTGAGATTGTTCAATCTCTTTTGACCCATGGTGCTCCTTAGTTCATTTTTAATAAGTTTCAGTTTTGAAAATGATCGTTCTCCACTGCAGTTGGTTACCATTAGTGACAAATAGATGCGCAAGGCGATTTCTACATTTAGAAAACAAGACTCGAAAGAACTGTCAATTATCAAACGGTAAAACTGTTACTCTACAAGGTCTAGAGTAGTGCCTATATGAGAAGCAAGATCAGTTTTTAACAGTTCTGTAAACTGCACAAGTTCTTCACAAAGACTTTCTTTCAGATCTTCCGGGTATGATTTAATAAGATTCGATGATCTCGTTACCACCTCTTCAGGTGTAAACGACTGTAACTGACGAAGGAATCCAAATACATCATTCAACTTTTGATAAACTTTCTGGCGTTTTGACAAGGCAGAGAGCAAACTATCAATAAGGACAAGAAATGTTCGGCTTTTAAACTGCTGAGAAGGCGTTTGAGATTCAACAAGTGGATCAAGTGTGCTGAAACCACTGAAATCATCATACTCTCGATTTCGTTTGTGTTTTCGAGTTTGTTCTTGATAATGTTCACACTCAGTCAGATCCTTGGCCTTTTGCTCTATGTCTGCAAAAGTAGACGCATAGCTTGAATATACCACCGCAGGGATTCATAGAGTGCACAAGCTGTATTCAAATCTTGGTCAGAAGATTGCAAAGAAGCACTGGTCATTTGAAAACGCTGTAATACTTGATCCCACAGTATGATCATTATTCCTGTTTCTAACTTCATCATGGTTGAAAGTAGACCACGAGCCTGTTGACGACACTCTACCTTCTGATCATTGTTATATGAAATATCATCCAAGACTTGTTTTATTGCAGAAAAGCTGTGTAAAAGTGCTTTTGTTGCATCTGCCCGAGCGGACCACCTGGTATCTGACAGTCGTTTCACAAAGGGCAAATGGGACTTATTATGAGTACCGCCAGCACATAATGCAATAGAAAGGAGACCCCACCGGTAGGTGGAAGCAGAAAAGAAGATGTACAGACTTTCAACAAATCCAAAGAAAATGACTGCTTCTTGACAACCTTCAGCAGCACATTTTCCAACCAAATTTAGTGAATGTGCAAAACACGGAATGTAATGCGCAAACTTATTCATCTCTTTAATTCGTGCTTGTAATCCTATAAACTTGCCACTCATGTTGCTGGCGTTGTCATAACTTTGACCACGGCAGTCTTTAATATCAATGTCATTTGCCATTAAAAAATTAAGTAGACTTTTAGTAAGCTGTTCAGCACTATGATCTTCCATATCCAAAAATGTCACAAATCTTTCAACTGGTCCAGATGACAAAACATAGCGCAGAGTCAAAGTCAGCTGGTCCATATTAGATACATCTGGAGTAGAATCCAATGAAACGGAATAATACTTGTATTTCTTCACTTCACAGAGAATGTGATCCAGTGTGCTGGATCCAATAAGATTAATGAATTCCTCACACGTTGTTTTAGATTGATATGATGTATGTCCAAATCCTTTGTTTGCATGAGTACTTATATGCTCTGCCAGAAAAGGGTCAAATTTGGCCAGTAATTCTAACACTTACTTACTTACTTAGTCGTTGCCCTTCTACCGTGAGGTGTAGAGGTTTGGAAGAGAGAGCGCCAGACCATTCCATCAGCTGTCTTCCTCCCGGCCCGGCTCCACTCTAGCCCTCGGTCCCCCAAAGATTGTCTAACGCTGTCCTCCCAGCGGACTCCGGGTCGTCCTGGAGGTCTGGACCCCTGTAATTCTAACAACCCTAAGTAATTCCCGTTATAAGGGGACCCAACAATTTCATCACTTTCACGAAATGAAAGGCCTCGTTCTGCTAAAAACTTCACAACTTCAATTATTCGCTCTAGAAGTTTGTGCCAATACTTTTCTTGAATGACCATTTGTTTCACAAGAAGGGAATCGACACGTTCACCTTTGTTTTTACGCATCAACAGTGAAATTAAATCTTGTCTATGTGAGGAGCTTTCTTCATGTCGACGCAATAGATTGCTTGCATTTTCCCAGTCATTAAACCCTTCCACAGTAAACTTTGATGAACATTCTGAACTCATAAGCTTGCATGGGAAACAGAATAGGCGCCCTTTACTTTCTGAATAGCATAACAATTTTCTTGCATGTTGCTTGTTTGTAAGTTTATGAATATGTGGAAAATAAGACTTCTGACAGTATCGAGTTTTCTTTTCAGTGTCATACAATCGCACGGATGAAGAGAAGGCACTATCAACATGTTGACATTTTTCACTTCCCTTGGATATCCAATATTCACGCTCACAGTCGTCTATATTGTTCGGCCAGTCACCAATATCATTAGAGTACTTCTTCATTTCACTTATTCTTTCACATTCAGACTCAGTGTATACTGGGTTTTGCTGTATGTTTTCTGCTGCACAGCCTGCACTAGTACTAGTTGTTCCTATACTTACAGCTTCAGCGGTTAGAGTACCACCACCATGAACATCAAAATATTCTGTCAGCTTACGTGTTTTTGATATCAAGTTGATCTCTTTTTTCTTTTTCTTCCTTCGCTTAACGTTTTCCACTTCCAGAAGCATAATTACGTCCAATATCTCTGTATCTACTGCTCATTTTTTTAGTTTTCTAACCTTACAAATCAAGAAATTTTAAACAAGATCGAAAGAGAGTGCGAGAACGCCGTATACATCAATTAAAACAGGAAATTTCCGTTTCCTAAATTCTAGTTTTTATTGTTAATGCAAATTCATTTCACAAAGAACGAAACAAAATTAGAGGGGCAGTCGCCTAGAGCTTCCGTCCAAACGTGACCAAATTTTCAACGCCACTTAAATGGCTTCCGTTCGCAAACAGTTAAGATAAAAATAACGAAGAGTCCCACTAAGTCACCCTCTTATGCTCTTTCTCTCACAAATTTCGTGACACCAAATGAAAAGGCGCTAAAGATGGCATAAATCACAAGATCATTGGTTTAACGCTCGTATTAGAAGATGACCAAAAAATTATGTACATATTTATTGGCGCGGGGCCCCTAAAAGCGTGGGGCCCGTAACATATGCTACTTGTGCTACTACGTTAATCCGACTCTGCCCTCCCCCCACCACCCCCTCCACTCAGTCCAGATATAGTAAATCAAACCTGTAAAATTGTGTGAATATATGTTTCCAAAAAAAAATAAATAAATAAAAATAAAAAACAAATACAAACAACATCAAAAACAACAATGAAAAGAAACTAAAAGTATTTGCCCTCCCTCCCCTCGTTTTTTGAAACAACAGACATACGGTTAAAGAGAGAATACAGTCAGTGAGATACAATGCTCTAATGCTGGCAGCACTTCTCCAACACTCTTCTTTTTTAAAATCATAAGACCACAGGAAACGGCAAGTTACATCAACAATCTAGCATGAGACAAAACAACAGCCTATGTGGAACAGGTCTGGCTGTCTAGTCACCATGACAACTGAATAATTGAATTGCTACATAATTATGAAATATTGAAGAAAAAAGGGGGGGGGGGGGGGGGGGCTGGGCAAAACAATGTTATTAGAGTCATTGTAACGAATGTGGACATTACCAAAGAAACAGAATGTTTTTAATCCACGTAGCCTACCATTTTAATGCCATAAAAAATTGGAATGAAAAGAGAAATAAGGAATAAATGAGATCAGATATACAAATATTCTGATCATATAAAAAGATGTAACACCTTGTTTAAAACCAGAGAGGAAAGATGAGATGAAGGAAAACGTGCAAGTGGAAGACAGCGCTGTAAGTGGGAAGGTAACATCAAGAGATGGGCAGGAAAGAGTCAACAACAGTGTATCATCAAGCCAACAGACAAAAGCTGGTGAGAGACAAATGCAGCCGACCTTCAATGCAAAGATGCCGTTGAGTTGTCTCCACTTGGTGGAATCCATGACACGCCAAAAAAATGATCAATTTCTTTTTTTTTTACAAAGTATCCCGTTCAACCCTTGATGGGTTATATTTACAATGTACAGTATAGTGTAGTAAATTCAAGACAATAAAATCTGATTTCCAATATCTAAATATTGTATAGTATTTTCTTCATGCCTCCACTCAGTCCAAACAGTCAATGAAAACCAAAATTGTATAAATGTATTTCGTGTGTGACTTACCCGTTCTTAGACAGAGAAAAATAATAAACAAATACAGAACAAATGAACTGCTCAGATCATTGACTCCGGACTTAAATCTGGAAGGGAGAAAACATGTGAAAAAACAATGTAGATTAAAAATTTCAGCTGCCTCCGCAGGGGATCGAACCCTGGATCTTCGGTTTACGAGACCGACGCCTTACCACTTGGCCACAGAGGCGCACGAAGTTGGGGATACTAGCAAATTATATCAAGAGATGAACCATTTTCACTTCGAACTTCGGACATTATAAATTACATTTTTATTTAATGACTTCCTTGTACAACACTTGTGAGACAAAGGCAAAATTATGGCCACATTCTAAGTAGACCGACAGACTTCTTGAAACCTATTTTTAGCCCAGCATTAGGAATTCTTTTCTGCGTGTCTGATCCCACTCCCGTCTTTCCAAATAAGGCAAAATATGGAGAATATGCATATAGCCCTGTCTCCGCTAACCAATATTTAAATCAATGTGATGGCGTTTTGTAGTTTTATGGCAGACACAAAAAACACGAATCATTCTGTGAAATGCCTATGGCTCATTGAATATTCGTGTTAAAACACCATTTTTATAATACAAGAACAATCTAGAATTAGTGTGCTGAACTCTTCAGTATGTTAAGGAAAACGTAGTTAATATAGCGTTTCACTTTTCCGTGTACGTGAGAACGCAATAGCGACGAGAAAACTGAAAGTTTCTGCTATATTTCTTCTGTGGCAGTATACGATTGAATGAACAGATTCAGTGAGTATTAAGTAACACAGTTATAATAGCACAAGCATACATGGTATATGATATATGACGATGGTCATATATCGGTCATGTCCTACGAATGCAAAACAACAGAATACCACTACAGGCGCTCACTTGGGTTCCTGAGGGTAAGCGGAAAAAAGGAAGACCAAAAGAAACACTCAGAAGAACAATAATAAGAGAAGGAAGAACGTTGGGCCTAAATAATGTGCAAGAGCTAAGAGGAGTGGCGTCACAACGAACAACCTGGAGAGCACTGGTTTCTGCCTTATGCGCCGTGTTTGGCGCTTAAAGAATTTATTATTTATTATTATTATTATACATTAGTTTCATAAAGCATGGCAAACACAGTAGTTTTATTAAAAACTCGTTAGGCCCTACTCATTTTAAATCTAGAAACGCAATAGGCTAGAGTGAATGGGTTGAAATGAAAAAGAGTGGGGCATATGTTCGATACGGCCTTAATAAAGAATTCCAAGATGCATAATAAGGGGTTTTTGTTATATTGGTAATCTTTACCTTTAGTGCCATCGAGTATGTATAATAGGCCTATGTGTATTTTCGTACCATTTAGAGTTAGGGTTGGGGTTAGAGTTCGGCACTAAAGGTAGCCTAAAGATTACCGTTAGCCTAGGCCAATATTTAATAGTTAGTTGCTTATCCTTTACAGGACGTGGCAATCAACCCCAGCTTTTATTGGCTGTTTGTGATTTTTCTAGGCAATTTTTTTTTTCATTCAGTAGTTTGCCATTGCTTTCTGAACGGTACGGCGCTTATACCATTGTTAAAAATCCACACAAAGCGATCTGCTACCAAACCGCCTGCAGCAGGTTTCGAACCTGGTATATCTGGATTATGAAACTGCGTTCATATCCATTAGGCCACAGACGCCGACAGATAATATTTAATAATAAATAATATTTAATAATCCTGTCCTTATTTCTTGTTAAAATGTAAGAGGTATGAACAAATGAGAGTACTTGTATTAGATTATTTGCAGGCATCAAACTAAAAAAATATAGAAAAGGTGTTAAGAATAGACAGACCTAGGGAACTGCATAATATAGTCAAACAATAGTCTATTTAACACGAACAAAGGCTAATATATAGGCTAGTAGTTGGGAATGTGAAGGTCTGATACTGTTCTTACAATGCATATGACTTTTAACAGATGAAAGTCAATTAAATATCTGTTAAAGTCCGTTTTGTGGTATTTTTACTTACTTAGTCGTTCCCCTTCTACCGTTGTTGCAAGTGGAAGTGGTCTGTTGCAAGGCGTGGTTTGGTTAGCTCTGAATAATGTTCCATGTGATATTAATAAAACAGTTATAAATGTCTGGCCATTGTTTTATCTTCTTGATATTCTTGAGTGATCGTGTATCGTGCCTTCTATGTAAGATTACGCGAATGCAGGGGTGGAAGATTCTGAACAATAATTGAACCTTGGAATACGATTGATGTGACAAGTCGGTTCCATTGAGTCCACCAACATTTAATACAGTTTACACGTCAAAACGATTCATGCATGTTGATCACAAAGGTACATATTATAACTTGAAAATATATGGCATAGATATGCAGATATCCTATCAGTCCTTGTCCAATAATCAAATTACTGTATGCAGATTGTCATAGCTGTATGCACGCGCGGTTGGGGTTTTCCAACGGCCGACAGTGAGTCTATGAGTCTGGCAAAATCAAATACTATGGACTGTAATTCATCCTTCCTTAATTTTTACTTTCGTACTGACCTTTAATCATTTCAAATCTTCATAATAGCAATGGACTGACCCATGTCCGTACTTGCATAAAATATATCTGTATGGCAATACCATGCCCAACATTGGAAGGAGAGTCAAACGCGTCTTAACAGCTTGACGGTCAATGTGAAAAGGGTAGCGTTTCTTAGTTACCGACTGTGTCCTAAACAACGCTATACACGTCATAATCGATCGTGTATAAAGCGTTCATTAATTGAAACATCTATCGCAATATATTAAATGTCTTAACCTTTATAATTGCACGTCTGGTAACCTTTAGCAGACGGCGTTAATATCATATACCGTAACAATTCCCTGTACACCGGGGAAAAAAAAATCGATAGATTTTTTTTCAATATCTATCCGACTTAACAATTTTTCAAAAAAATTTAACACAATTGTGACATATGGCCGACGATGTTCTGAGTAGAACCGTGTTGCGGTCGTGTCAACTAACTATTTGTCATAGTCATCTAATCATAAATCACATTATATATCAATATTATACATATTATTATATCAACTAAATAAATGTCCAATGTTAATAGTGAATGATAAAATTAAATTAAAGTAAGGTCTGTCGTATTAGTATGTCATATAGGAATTAATTTGACTAATTAAAATTAAATTAATTAATTAAATTAAGAGTTAAATTATTAAGGTTCTAATGTAACGCGATGTTATGAGAGAAGAAAAGACAAACTAAGTGAGAAGAAATAGAAAGAAATTCGAATATAAGTTTTAACTTAATTGTGTGTGTTAAGTGTTAGTGAATAATAACTATCTAATTTAACTAACTAAATAATGTATAGGTACATTAAAAAAAAATTATTAATCTAATACTTGTGTGAGATTTATTTTCTCTTTTCATAATTTCTTCTTTTAGTATTTCGTTCTCTTTTTTTTTTTTTTTTGTTCTTTCATTTCATTTTTTTTCTCACATTTCATTTTATTGATAATAATTCAATTAAGAAGTTAAGTTAACTAATTAATTAGTATAGGATATGATGATCCATCCGTAGTCTTGATCCTGATGAATTCTTTTAGGCAAAAGTGTTCAAACGTTCACGTCGGAAAGAAATGTCATTTATCACTGCATCCAAGAATTAAGAGTCCATAGGATAATAAGTTCGACTTGTCGTCAGATATTATTCCATGATTGTTCAATGATATTCGTATATCGTGTATGGATATTAGACGAAGTTCGAATGTAAGTATATATACCTTGATTGTCTTGTCGTTCAATTCTGTGATGCATATAGTGTTTATAAAGTTTGAATTGAAGGCAAGGTTAGTTCCTTTATAGTTGATACTTCGTTCAATCCAATGTAGTTCTGATTGATGTAGTTTAAGAGTGTCAATGTTGATTATTCGTCGTCAATAGGATTACGTGACAACGCATCTGCCACACAATTTTCAGTGCCAGGTATGTGTTCAATGGAGAACTCGAATGGCTGTAGGATGATTGAATATCTGGCAAGTTTTTGGCTTTTGTGGTTGGATCGACGCAAGGATGCGACCGCACGTTGGTCCGTCTGTATGGTAAAGGGGGCACCGAGTAAGAATTTCTCCAGCTTCGTTATTGCCCAGATCACAGACAAAAGTTCCTTGTCGACTGTGGAATACTTTGTTTCAGCCGGCTTCAGCTTTCTTGATATATATAAGGTGGGGTGTAGAATGCCATCATGGTTCTGGAGCAGGCATGCACCAATGCCGTAGTTACTAGCATCTGTTCGTAAGAAAAATCTTTTGGAAGCATCGGGAAGTCTTAAAATTGGTTCATGTGAGAACAAATTTATAATTTTGTTGAAAGTTTCATTGCATGTACCAGTCCATGTCACCTTCACCGGCATATCTTTTTTTAACAATGAAGACAATACAGCCGTGATGGATGACAAGTTTGGTATGAATCTACTGTAATATTGAACAAGTCCTAACAAACTCCTGACCTGTTTCTTCGTCTGAGGAACTGCTATGTTTAGAATTTTGGAGACTGTACTAGGTAACGTTCGGATATATCCCGATCCAATGATATGTCCCAAAAAGGTTATCTCATTACACGCGATTTGCACCTTTGTAGGTTTAGCAGTTAGATGATAATTCCTTAGAGTGTCAAAAACATATCTAAGTCCCGAAACATGTTCCTCAAACGACGAACTAAACAAGCATATGTCGTCAATATATGTAATAACGTCTGGTCTACCTGATAAAATTTGTCGCATCAGGCGAATGAAGGTAGCTGGCGCATTAACAAGCCCAAAAGGCATCACATTCCACTGGTATAGACCTTGTGGCGTGGAAAATGCGGTGTAGTACTTAGCCTTTTCGGTCAGTGGTATCTGCCAATAACCTTTAGTTAAGTCTATCTTACTAAATATAGTTGCGTTGGATAGACGTGGCAGTAAGTCGTCGATAAGTGGATGTGGTTCGCTGTCAACTATAGTCTTAGCATTTAATTTTCTATAATCAACACATAGTCTAATGTTATTGTCCTTCTTCCGGACAATCACTAATGGAGAAGAGAATGGCGAATTACTAGTCTCAATGATTCCCAGAGACAACATCTGTTCAAGTTCCTTAGTAGTTTTAGCAAGGAAATGTAAAGGAACAGAATAGGGATGTACACGAATAGGTGTATCGTCATTGAGAGTAATGTCATGACTGATAGCCGATGTGCGACCCGGAACGTCGGTCAACACATCTGGATAAGATTGTAATAGATTAGCAATCTGTAGACGCTGTTGCGGTGTAACCGTTGAAGAGATGGTTACATCCCGCCAAGATTCAGTAGGTTGAACTACTGGTACAGGTAACGGTAACTGTACCTCAGGAAAAGAAGATTCTTCTTCCTGGATGACAGATAAGTTAGTATAATGACAAGTGGATACTGTGTTGTCATCTAGTTCATGAAAAATTGACTGTAAGTGTTCAGGACGTGTATGAAATTGCTTGAGCATGTTAATATGAAATATCTTTTTGTGTCCCTTGATATCTAAGACGTAATCAACGTCGGAAATTTTATCAATGACTTTGTAAGGACCATTCCAAGATATCAATAATTTATTGTTATTGTGAGGAAGTAACACATAAGCCTCGTCGCCTGGGAATAATTGGCGTAATCGTCGAGACTTATTTTGTAGAGATCGAGCCTTAGCTTTTGCAGCCTCAGAAGAAGCTGTTGCCAACTGGCAAGACTCAATAATGTTCTTCCGAAGATTAATCACGTACTCGTAAGATGACTGAGTGTCCTGAGTCATCTCGTCGTCAATTAATAAGTCTTTTATTAGTCCCATAGGACCTCTTGGGGGAGCACCAAAAACTAATTCAAAGGGAGAGAAGCCAGTTTGTTCATGCGGTACCTCCCGATAAGCAAATAGAACAGCTGGGAGTGCTCTGTCCCAGTCATGAGGGTGCTTAGCAGTAACCTTATGTAGTAGTTGTTTAAGTGTACGGTTAAGTCTTTCAACCGCACCATTACTCATCGGATGATAAATACTACTTAAATTCCTATCAATGTCCCAAGTTTTCATGACTTCCTTCATGGTGTCAGATATAAACTGTGACCCATGGTCTGATAAAAGTTTTCTAGGAAACCCTATTCTAGAAAAGATGAGATGTAGTGCATCAGCTACATCTGTGGTAGTGGTGGTCTTTAATGGGATAGCTTCTGGCCATCGTGTGCACAAATCAATGCACGTAAGGACGAATCTATGTCCTCTGGCCGATGGTAGCAATGGACCAATAATGTCTATTGCCATCTTGTCAAAAGGTCTCACTGAGATATCGCAAGCCTGAATAGGCGCCGTGTGAAAAGCTCCACGTGCTTTCACTTCTTGGCATGTAGTACAGGAACGTACATACTGCGAAATATCTCTTGACACCCCTGGCCAAAAGAATGAAGACAGTACTCGAGATCGTGTTCGAGTATATCCCATATGTCCAGCACAATGTGAGTCATGTGCATGTTGAAGAATGTACCGTCTAAAAGTATATGGGACCATAACTTGTTGTTTCATTTGTGATTTGTCATTAAAACATCTAATCAATATGCCATTTTTAATAACAAAACAATGTTTGTTATTATTACCTGAGGATAGATTGTCAACTTTATCAACCAACGTAAAAAATTTTTTTAAAGATTTATCCTCTTTTTGTTTGGTTGCAAATGTTTCCCTGTCAATAGGTGAATTGACTACAAATTCCTCTTGGTTGTCTGCATCCATTTTATTATCATCAACTTTCTCCATGAGTTGAGTCTGTGCTCTAGTCGTCACGGCGTTTCCAGTGCATAGGTTATGTTTCTCCCATTCTATAATCTCATCTGGAGTACAATCTTTACTGCCGTGTATACGACCAACCATCAAATCAGCTATAGGCTTTTTTAGCATACATACTTTTACGTTCCCTGTGAAAAAAGGAGTGTTAACATGAATAATAGCTGTGGGGTAAAACTCTATTGTTCCACCAAACGTCATGCAACGAACATATTCCCCCGTTGCACAGCTGGGATGTACCAGCGACTGTCGTACACCAATCGTTGTGGATCCCGAATCCCTCAATACTGAGACGACGGATCCATTAACTAATCCCCTGTTAAAAATTAGTAGGCCTGTTCCATCGTTGACTGCAAGACCTACCTGTGGTATAATATGTCCGCAGTTAAGCACTGTTTCTTTCGCCTTCTGAAAAATAAGATTGCATTGCTGGCAACTATTTGCCACATTATAATTAATAGCAAAACATGCAGCAGAAGACTGTGTTGTATTATTGTCAAGTGGAACCTGAGCTATAGGGGTAGTATTATTTGTAACTGCCGCCCCTGTATTATGGTTGTAATGAGATGATCCCCGAGAATGAGATCGATTCCGAGTATAATTGTTAGAATTATCTCGTCGTCCTCTATAGTAACTATTATCTCGATGTCTCGAGCCATGATTATTACCATTCCAGTTACTATTATTATTGGGAGTATGTGATCGATTATAATGAGTGTTATGTTGACCATTGTGGTAGTTTGTTTGAGGTGAATAATTTCTATCTCGTGATCTACCTCTGTTGAACTCATTTTTATTGTTGAAATCATTATTATGTCCCTTCTGAAAGTTAACATTGTGATTTCTTTGGAACCTGCTTCTGTCTACACTGTGATGTCTTTGTTTGTTATTGTGATTGTAGGCCATATTAGACGCCACAGGTAGAGGTTCTCTTAATGAGGAGTTAGAAATGGTTGCATTCGGGTGTGCCGAACAGTAGTTTAAAGAAATTTTTTCTAACTCATCCATAGTACCTGGTTTACGCTCCTGCAAATATGCAAAAAATGGCTGGCTAACCGAAGATAATACCTTATCCCGTAGTAGTAAATCAACTAATTTGTCGTATGATTTGTTGACTTCTGCCAGTTCAACCCATCTGTTAAATGTATTGCGTATATTCGCAATGAATCCTGCAAAATCCCTTGGAGATTCAGGTAAAATTCCCTTAAATTTCAACCTACAGTGTTCCTCGTCCAGGTGAAATCTTCGTAGAAGCAAGGACTTAATAGCACCGTAGTTATTAGCTATTGATGGGTCAGCATTTTGAGAAGCTGTCAGTGGTTCTCCAACCAAGAATTCATTTAACTTGAGTACCCATGACTCTTCAGGCAAATGGTTTGTTTTGCAAGTCTGTTCAAAACGTGCCAGGAACGATGAAAGGTCGTCGACGTTCAAGTTGAAAATGGGTAGTTTAAAGTTGTAGAAGTGTTTAGGCTGGCTGGATGATGATCCATTTTGTGCGTTATTATTCTGGTTTGCATCAGCATTTTGTGCTTGTAATCTTGCTGTCTCCAATTTAATACGCGCCAATTCCATTTCTTGTTGTAAAATAATTTCCTCTCGTTTCAATTTATTCTCTTCTTCCTGCCTGGAGATTGCTCTTTGCTCTTCTCTTTCACGTTGAGCAATCTCTCTCAACCTATTTTCCTTGGCAATTTGCTTCATCTCAAGTTCTGCTTCCTCTTTCTTTAATGCTGCCTTTTGTTCCTCTTCCTCTTTCTTTAATGCTGCCTTTTTCTCTTCTTCCTTTCTTTCATATTTTTCGAGTTCTGATTCAGCAAACTGACGAAGTTCTTGAGATTTATAACCATAATCACGGCCAATTTTAACGAAATGGTCTATAGTAAGCATTTTGACTTTTATCTGTAAGTAATTATTGATAATTACTGATTAAATTAGTCAATAGTAGCTTCAGAGTAATTATTATACTTACTCAACTTAGAAATATTCAATATAAGTAATCACAATAGTATTGAACTTAATGTTTAAGTTCACCTAATAGACAATATTTTGTAACAATATTGTATCTAAATAATACTATATCATAAATAGTTATGATATCTGTTAAATATAATGTAATTATATCACACAATTAATTACAATATCCAATAATGTTGGGTATAATTCCTAGTAATTATATTGTTCAATGTACTAAGTCACTCTCTTAGTACCAGAAAAGTATATTAAATAATATACAATGGGTCTATTACCTCAAAGGTAGCTATAAGATTATTTATTTTGTCAATATATATATTATATTATTATGCCCTAGGCATCTATGATAAATTGTAGTGCTACTTTCTTGGACTATCACTGCATAATTATGCAATGTCCCATATTACCCTTAAATTTCAGAAAAAATTAATTAAATTAGATTACAAGTGTATTATTGCATATAATAGCATATTATTAATGTAATATAAATATATATCATGAGGACAGACAAGCAATGATGCAACTAAAGGGTACAAACAATGTCAAGACGCAAACAAGACATTTTCACAATTAAAAATGAATTTATGAACTAAATAAAATAAGCGGAAATGTCACAGACCAAATGAAAGGTCATGGTCTGACCCGAGGTCAACTTAATATTCAAAGTACACAAAAAATAAAAATGACTGCGAAAAATGATGACGTCACAGGACTCATAACGGACGAAAATTTAATAATCATAAAATAAATGATAGTCAGAGGAGAATGGACGAAATAGTGACGAACATGGTACAGAACTGAATAAAATTATTAACTGAATACGAATAAAATACACCAATTATCTACGGGACAGTACAGCTAACGCAAATTGTCAAACGGTAGCAAATTTGGACAGACTGTCCAATGGCAACCTCAATGGGCTTCCAAAAGTGCGATCGTTTAAGTTCCCTAAGAACGACTGAAATCTAGGTGGTCAGCTGTTCGCGACATTCCCAGAGATTTCAGTTCCCTCTCCAACCGGCCCACGAATTAACAACAAATACATACGATGGAAAACAAATTTAACATATATACATGAAAATACATAGACATGCCTAATCAAAGCGAAATGGACTCAGTATTACGGTTTTGCAATGACGACAATTTAAACAGCTAGACTTATCTTTCCCGTTGCTTCGGTCAGTGCTATAGGTCGTCAACAGCTAGGCTAATGCCCTTGACTGCCTGCTCCTGTAGTCCATTTCTTGTGTCTGCTTCAAATGACTTATTTTTCCCTTGGTTAGGCTTAAAAGAACGACTTCAGTTTTTCTCCGATAGTTTCACCTACACGAATTTCAGTGACGTCGCGTTGTTAGGCATTAGACTGAGTACTGCGTCATAGGTCATAATTCAGCACATCATGTGATCGTAACTTGATCGTAAACATTTCATTCGAAAGTCATTCAGAAATTTTTTTGTCGATCCCCAGACACCGGACACCACTGTTGCAAGTGGAAGTGGTCTGTTGCAAGGCGTGGTTTGGTTAGCTCTGAACAATGTTCCATGTGATATTAATAAAACAGTTATAAATTCTGGCCATTGTTTTATCTTCTTGATATTCTTGAGTGATCGTGTATCGTGCCTTCTATGTAAGATTACGCGAATGCAGGGGTGGAAGATTCTGAACAATAATTGAACCTTGGAATACGATTGATGTGACAAGTCGGTTCCATTGAGTCCACCCACATTTAATACAGTTTACACGTCAAAACGATTCATGCATGTTGATCACAAAGGTACATATTATAACTTGAAAATATATGGCATAGATATGTAGATATCCTATCAGTCCTTGTCCAATAATCAAATTACTGTATGCAGATTGTCATAGCTGTATGCACGCGCGGTTGGGGTTTCCAACGGCCGACAGTGAGTCTATGAGTCTGGCAAAATCAAATACTATGGACTGTAATTCATCCTTCCTTAATTTTTACTTTCGTACTGACCTTTAATCATTTCAAATCTTCATAATAGCAATGGACTGACCCATGTCCGTACTTGCATAAAATATATCTGTATGGCAATACCATGCCCAACATTGGAAGGAGAGTCAAACGCGTCTTAACAGCTTGACGGTCAATGTGAAAAGGGTAGCGTTTCTTAGTTACCGACTGTGTCCTAAACAACGCTATACACGTCATAATCGATCGTGTATAAAGCGTTCATTAATTGAAACATCTATCGCAATATATTAAATGTCTTAACCTTTATAATTGCACGTCTGGTAACCTTTAGCAGACGGCGTTAATATCATATACCGTAACAACCGTGAGGTGTAGAGGTTTGGAAGAGAGAGCGCCAGACCATTCTATCAGCTGTCTTCTTCCTGGCCTGGTTCCATTCTAGTCCTCGGTCCTTCAAAGATTGTCTAATGTTGTCCTCCCAGCGGACTCTGGGTCGTCCTGGAGGTCTGGATCCCTGGCTCTTTGTTTCCCATGCTTGTCGTGGTAGCCGATCTTCTCCCATTCTGCAGACATGGCCAAACCATCTTAGTTGGGACTGTGCTATTTGGGTCTGCAGCGGATGGGATTTTAGGCCTTGACGGATCGTCTGGTTGCGGACCATGTCTCTTCTTGTTACTTCAACCACTTTCCTCAGATACCTCATTTCTGAGGTTTGGATCTGGCTTTTGTGGGTTGTAGTCATTGCCCACGACTCGCATCCATATGTCAAGACTGGGACATAGGTGGAGCGGTATACAGCCATCTTCGTTTTCTTACCAACCTCTTTCTTGCTGAGGAATCCACGATTTATGGCCTGAAAAAGTCTCCCAGCCGCTGCTTTCCGAGTGGCCAACTCTTCTTTGATGCCTCCCTTTCGGTCTATAATAGCTCCGAGATATTTAAAGTGGTCGACCTGCTCCAGGACCTGTTCTCCCAACTTAATCTGATGTTTTCTTTCTTCTCGTGATATCACCATGGATTTTGTTTTTAGAGCTGCTTATGACCATCCCTCTCTTCTCCAGCTCTTCCTTCCAGACTTGCAGGTTGGATTGGAGATGTGCCTCTGATTTAGCAATCAGGGCAACATCATCAGCAAATGCCAGCTCCGAAATATAGACCTGTCTCATCTTCCAGTACCCCACTGAATACTTTCTTGTTCTCTCCTTACATGCCTTGATGACATCTGTTGCTGTCATTTTCGACGGAGTCATCTGTCAAGTTATTTGCTTATGTTTGTATCATAAGTATAATTGTGTCTTTACCTGCGATGTCAGGTTGATTAGGGGTTGTCTTCCCTTGTTTATTCATTCATTGTGTTTGACCTTTAGGGTCAGAGGTTGACAGTTCGGCGTAGGCCTATGGGAAGGTTTTTTAAGCGGGAGTGAGATATACTTCCGGGAAGCCGGGAGGTCCTGTTTTTCTGAAGGGACCAAGAGTCCATTGTTTTTCGGGGAGAATCTTCGAAGTAACTGCTATGGCAGTTTTCCCCAGTGAATCTCTGTGCGTCGGGATGACGACAGAATTCCTTGTGTAGTTCTGAGGATTCATTTACCAGGTAATACCGACCTTTATGCATTATTACGCTTTTCGGTGGCAGAACATGTAAAGGATTACCTAGGGTGAACAGCAGCTCACTGATCCGCCATTTCAGAACTTATATATTTGTGCTCGAGGTAGCCATCCAAGACTGTTAGTCTTATATTGTCCAGAAATCCAGTGACGAAGATATATTGTGGGAGCCGCAGATTGGCGGAACTTCTATCTACAATAAGTATTACTGCAGGGTTGATGATAACCTATTTAACAGAAGTACACGGCCGACGTTAGGACGAGGCCTGTGCTTCCGGCTATTATACTACAGCCTGATATGTGCAATTGGCAGGGAGTGCCAAGTTGCACCTGTGTGTCAAGGTAACTAAGGCATCTGACGCGTTTAGTCAGAGACGCCAAGGGCGACGCTACGAACTGTCATTATTGAAGAACTTTGCTATTGACCATGCACGTCTATTCTGATGTTTACCTTTTTGAATGCCAAATGTATACCTATCGATGTCAGGTCAGCATGACCTTGTTACACTGACTGTTCCTGTTGATATTATGTGTGTTCCCGTCAATAAATGTCTTGAAACATGCCTGCAGTGTCAAAGCATCCTTGATTACTGCATGTGAGAGTATGGGTTGCAGGATCTACATCTATACGAGCCTAAACACATTCGCGTCTTCATTCGCACCCACACTCAATTCATCATACGCTCGCACTACACATCTAACAACATGTATACTGTCTTGGGCCAGTGATCACCTCAACAAGAAAAAAAGACAGTTACATTTCTGGTGGACCAGTTACGTGGGCTCTTATGATACATTTCTTGTCGCCAATGTGGCCTAGAAACTTACATTTCTGATGGACCAGATCTGTGGGTTTAAAAAGAACAGAGCGAGCATTTGACATTATTGTTGACATTTATGGATCCAGAAATTTACATTCCTGGTTGGCTGTTACATGTATGATGTCTCCAGTTTTGTCGAGAAAGTTACAAGAAGGACAAGTACACATTACACTTCTGATCTGTGGGTCTAAGCTACACACGGGACAGCCGTAACACACAGCGCTAATTCTACACTTGCAAGTTTTGGCTACAACAGGACAGATATAGGTCATCAACGGTTGACACAAATAAACAGTACGAGCATTTATATTATAATGCTACATAAAGCATAACAAGACATGTACTGAAGTTAACTACTAGGCATTTGCTACGTGGACCATAACTGCATAGAAGGCGGGTTCCTATTGTAAACAGTACTGCGGGTTGTTACACGTTTCATTCAACAACAGACTTTTCTAGGTCAGAGCATTCAAGCTACATTGTTGGAGGTCAAGTGTCTGTAAACAGTACGTGAAATTGTAAACATTCAATGTGCAAGCCCTAATTTGAGAAGGTCATAGTAACTTTGGTTCGTGAATACCACTTTATGTTACAGTGGATTTGACGTTCAGTGCGCGTTTGACATTTCGTTTCTGTGTTCGCAAGGAGCAAGAAATTTATTTTAGTTTCAGCTGTGACTGAACTTGTTCTGCAACACATTGAAATTGATTGCTATATGTTTATGTCACTTCTACTGTTTTTGTGTATTTTTCTGCGGGTTTTTCGGTTGGTGGGTCTTACGGTAAATATGCCACTTGATCGAGGCTTACTGTAAGCGGTCTGTAGGTGCAAATTTTCTTAATTTGGAAATTTGCTAGTGACAATTGGTCGCTATTGATGTTAGCTGTGATGTAATTGTACTTAACGTTGTTTTTGTAATATTTTGTCTGTTTTTCAGTTTTGATTGTCGATTTGTTTTGTTTGTATTCTGTAGGTCTCTCCTTTCTTGTGTATTTCTCTACACATTTTTGGTTAAAACAGTGTTGCCATTTGTATTGTTTTGTATTTTTGTCTTTGTATTTTTTTTTTGGTTGTACTACATTACTGTCATGCACAGTCTACATACACATACTTGGTCATGTTTTGATATTATTGATAAGGTAGACTCTTCATATAGAGTTTGTTAAATAATATTATATAAGATATTTATACAAGTTCTTTGATAAAAGACTTGTTATCTACAAAGATTCTAAGACTAAGACAGTAAAATAAAGTGAAGTGAGTATACAAGTCTAGCATTTCAGACTTGTCTCCCATTGAAGTGGGATAAGGTAATTTATTTAATTTTTTTTCAGGTTTCTGATCTCATTAGACAGAATGTCTACATTGGATTTCTTCATCCAGCAAGGGTTGACCCTTGGTAAGTCTGGTAAAGAATTGGAAGAATATTCATCTGCTCAATTCGCCATTGCATTAAAGTCAGAAGAAAAGAAACAAAAAGAGGAAATTAAATTGAAAGCAGAAGCTGAACTAAAGAAGCTAGAAGCTGAGAATAGAAGATTAGAACTTGAAGAAAGAAGGTATCAAAGAGAGGCTGAGGAGAGAAAAGCTCAAGCTGATGAAAGAAAATTCCAGATGGAAATGGAAGACAAAAAAATTCAAGCTCAAGCTGCTGCAGAGGAAAAAAAACTTCAAGCTGCTGCAGAGGAAAAAAAACTTCAAGCTGCTGCTGAGGCTGAAATTAGAAAAATGGAACATGAGGAAAGAAAACAGAAGATGGAACTTGATGAAAAACTCGCAATTTTGGAGTTAGAGAAATTGAAATTGGCGAGTACGGGTGCTCAGCAAACAACTTCGAGTACGACAAAGGAGTTTGTTAGTAGGATTAAATTGCCTCATTTCAATCCTTTAAAGGATGACGTAGCAGATTATCTAGATAGATTCCAATTTTTGTGCGATACGCATAACATAAAAAAGGAAAAATATGTTGAACAACTGATGCCATTTTTTACAGGTGACACAGTGACTACTCTTATGACAATAGACGAACATGAGAGGACTAATTATGATGTTGTCAGGGCAGCATTACTAAAAAAATACCAATTAAAACAAGAAGACTATCGTCTTCGTTTTAGGACAATGTTGCCAGAAAATGGAGTAGATTTCTCTGATTTTGTTACAAAGATACGTCGTACATTTACACGATGGGTTGAGTTGTCTCAGATTGAGAAAACATATGAAGGTCTAATGGACTTATTATTGCGAGATAAGGTTTTGTCATCTGTTAATGATTCTTTTCTTGCATTCCTTCATGAGCGTAAGCCTAAAAACTTAAAAGAAATGGAGGAATACTGTTGTCAGTATGCCACAGCACATCCCCATGCTACAGTTAGCAATTCTAAAGTGAAAGAAGGGTTGCCAGCTGCTTCGGCAACACCATATGGCCCTAATTTCAGAAAAAAATTTCAGGGTGCTCAACAAAATTGGAATAGGGGAAGTAATCAAAATTACACTCAGAAGCGGAGTAATCCAACACATGATGGTTCTTCGTCTATGCAGTGGAGACAAGATGGTAGTTCTCGTAATTTTAGTGGTAATAATTTGAGACACTTTCGTAAAGGCTATCCAAATAATAACTATTCAAATTTTCGAGGTAATCATTCTCGACGTCAAGATTATGACGATGGTGAATTTAGAAACCGGGATTCAAACCGGAATGATGATTACAATAGGCAATATGATAACAATTACAGGGGAAATGATAGTCGAAATAATTACAGGGGAAATGATAATCGAGGTAGACCTAGGTTTAACAAGAAAAGACCTTACCAACAGGCAAACTCTGCGCAACAAGAGTTTGATGGAGCCTGTAATACAGTAAATGATAGTGGTAACTCTAGGGCTATCACTGGTTGTGCTTTCGATTTTGGGAGAGCAACTGAATGCCCCCAATGCTTAACATTGTTTGACTCATCAACTGTATCTACGCTAAGTTGTGGTCACCCTCTTCCTGCTCTACCTGCTACAGTTGCGCATGATGGGAGAGGATCTCTCATCTTACATAAAGGTCTAATAAATGATAGGCTAGTCTCAGTACTTTTCGATTCGGGATGTACTACCGTCGGGGTTAAGGAGTCTCTGATAGATCCTTGCTGTGCCACGGGAAAAACAATCAAATGTGTTACATTTGGTGGTACTATGGAAAGCTATCCTACTGCTATTATTAGGATTGACACTCCTTTCTTCACAGGAGATGTCCATGCATGTCTTCTTCCTAATCCTATTGCGGATCTTATAATCGGTCGTATTCATGGGGTTAAGGAATGCACCCCGCAACAAATTTCTAGTTGGGAAGAAAAAAACATTCAAACGGTCAATGCAGTGGTGACAAGAGCTCAAGCTCTTAATCCCCCAACTTCATCTGATAATAGTAATGAAGTTGATAGCCAAGACGAGCACTTGGTGATTTCCCATGACTCGTTTGTTAAACGTCAAGAAGAGGATCCTTCTTTGAAGAAATACTTCCTTCTTGCAAAGAAAGGGGATCCCAATCAAAATACGAATCACAAATCGTATATCACTATGAAGAATGGTATATTGGTACGAATGGTACAACACTCGGACAAGTCTATGCACTCGCAAATTCTTGTGCCTAAGTGTATGAGAGCCTTAATTCTTCGGCATGCACACGATTCTCAGTGTGCGGGACACATGGGTTTTTCCAGAACTAAAACTAGAGTCCTTGCGTCATTCTTTTGGCCATTCGTGAATAAAGACATCCGAATTTATTGCCGATCTTGCAAAATTTGTCAAGAGGTCAAGTCTAGGGGTCCGAGACATGCTGCTCCTATTCAGGCTGCAGATATTCCGATTCGGCCGTTTCAGAAAATGGCTATAGACATCATTGGTCCGTTCAAAATTAAGTCAGCCAGAGGACACCAATTTATCCTCACTTGCGTGGACATGTGCACGCGTTGGCCAGAGGCTATTCCTCTGAAGAGCATATCAACTGTCGATATCGCTGATGCTCTTTGGCTCGTATTTTCTCGTCTGGGATTCCCCGGAGAAATACTGTCGGATCACGGCACTCAGTTAATTTCGGACGTTATGTCTCAGGTAATGGCTACGCTAGACATTAAAAGGTCTCTCAGTAGTATTTATCATCCAATGTCCAATGGATTGGTAGAACGTCTTAACAGGACACTAAAGAACTTACTTGGCAAGATAACGGAGGATCATCCTGAAGATTGGGACAGGGTTTTACCTGCAGTCCTCTTTGCCTATAGAGAGGTTCCCAACGAGCATACAGGGTTTTCTCCTTTCGAACTTGTCTTTGGCGCGCAACCGCGCGGGCCAATGTCCTTGTTACACGATTTGATAACTTCCGATAATATTGACGATGATACACAATCGTCATATGAATATGTTATAGCTCTTAGAGAAAAGATTATCGAATCGTGCAGGTTAGCAACTTCATCTTCCGAATTTGCGAAAGAAAAAGCTAGGCGATTTGCTAATAAGAAAAGACGCCTACGTCAACTTTGTCCTGGAGACAAAGCATATGTCTTACTGCCCTCAAGAGAGAATAGACTTCTCATTTCTTGGAAGGGTCCATACACTATAGTCTCGAAAATTTCTGATGTCGACTATATTGTCGATGTGGATGGAAGGCATAAAACCTTCCATATAAATATGCTAACAGAGTTTATTGAACGTCCAGACTATTTACAGCCTATTTTCCAGGCGACGGACGACTCTCCAGTTCAACATGGTCACATCTCATCCCTGTCCGTTATACAGGATGAGGAAACTATTTTTTCTGACGTGAACTTACCTCTTCCTGCGATTCCACTTACTTCAACGGAATCGTGGAGAGACGTTACAGTCTCTTCCAACTTGTCTTTTGAGGAACAACGTCAAGTATCCTCTACGTTACAATCATATCAGGATGTCCTTACCGACATTCCTGGACACACAGATGTCATAGAACATGACATCATACTTACTGATCGTAATCCGATCAGAGTAAGACCATACCCAATACCTATTCATTTTCAAGCACAAGTCGAGAAAGAATTGGATGAAATGATTCAACTACAAATAATTGAACCATCCACTTCAGCTTATTCTTCGTCGATAGTTATTGTTCGAAAGAAAGACAATAACATACGTCTTTGCGTTGATTATCGCAAATTAAATCAAGTTACGAAGTTCGATGCTGAACCTATGCCGTTATTAGATGATCTACTTATTAGACTTTCTAAAGCTAAATTCTTTACTAAACTAGACTTGTCGAAAGGTTATTGGCAAGTCCCACTGACGGAACACGCCAAACCTCTCACTGCTTTTTCGACACCTAGGGGTCTGTTTCAATGGAATTTTATGCCTTTCGGGCTTATGAACGCCCCAGCGACTTTCGTGCGCATGATGCGACGAATTCTATCAGATCGTGCAGATGTCATTGCATATTTAGACGACATCTGTCTTTTCAGCGATACTTGGGAAGAACACTATGTGGGTCTGAAGGAATTGCTATCTACTCTACGTGAGCATAGTTTGACTGCTAAACCCTCTAAAGCTTTTGTTGGGTTTAGTGAAATTTCCTTCCTAGGTCATCGAGTTGGTCATGGTCTGTTGAAGACAGAGGACCAAAACATTTCAAAGATATTAAATATCTCGGTTCCGAAGACAAAAAAGCAAGTGCGTAGTCTCTTGGGATTGATACAATTCTATGGAAGATTCATTGAGAATCTGTCCTCCATTATGGCACCACTTTCAACGTTATTGAAAAAAGGTTCTCCTAATATGGTGCGTTGGTCCCAAGAATGCCAATCTTCATTGGATCAGGTTAAGAATTTGTTCTCATCTCATCCTATCTTAAGACTACCGACGATTGATAAGACTTTTGTCCTTCGTAGTGATGCCTCTTCCACTGGCATTGGAGCGGCACTAATGCAGGAATATTCAGGAACTCTGCATCCTGTAATGTATATTTCTAGGAAGCTGAATGCGGCAGAAAGGAATTACTCGGTTTTGGACCGTGAATTGTTGGCTATGGTTTGGTCCATTCTTAAGCTACAAAGGTTCCTTCTGGGCGCGCATTTCTTTATGGAAACCGACCAAAAAGCTCTTACGGCTATGCAAAGTAAGGATTTGAAGAGCTCGAGATCTACTCGTTATGCTATTGCTCTTCAGCCTTTCCATTTCACGGTGCGAGCTATCCGTGGTTCGGATAATGTGATGGCGGACATATTGTCTAGATGCCCACATGATTCCAGTTAAATCTTGTGTCCTAGTTTTTCCTGATATATTTTCAGACTTAGGTCTGTCCTTAATATCATAATATGTTGTAATACAAATGTATTTGGATGATGTTTAGATAATTTAACAAATTTCATTTTGTCCATCCATCAGTGATATGTTGCTAAAATAGCATTGACATTTGTATATTGCTATGATTATATTATTTAGTAATGTTTGATATATGATTGGTATTGCCAGCAACTTAGGTTTCTTGAATGGTATCCCTTAGTTTGTTTGGCTTAAAGGAAATATTTTCTCCTATGTTGGGAGATGATTTGTACCCTCTTCTATTGTACCTGATATTAGGTTCATTGTTTGCATGAGCACAGAAGTGATACTGGTGCTATCTTGCTCATGAACATATTAAAAAAAAAAAATTGCATTTTTTTTTTACAGGGGGGTGGTAGTAATGTTGCTGTCATTTTCGACGGAGTCATCTGTCAAGTTATTTGCTTATGTTTGTATCATAAGTATAATTGTGTCTTTACCTGCGATGTCAGGTTGATTAGGGGTTGTCTTCCCTTGTTTATTCATTCATTGTGTTTGACCTTTAGGGTCAGAGGTTGACAGTTCGGCGTAGGCCTATGGGAAGGTTTTTTAAGCGGGAGTGAGATATACTTCCGGGAAGCCGGGAGGTCCTGTTTTTCTGAAGGGACCAAGAGTCCATTGTTTTTCGGGGAGAATCTTCGAAGTAACTGCTATGGCAGTTTTCCCCAGTGAATCTCTGTGCGTCGGGATGACGACAGAATTCCTTGTGTAGTTCTGAGGATTCATTTACCAGGTAATACCGACCTTTATGCATTATTACGCTTTTCGGTGGCAGAACATGTAAAGGATTACCTAGGGTGAACAGCAGTTCACGGATCCGCCATTTCAGAACTTATATATTTGTGCTCGAGGTAGCCATCCAAGACTGTTAGTCTTATATTGTCCAGAAATCCAGTGACGAAGATATATTGTGGGAGCCGCAGATTGGCGGAACTTCTATCTACAATAAGTATTACTGCAGGGTTGATGATAACCTATTTAACAGAAGTACACGGCCGACGTTAGGACGAGGCCTGTGCTTCCGGCTATTATACTACAGCCTGATATGTGCAATTGGCAGGGAGTGCCAAGTTGCACCTGTGTGTCAAGGTAACTAAGGCATCTGACGCGTTTAGTCAGAGACGCCAAGGGCGACGCTACGAACTGTCATTATTGAAGAACTTTGCTATTGACCATGCACGTCTATTCTGATGTTTACCTTTTTGAATGCCAAATGTATACCTATCGATGTCAGGTCAGCATGACCTTGTTACACTGACTGTTCCTGTTGATATTATGTGTGTTCCCGTCAATAAATGTCTTGAAACATGCCTGCAGTGTCAAAGCATCCTTGATTACTGCATGTGAGAGTATGGGTTGCAGGATCTACATCTATACGAGCCTAAACACATTCGCGTCTTCATTCGCACCCACACTCAATTCATCATACGCTCGCACTACACATCTAACAACATGTATACTGTCTTGGGCCAGTGATCACCTCAACAAGAAAAAAAGACAGTTACAACATCGTTTTGGTATTTTTGGTAGTTGTAATTTTCCTGTTTACAATGATTTGACAGATGTGATGCCACTTTCTCATATTGGCAGTTGTTCATATTATGTGGAATTGAAAACAATATATTTCCTTATTATAACCCATCAGAGGTTGAACGGGATATTTTCCTTCATTAATTTAAAAAAAAAAAAAAACTTTAATACTAACCTTAACGATGTTGGCAACTTATTTGGATGGCATTGAAGAACAGACTTTTAATGACATGCCTAGTAGGGTACAGTCTTGCTATTGTTTACTCCCCTTTCACATGGGTGAATACTGTAAATACTACAGGATAAATCAATGAAGCAACAAAAGTCTGATGTAAGTAGGCATATATAACACTCTGTAGACTATCTCTTGTACATAACTTTATTAAATACCACACAAAGGCAAAATAAAAAGCACAAGGAATGCCTTATTTATAACCGAAGATTAGGTTGAACAGGATAAACTAACCCAAGATGGTGGATATGCAGACACAAATGAAGCTCATCTGATACTATTCCACTCCTCTCGTTTCTTTAAAACAAAATACTTACAGCCTTGCCGTGCAGACAAGACCAGTTTAGCACATCTGATTGTTGACAGAGGATCACAAGCTATGTGTCTTAGGGAGATCTGAAGAGTGATGGTTGATTAGTTGATGAACCTAATTGTCAGGGGCGCTAATTATTAGGCAAAAATTTTCATAACTTTGTGATGTTGTTAATTTAATCTTTTCCCAGGTCACTAGCAACAGATCAGCATGGGAGATTCAGGCATTTTACGAGAAAAGGGAAATGAGTTTTTCAAGTCAGGACAATGCGAAGATGCTTTGTCCTGCTACACTCAAGCTCTGAATGCTGGTGATATCAAAGATATGGACAAGGCTGTACTTTACAAAAACATGGCGGCTTGCTTCCTAAAACTGGGGAAGTACCAGGAGGCAGTGGAGAATGCCAGTCTCTGTAAGCTTAATTTTTCTTTGGTGTCAACATTTTATGTTGATGGGGATTCAGTGTTGTTTGTCATATGTTGTTTATGTCATTGTGACGAAACGGGGCAACCTCTATCGATCTTTGGTTCTCTCCTGCAGTATTAGTACATTTGTGTTACTGATTTTTATTAGGCGCTGTCAATTATCGCACTTTTCTTTCTTTCTTTTTTTTTAAGTAGCAGATATCTGATTTTATCAAATCGCCCTGTAGGTGATAAATGTCACATTTGCAAGGAGTGCTACCCAGATTTGTGGTTATAGGTGCGGCCGACTAAAACTGACATTGGTCTGCGCTATCAGCTTAATTCACCGATAATACCCGAGGGTTTGCACACTCATACAACAGATAATGAAATTACTGTCTGTGTGTCACATGTGGGCAGACAAATGTGATGTAATTGCTTCCGATCCTTGGTTAAAAAGTAATGGATTTATTACATTTTAGACAATATGAGTCTACAAATGTGTTTGTAAGAGTGTTTTTTTTTTTTTTTTTTTTTTTTTTCCTTAACCAGCGGCACTTGGGCTTTCAGCCCTTCGGCCCAATGACATGTCATTGCGAGGCTGGGGAACCTGAGGACTTTCCTTCCAACCCGGTCAGGAGCTTCGCTCCTTCCCATCCACAGAGGGTTTATCACAGGAGCCGTTCAGGCTATTCAGTCAAATTTCCGGCCGTAAACATTTCTTCAAACGCCGACGCCCGGGTTTGAACCATGAACACCTGGTCGCCAGTACAACGCCGAAGCCATTACACCAGCGCGGCTCCATTTGTAAGAGTGTATACAAGGCATCAGATGTCCATATAGGGTTGTCGCGAGAGGTTCAGATGTTATTAGAATATATGATATCCTGGACAAAAAGATGTATCAGATGATACCAGGATAGTGCCAAATAAGAGACTGGTCTTACAAGAAATACCCCCTTCTCTGAAAAGAGGAAGGGTGTATCGACATCGTAGGGTCAAGCTGTATAAGCCTTCAAGTATGATGATAGTGTTTGTTCCTGAAGGTCTAAGTGCTACCTCTCAAGATCCTCCCTTGAATAATGGTTATTATAGTTTTATTGACTCTGCTAGGGGATTAATTAATTAATTAAATATGTAATATATATCAAACAGAACCTTAACTCAATTTAAATAATTAAGCAAGACTGATTATATACAGTACTTTGCAAAAAAAATGGCAGTTATATTTTCGCAACGCAGCACACTCATAGAAGCAAATAATAACAAAAACTGTATGTCCAGAGGAAGATTGGTATCTCCCCTATCTATTAACAGTGGTTTCAGTACAATATAATGTTGCCTTCTCCAGCAAGGCAAGCCTGAATGCGGCGAGGCATACTTCCCGCAAGTGTTTGTAGGTAATTGTGAGTCAGACTGTCCCAGTATTTTTCAGCTACCTTCTTCAATTGTTCAACGTCTCTGAGTCCACTCTTTTTTAAATGATTCTTGAGTAGTGCCCAAACGTTTTCAATTGGGTTTAGGTCGGGACTGTTGCTGGGCCACTTCAGCACTATCACATTCTTCTCTTGCAGCCATGCTTTGGTGGTATGAGCTGTATGCTTTGGGTCATTGTCATGTTGAAATGTGCACCCATCGGGGTACATGACCTGCATAAATGGCAGAAGGTGTCCCTCTAGTATGTCGATGTACCTTTCTTTCGTGAGAATTCCTGTGAAAACACACAGTGGGGTGGCACCTCTTGCTGCCACCCCTCCCCAAAGATGGAATTTCTGGGTATGTTTCGGTTGCTGGTACACAGGCGTTACAGAGTCTTTCATCCTTCGTACAGTGCCCCAACTCTGGTTCGTTCTTTGCATCTCAGCCTCCACATTCCTCCGCCAAGTTGTTTTTGGTCGGCCTCTCTTTCGTTTTCCTTCAGGGGTCCAAAGCATAGCTGTTCTTGTGATGGCATCGGAGTCTCTTCTGAGGACATGGCCAACCCAGCTCCAGCGTCTGCCAGCTATGATGGTGTGCATGTCCTCTTGCTTGCTCCGAGTAAGCAGATCTTGGTTGGTGATGATTCAAAAAGATTCGGAGAATTTTTCTTAGGCATGTTGTGTGAAAAGAGGACAATTTCGACATTTCCTTCTCTGTAACTCTCCAGCTCTCTGCGCCATAGAGAAGCACAGAAAGCACACAGCTCTGATATAATCCTAATTTTGTGCTTGTGCTGTACTGAGAGGACTTCCAGATGTTGTTTAGACTAAAAAAGGCTGTTCTTGCTTTGTTCATTCTGTTGTTGATGTCTTTGCTTGCTCCACCGTCTGGTGTTACTATGCTACCTAGGTATGTGAAGGCATCTGTTTGTTTCAGTTGCAGATTCCTTACTGATATGGGCTCAGGGTTGCTCACATTGAGCGTCACGACCTCTGTCTTCTTTAGGTTGATGTTCAAGCCCAACTGCTGGCTATACTTATTAAGTCTATCCGTTTTTTCCTGGATGTGTTGATGTGAATGTGCTAGCAGTGCAATGTCATCTGCATATTCAAGATCTTCCAGTGTAGAAAATGTAGTCCATCTTATTCCTCTTGGATTGCCCTCTGTTGTCTGGCGCATCACCCAGTCTATGACTGTTAAAAATAGAGTGGTTTATAAGGGGCATCCCTGTCGTACTCCTGTCTTCACTTCAAAGGTTAGGTTGCTCTGCCCAACACTACACGTAAAGTTGGCATAGAGGCTTTTTATGATTGACACTATGCAGCTTGGAATTCCATAAGCCCTCAGTATTTTCCATAAACTGTCCCTCTGTATACTGTCAAAAGCCTTTTCAAAATCAATGAAATTAATGTACAGCTGTCTTTGCCATTCTGAGCACTGCTCTATAATGTTCCTGAGGGTAAATATATGATCTACACATCTTCTTTTCTGAGAACATGTTTTCATATTAATGTTTGTATCATAGAAAACATTTACATTTCCCTTTTATTGTTTGTACAGTTTGTATCTTACAAAATGTTTACATTTCAATTTGATTGTGTTACTGTTTGTGTCTTAGAAAATATTCACATTTACAGTTTATTGTTTGTAATGTTTATTTCTTGAAAATGTTTACATTTACATGTAATTGTTTATTTCTTAGGAAATATTTACATGTGATTGTTTGTATCTTCTTGGAAATGTTTACATTTACATGTGATTGTTTTGTATCTTCTTGAAAATGTTTACATTTACATGTGATTGTATCTTCTTGAAAATGTTTACATTTACATGTGATTGTTTGTATCTTCTAGAAAATGTTTACATTTACATGTGATTGTTTATATCATCTAGAAAATGTTTACATTTACATGTGATTGTTTGTATCATCTAGAAAATGTTTACATTTACATGTGATTGTATCTTCTAGAAAATGTTTACATTTACATGGGACTGTGTGTATCTTCTTAGAAAATTTTTACATTTACATGTGATTGTTTGTATCTTCTTAGAAAATGTTTACATTTACATGTGATTGTTTGTATCTTCTAGAAAATGTTTACATTTACATGCGACTGTTTGTATCTTCTTAGAAAATGTTTACATTTACATGTGATTGTTTGTATCTTCTTAGAAAATGTTTACATTTACATGTGATTGTATGTATCTTCTTAGAAAATGTTTACATTTATATGTGATTGTTAGTATCTTCTTAGAAAATGTTTACATTTACATGTGATTGTTTGGATCTTCTAGAAAATATTTACATTTACATGTGATTGTTTGTATCTTCTTGAACATGTTTACATTTACATGTGATTGTGTGTATCTTCTTGAAAATGTTTACATTTACATGTGATTGTTTGTATCTTCTAGAAAATGTTTACATTTACATGTGATTGTATCTACTTGAAATTTTTTACATTTGTATGTGATTGTATCTTCTAGAAGATGTTTATATTTACATGTGATTGTATCTTCTTAGAAAATACATACATTTACGTGTCATTGTTTGTATCTTCTTAGAAAATGTTTACATTGACATGTGATTGTTTGTATCTTCTTAGAAAATGTTTATCTTTACATGTGATTGTTTGTATCTTCTTGAAAATGTTTACATTTACATGTAATTGTTTGTATCTTCTTGAACATGTTTACATTTACATGTGATTGTTTGTATCTTCTTGAAAATGTTTACATTTACATGTCATTGTTTGTATCTTCTTAGAAAATGTTTACATTGACATGTGATTGTTTGTATCTTCTTAGAAAATGTTTATCTTTACATGTGATTGTTTGTATCTTCTTGAAAATGTTTACATTTACATGTAATTGTTTGTATCTTCTTGAACATGTTTACATTTACATGTGATTGTTTGTATCTTCTTGAAAATGTTTACATTTACATGTGATTGTTTGTATCTTCTAGAAAGTGTTTACATTTACATGTGATTGTTTGTATCATCTAGAAAATGTTTACATTTACATGTGATTGTTTGTATCATCTAGAAAATGTTTACATTTACATGTGATTGTTTGTATCTTCTAGAAAATGTTCACATTTACATGTGATTGTTTGTATCTTCTTAGAAAATGTTTACATTTACATGTGATTGTTTGTATCTTCTTAGAAAATGTTAACATTTACATGTGATTTTGTGTATCTACTTAGAAAATGTTTACATTTACATGTGATTGTTTGTATCTTCTTGAAAATGTTTACATTTACATGTGATTGTAACTTCTTGAAAATGTTTACATTTATATGTGATTGTATCTTCTAGAAAATGTTTATATTTACATGTGATTGTATCTTCTTAGAAAATACATACATTTACATGTCATTGTTTGTATTTTCTTAGAAAATGTTTACATTTACATGTGATTGTTTGTATCTTCTTGAAAATGTTTACATTTACATGTAATTGTTTGTATCTTCTTGAAAATGTTTACATTTACATGTGATTGTTTGTATCTTCTTGAAAATGTTTACATTTACATGTGATTGTTTGTATCTTCTAGAAAGTGTTTACATTTACTTGTGATTGTATCATCTAGAAAATGTTTACATTTACATGTGATTGTTTGTATCATCTAGAAAATGTTTACATTTACATGTGATTGTTTGTATCTTCTAGAAAATGTTTACATTTACATGTGATTGTTTGTATCTTCTTAGAAAATGTTTACATTTACATGTGATTGTTTGTATCTTCTAGAAAATGTTTACATTTACATGTGATTGTTTGTATCTTCTTAGAAAATGTTTACATTTACATGTGATTGTATATTCTAGAAAATGTTTACATTTACATGTGATTGTGTGTATCTTCTTGAAAATGTTTACATTTACATGTGATTGTTTGTATCTTCTTGAAAATGTTTACATTTACATGTGATTGTAACTTCTTGAAAATGTTTACATTTATATGTGATTGTATCTTCTAGAAAATGTTTATATTTACATGTGATTGTATCTTCTTAGAAAATACATACATTTACATGTCATTGTTTGTATCTTCTTAGAAAATGTTTACATTTACATGTGATTGTTTGTATCTTCTTAGAAAATGTTTATATTTACATGTGATTGTTTGTATCATCTTGAAAATGTTTACATTTACATGTAATTGTTTGTATCTTCTAGAAAATCTTAACATTTACATGTGATTGTTTGTATCTTCTTGAAAATGTTTACATTTACATGTGATTGATTGTATCTTCTTGAAAATGTTTACATTTACATGAGATTGTATCTTCTAGAAATGTTTACATTTACATGGGATTGTTTGTATCTTCTTAAAACTGTTTACATTTACATGTGATTGTTTGTATCTTCTTAGAAAATGTTTACATTTACATGTGATTGATAGTATCTTCTTAGAAAATGTTTACATTTACATGTGATTGTTTGTATCTTCTTAGAAAATGTTTACATTTACATGTGATTGATAGTATCTTCTTAGAAAATGTTTACATTTACATGTGATTGTTTGTATCTAGTTAAATGTCCAGTCTATTGTTTGTACTATTTGTATCCTAGAAAAACCTTGTTTCTGTTTAATTTTTTTTGCAACTTAGAAAATGTTTAAATGTTATTTTTTGTGCTGTTTGTATGTTGGAAAATGTTTAAATTCTAGAAAATGTTTACATTCCCATGTTATTATTGTACCACAGCTCTGGACTTGGCACCAAATGACCCAAAAGCCTTGTTCAGACGATGTCAAGCTTATGAAAATCTAGGACAAGTTGAAAATGCCTACAAAGATGCAGTTAAGTTGATAAAGGTTGACCCGCAAAACACAGCTGCCAGACCAGCTTTTAACAGACTTAATGCAGTCATCCAGGCAAAGGTAAACAGATGTCTTGATTTGTTAGCTGCTTATTGACATGCTACTCTTATGTTCCTTTCTAATGCACGGTCTCATATCAGTCACCTGGTAATAACAGCAGCCTTTAGAAAACAATGTTTAAAATCAAATACAGCTTTAAATGTGTACTAATGTCCAGATACTTAGAAAACAATGTTTAAAATCAAATAGACGTGTACTAGTGTCCAAAGATTTAGAAAACAATGTTTAAAATCAAATAGACATGTACTAGTGTCCAGATATTGTGAAAACAATGTTTAAAATCAAATAGACGTACTAGTGTCCAGAGATTGTGAAAACAATGTTTAAAATCAAATAGACATGTACTAGTGTCCAGAGATTTAGAAAACAATGTTTAAAATCAAATAGATGTGTACTAGTGTCAAGAGATTTAGAAAACAATGTTTAAAATCAAATAGACATGTACTAGTGTCCAGAAATTGTGAAAACAATGTTTAAAATCAAATAGACATGTACTAGTGTCCAGAGATTTAGAAAACAATGTTTAAAATCAAATAGATGTGTACTAGTGTCCAGAGATTTAGAAAACAATGTTTAAAATCAAATAGATGTGTACTAGTGTCCAGAGATTTAGAAAACAATGTTTAAAATCAAATAGATGTGTACTAGTGTCCAGAGATTTAGAAAACAATGTTTAAAATCAAATAGACATGTACTAGTGTCCAGAAATTGTGAAAACAATGTTTAATATCAAATAGACATGTACTAGTGTCCAGAAATTGTGAAAACAATGTTTAAAATCAAATAGACATGTACTAGTGTCCAGAGATTTAGAAAACAATGTTTAAAATCAAATAGATGTGTACTAGTGTCCAGAGATTTAGAAAACAATGTTTAAAATCAAATAGATGTATACTAGTGTCCAGAGATTTAGAAAACAATGTTTAAAATCAAATAGATGTGTACTAGTGTCCAGAGATTTAGAAAACAATGTTTAAAATCAAATAGATGTGTACTAGTGTCCAGAGATTTAGAAAACAATGTTTAAAATCAAATAGACATGTACTAGTGTCTAGAGATTGTGAAAACAATGTTTAAAATCAAATAGATGTGTACTAATGTCCAGAGATTGAGAAAACAATGTTTAAAATTAAATAGACGTGTACTAATGTCCAGCGATTTAGAAAACAATGCTTAAAATCGCGTAGACATGTATGTACTAGTGTCCAGAGATTGAGAAAACAAAGTTTAAAATCAAATAGACATGTACTAGTGTCCAGAGATTGAGAAAACAATGTTTAAAATCAAATAGACTTGTACTGGTGTCTAGAGATTTAGAAAACAATGTTTAAAATCAAATAGATGTGTACTAGTGTCCAGAGATTTAGAAAACAATGTTTAAAATAAAAAAAGATGTACTAGTTTCCAGAGATTGAGAAAACAATGTTTAAAATCAAATAGATGTGTACTAGTGTCCAGAGATTGAAAAAACAATGTTTAAAATCATGTAGACATGTACTAGTATCCAGAGATTGAGAAAACAATGTTTAAAATCATGTAGACATGTACTAGTGTCCAGAGATTTAGAAAACAATGTTTAAAATCATGTAGACATGTACTAGTGTCCAGAGATTTAGAAAACAATGTTTAAAATCATGTAGACATGTACTAATGTCCAGAGATTGAAAAAACAATGTTTAAAATCATATAGACATGAACTAGTGTCCAGAGATTGAGAAAACAATGTTTAAAATCATATAGACATGTACTAGTGACCAGAGATTGAGAAAACAATGTTTAAAATCAAATAGGCTAGCTCTCATTGTAGACTAGCTGCCTTTGTAGTGTAATAGGAAGGTCGTGTGTCAAAAATCTGGTATACAAAATTTGCTTAAGGAAAACTAACGGACTATAAATTTAAATCAAAGGGCAAAAATCTATTGACTTATAAAATTGTAAGCAAAGGGCGAAAATCCAAAATAGGCATTAACAGTAGTGTTTTTATGCCCCTTGAGGGATAAAGTGCTGACAGATTTGGAGTTTTGTTTTTTTAAGTGAGTTCAACTATGCGTTAGTAAATTGCACACACTTGAAATTCATATTTCGAGTGAGCGGTTTTGTTCTAGAAAGTTTGGGGAAAGTTATTGGTGTAAATCGTTGTACAAACTATGATCAGCATTAAGAGCAAGAATGGGCTGTCTCCCAAGTGTATAATATTTTAGAAGTGGCAAGCACAATTTATAGGTATCATCGGGCGATAATACCAGAAGTTTGGTTTGCTTCTGTGGTGACAGAAATATGAAAATATTACCTAGGTGATCAATCACCATAGACAGTATTGAATACAGAAATATGAAAATATGACCTAGCCGATCAATCACCATGGAGACAGTATTGAATACAGAAATATGAAAATTTGACCTAGCCGATCAATCACCATGGAGACAGTATTGAATACAGAAATATGAAAATATGACCTAGCCCGCCAATCACCATGGAGACAGTATTGAATACAGAAATATGAAAATATGACCTAGCCCACCAATCACCATGGAGACAATATTGAATACAGAAATATGAAAATATGACCTAGCCCACCAATCACCATGGAGACAGACAGTATTGAATACAGAAATATGAAAATATGACCTAGCCCACCAATCACCATGGAGACAGACAGTATTGAATACAGAAATATGACCTAGCCCACCAATCACCATGGAGACAGTATTGAATACAGAAATATGAAAATATGACCTAGCCCACCAATCACCATGGAGACAGACAGTATTGAATACAGAAATATGAAAATATGACCTAGCCCACCAATCACCATGGAGACAGACAGTATTGAATACAGAAATATGAAAATATGACCTAGCCCACCAATCACCATGGAGACAGACAGTATTGAATACAGAAATATGACCTAGCCCATCAATCATCATGGAGACAGTATTGAATACAGAAATATGAAAATATTACCTAGCCCACCAATCACCATGGAGACAGTATTGAATACAGAAATATGACCTAGCCCACCAATCACCATGGAGACAGACAGTATTGAATACAGAAATATGACCTAGCCCACCAATCACCATGGAGACAGACAGTATTGAATACAGAAATATGACCTAGCCCATCAATCACCATGGAGACAGTATTGAATACAGAAATATGACCTAGCCCACCAATCACCATGGAGACAGTATTGAATACAGAAATATGACCTAGCCCATCAATCACCATGGAGACAGACAGTATTGAATACAGAAATATGACCTAGCCCATCAATCACCATGGAGACAGTATTGAATACAGAAATATGACCTAGCCCATCAATCACCATGGAGACAGACAGTATTGAATACAGAAATATGACCTAGCCCACCAATCACCATGGAGACAGACAGTATTGAATACAGAAATATGACCTAGCCCATCAATCACCATGGAGACAGTATTGAATACAGAAATATGACCTAGCCCATCAATCACCATGGAGACAGACAGTATTGAATACAGAAATATGACCTAGCCCACCAATCACCATGGAGACAGACAGTATTGAATACAGAAATATGACCTAGCCCATCAATCACCATGGAGACAGTATTGAATACAGAAATATGACCTAGCCCACCAATCACCATGGAGACAGACAGTATTGAATACAGAAATATGACCTAGCCCACCAATCACCATGGAGACAGACAGTATTGAATACAGAAATATGACCTAGCCCATCAATCACCATGGAGACAGTATTGAATACAGAAATATGACCTAGCCCATCAATCACCATGGAGACAGACAGTATTGAATACAGAAATATGAGCTAGCCCACCAATCACCATGGAGACAGACAGTATTGAATACAGAAATATGACCTAGCCCATCAATCACCATGGAGACAGTATTGAATACAGAAGCAGCGACTGAGAACATGAGTGAAAGTAAGAATGACAGTATCAATTATCTACAGGGCAGCAGTGTTGCTGTATAAGGTATGCCAGCCTCATGAGGAAGGTTGGGCATATCATATTTTCAACATTTCATTTGATCGTGTAAAATAAAGTTTTCAACTTTAATTCCCATCGCCATCCGAGTGAAGTCTCTCATCGATAATTGAGATCATCCGTCAACTGTCAGTTATTATTATGTTGTGAACTGTTGTCGTTGTGTTGAGAAAGAAGTTATCCTAATACCATCAACCAAAAGAGCTGCCTACTGTTTAGGGCAGTGATGCGAACTCACTATACATCATCAGCATGCCCGGCCACAGTAGACTAGCTGTCATTGTAGACCAGCTGTCATTGTAGACTAGCTCTCATTGAAGACTAACTGTCATTGTAGACTAGCTGTCAGTGTAGACTAGCTCTCACTGTAGACCAGCTGTCATTTTAGACGTACCTCTCATTGTAGACTAGCTGTCATTGTAGACTAGCTGTCATTGTAGACAAGCTCTCATTGTAGACTAGCTCTCATTGTGGACTAGTTGTCATTGTAAACTTGCTGTCATTGTAGACTAGCTCTCATAGGTAAACTAGCTGTCATTGTAGACTAGCTGTCATTGTAGACTAGCTCTCAGTGTAGACTAGCTCTCATTGTAGATTAGCTCTCATTGTAGACTGGCTGTCATTGTAGACTGGCTGTCAGTGTAGACTAGCTGTCACTGTAGACTAGCTGTCATTTTAGACTACCTCTCATTGTAGACCAGCTCTCATTGTAGACTAGCTGTCATTGTAGACTAGCTGTCACTGTAGACTAGCTCTCATTGTAGACTAGCTGTCATTGTAGACTAGCTCTCATTGTAGACTAGCTCTCACTGTAGACTAGCTCTCATTGTAAACTAGCTCTCATTGTAAACTAGCTGTCATTGTAGACTAGCTGTCACTGTAGACTAGCTCTCATTGTAGATTAGCTGTCATTATAGGCTAGCTGTCATTGTAGGCTAACTGTCATTGTAGACTAGCTCTCTTTCTAGACTAACTCTCAATGTTCTTGTAGTGTCATTTGTCATAAACATGTTCTTAAATCATGTGTCATTAAGTCTGTTCTGATGATATTTATTTGCTTGTTTGGTCAAGAGAAATATTTTAGTAGTTTTTGCTTGTTTGGTCAAGAGAAATATTCTAGTAGTTTTTGCTTGTTTAGTCAAGAGAAATATTCTATTAGTTTTTGCTTGTTTGGTCAAGAGAAATATTCTAGTAGTTTTTGTTTGTTTGGTCAAGAGATATATTCTAGTAGTTTTTGCTTGCAGGTAAAACAAGAAAACAGCACCTGTAACAAAGTGTCACAGATGTTTAACATCAGCTTTGATTCTTCATCTGATCGTGACAAGAGGCTACAGGTAGGAACCAGTCATTAAGTTAAGAATGTCAGGCTGATTGACCTGCGTGACTGTTGAAGGTGATAAATGTTGATGATGTAGAGGTATTCAAATACTGGCACTTGAAGTGTAGAGTATCACCCTCAGACACCAGAGATGATGGAGGCGTAGAAATATGGTGTCTTTGGTCTGGTTTGTGTATACATGTTGTAAGTGTGTAGCTAAACAGTTAGCAGGACAGTCCACACAGGACGTCACGTAAACACACGACGTGGAAGTCAATTAATCTGGTAACAGCTGGTTACGTTTCCAAACATTTATTGAGACGCCACAATAGTTACGATGACATTGACGATCAATCACAAGCAATGTAAATCATATCAATCAGTATAAGGTAAGGCTCCCTCAATAAATGAGCATTCAAATAAGCTGATCTCATGGATATGATAGCTTTAGCAGATTCAGCTTATTCATCAAAAATATGCGAGTTAATCAACTCTTTCCTGATACAAGTAGATCAGATATGTAGGCATGTTTAAATACCAGCTGCACGAGCATGGCGGACTATGAACTCAGTTCACGTTGACCTTCTGTGGACATATTTTATAAGTCTAACCTTCATAAAGGCGTCTTCGCTGGCATAACGAAGTTCGAGGAACATAATATTAATTGTTCTGTGGGCATAAGTAGCCTGAACCATAGATATATTAGGCATCGAGATATCTGGTGTGCTTCTAGTAATAAAGTCTCTCCCCGCCTGACAGTGCGAAACGAGTCGAACAATGGTGTTTAACCTCACAGACTACAGGACAAAATAGGAAGAGCAGTTTTACCTTTATGTTAAAAAAACACCACAATTCCAACCGTCTCCAGACGTTAGAATTACACACATGGGATTAATATGAATAAACTTGCCATCAAAATCACAGAAGGACCTTTCCCATGATGAAAGAATACTCGGGGCCGGTAAGAGCATATCTTGCCCCGACACAGATCACATCTCGACCGAATTCTGCCACAAACTGACTGGGCGGAAGCTTGTTCAATCTACAACCAAAAGACAGACATGCGCAGAGAACCATTCCCGTGAGATCAATTCAGAAAAGTACGTAGCTATGATCCTATACTGAGAACGACATATAAAATCGAGCCTTATAAGGAAAGAAATAGCAACATTGCAGGTTGCCAACCATTTCTAAGAAAAGTAGACCTGTACGCTCTTTAAAAGGACATGAACCGAGATCGGTATGACATTATACCGGCAACCTTCGGTCACAAGAAAAGATAACTACACAAAGTAAAACAGTGAGTTCATTTCCCGAGTTCTATCCCTTGCATAAGGAAAAATTAGCGTACACTGTTAACGTTGCATAATTCTTATGTGTAACAGTGACCTGTAAGTCAGAAGGCTAGTTATGGAGGTGCAGTTTTATTTCTAGAACAAGACATCTTCAAATAAAGATATTTTTATCCATGTTTGCTTATCATTTGTCAACTTTTTTTGACATTTGTGGAAAAAAAACCCTTATTTTTAAGAACTTGCTCAAAAGAACTTGTAGTATTAAGTGTCTTGGATAAAAATATAGAGACACCTAGTAATACGGAACCATAACTTGTTATCTGAAATACATGGGGATCATTATGTTTTTGAAACCAGGACTTTTCAATTTTCAGATATCACTCAAACCATGACCGAGAAGTAGCCTGGATCACGAGCCAAAAGTAGCCCAATTCTCGATCCTTTAACATTTGCTGTTTTTTTTGGTTTTTTTAAAGTATGGTTGCGATGTTTGTCGCATGTTAATGCGTTTTTAAAGCACAAAACAGTATTAGGGCAATATCTTTGTCCCTGCATCCTAAGTCTTGGCCTACTTGCTATTGCTAAACTACCAGCTGTAATACAGTTTCCAGCATTTAGTTTCTTTGGTGTAAATAATAAGCGGTTACAAATCACAGAACACTGGCCCCAAACGCTTATCTGAACCATAATTCTTTCCCTGTTTTAAGTGTTTTCAAAAGTAATTACACCGATACCTCGACTTTCGTCGCTTCGCTCTTTCGTCGGTTTTCAATTCTAACCATGTTTCCAAATTTCGTCGCTCGCTTCGCTCTTTCGTCGCATTTGGTTACAACTGCAAGTCATCTTGAATCTTTTGTCGTTCAGTCTTTGAACAGAAATCGTTCGGTGTGCACTGTTTTTTTTAAGTTGTCCGCATTGAATCTCTTATATTTGTCATTAAACATATTAATACTACTTATTTTTGTGATTAAAATAACAAAACTATTCATACTATATTATTTTTGTGATTATACTGTAAACAGTTCATAGTTATTTTAGTGATAACAGTCTAATAACACTGTTCATATCATGATTATAAGACACGTATACAGTTTTCATACTGTACTTTATTGTGTGATTAGGCCTTATACAGTACTACTTATTTTTGTGCTTTAATATATTCATAATGGGTCCTAAGTGTAGTGACAAAGTTAAAAGAACCCATAAGGTTCTCAATTTGCAAGAAAAGCTTAAGCTAATCAAGCTTAATGAACAAGGCATCTTAAATGCTGAAATAGGCCGCAGGCTAGGTGTACCAAGCACTACAGTTAGCACAATTGTAAAGAACAGAGCTAAAGTGTTAGAGGAAATTAAAAACGCTACGCCAGTGCATACCAAACTTATTAGAAAGAGGCACAATTTAACTGGTGAGATGGAGAAAGTGTTAAATGTGTGGATTGAAGACCAAGTCAGCCACAACATTCCTCTAAGCCAAGATCTTATCCAGGCTAAAGCACAAACTTTATTTAATGCAATGAAGGCTGAACAAGGAGAGACATCAGCTGAAGAGACATTTGGAGCTAGCAGGGGCTGGTTTGAGAAATTTAAGAAAAGGTCAAATTTGCATAATATAGCAGTGAAGGGAGAATCAGCTAGCGCAGATACCGCAGCTGCAGGAGCTTTTCAAGTGAAGCTTGTAAAAATTATAGAAGAAGTTGGCTACACAAAGCAGCAGATCTTCAACGTAGAATAAATTTCGACAGAAGTTCAAAAGTAAATAGTGGGCTAGAACACCAAATAGCCTGTTACAGAGAACTTCTTAGGGAAAGGAAGAAGACATCAATGAGGTAAACGTCTTTGCTCTCCTTTTTCAAGACGCAACCGCCACAACCAACTTCAGTCACCCCTCCTTCTAACCCTTCAGATTCCGAGCTATCAACATCAGCCCCAGCCCCAGTTAGATCTCCTTCAAAGTGCCCTTCTCCTAAAAGAATTAGATTGAAATCCTCCAGTTCTGAAGATGAGCCTCCTCAATTTTCTCCATCTGGTTTTCTAAGTCTAGAATCCCCCTAAATTACCAACATTCAAAACTGTACATACTGTATATATTCATCGTCTACTTGCTCAAGAATGATTTTAAGGTAAGATGCTATTTACGTATTTTTTATTTTTTTACTGTATTTTCTTTATTCTTATGTTTATTTCTGTTTATCTAAGTGTTGCACGCATTCGCAAGTGTTATATAGTTAGTTATTTACGTTTTTTGGCGGCCCTAATGCATTTGTAAGCTAAATAAAGGCTTTGCTTCGACTTTCGTCATAGCTCTGGTCCCTAACCTGTCGAAAGAGTGAGGTATTGGTGTATTGACACAACAGCGTACTGGGTTAGTTATGAAGTTTTGAATTTTAGATGTCGCCCCACTTGTGATCAAAAAGTAGACCAATAATTGATCCATAACAATTGCTGTTTTGTTTTTTACTGTACAGCTTCGATGTGTGTCTTACTTACTTAGTTGTTCCCCTTCTACCGTGAGGGGTAGAGGTTTGGAAGAGAGAGCGCCAGACTATCCTATCGGCTGTCTTCCTCCTGGCCTGGTTCCATTCTAGTCCTTGGATCTTCAAAGATTGGATGTGTGTCATGCATTATTATTATTTTTTAAACACAAAATAGGATTAGGGTACTATTTTTCTGTCTAAGCTTAATGTTAATGCTAAACTGTAATCGTAACACTTGTTAGTGTTTAGTTTAACTTGTCAATAACAAGTGGCTACAAATATCAGAACAATGTCAATCTTAACCATAACTATGAACCTGTTTTGAACATTTTGAGAAATAATTACTGACACACAACAGATAACTGGGCTAGTTATGAATTGTGAAATGGCCTACTTATCAGTCTTGAATTATGCGACATAGCGGCGTTTGTCTAGTATTTATTAACTTTTTACTATGCTGTAGCACTTCTAATGCATTGCGCTAGCATGAAAGTGTAAAGCCGATGGATAAGAAACACGATAAAATTGATGATGGCACATTGTTGGTTCAATTTTATGCATTAAAAAGAGCCACGGAAAATGAAAAAAACTTATTTTTATATTTATTTTATTTTTTTGTTTTGTTTTTCAGAGAATTTTGATTATTGAGATTTCCAATAAACTGTTATGGACCAGCACTCACAACACCATAATCTTTTATAAAAAAATACAGACAATTAGCACCACATACTGTACCATAATCTCCTGGCATTGGCCAAACATGGTCAGATCATATCAACAAGTCAGGTCTGACATGCTGACCTTGACTTGTACCCAGTTCATTTTACCACTCAAATGTTTTCACAAGTGGTGACGTGAAAGCTTTCAATATATAGTACTAGTCTTTATACTGACACAAGTCACTCTTGTACATTGGAACTGTTCACGTTTAGAACTAAACACCTGTTGTGTTTTTGTCATATTGGCATTTTTCTGCAACACGATGGACATACTACCCAGATGTTTTTAAGTGACCTGCCAAGAGCCGCACATTTTTTCAGCCTGGTACTTCTTCTTCTTCTTCCTCTTTCGCCCTGAAAAGGACGGTGGTTGCGTTGTGTCTGTTTACGCCTAAGCTGTGATATCTGCACCTTTCGGTCGACACATCCGACTTCAGCACGGCATTTTTTAGGGACCGGGTTAGTCTGGTACAAATACTACAGTACATCTAGGAACATACGCTTGTTATTATGATAAATTGTTGTTGCCTACCCACCGTAGTTGTAGGAATGTTATGTTCTGTTTGAGTAATTAAAGTTTGTTCACTGTTACACAAGGCTGCATTTACTAAATTACAGGTGGAAGGCATCTGTTGTGAACAAAGATTAATGGGATAGAGTATCTCCACTAATGTCGCGGGGTTCTTTACTAAATTTTAATGATGAGAAGGTGGTGTGAATCTCACCGGGTTGTGTTAGTAAGTGGTCTGTAGGGTTTCTTGTTGTTTGGTGATGGCTTCTCTTGACTTGATGGTGTGTTGGGAGGTGTTTTGTCACAATAGGCAATATCCACAATATTACAGACTGCACAATACTTCTGGCCACCACATTTAAATAAAATGTTCTCGGACGCCTGGCATAGATGACTTCTACAATTTAATTACGTAACACATGATGTTTCATCATACGACATTAAAGTTCCAAAATAGTTTACAATATATACGTCAATGTAAGCCAATGTGAACACTTGGCACTTCAGAAATCCTGCTAGTGATTTCTGGTAACATAATGTTATGAATTTTGCGCGGTTAGCACACATAAGACTGTCATCTACTTGTACAACGACTTGGCTACCTGAGCCCCTGTTCACGGGCAGATACGCTCTTGTAGTTTATCGGACTGTCACCAAACAGGTCCCAAGCTATTACAAACCATAGTTTCTGTGAAGATAATGTACTTTTATATATAACTGTTCTCTAACGAATGGACATACTGCAATCAGCCACCACTGAGTGAATTACACAGCTCCTATCTTGAGCTTACATGACTATTAAACTCCAATAGAATTCTCATGTTGAGATATACATAATCCATAATTATTCCACATACATGAATAGAATGACATGGGCCACACACACACACATACACCTCCAGAGGGCAAAACGCCTCTAGTTCTCTCAAAAGCAAAAATCACACTGGCTGTTCCTTTGTTCTACCTATGTCGTCAAAATAAATACACGATTGTTGTGAACAGTCGTTAACCCGTGCATTCATGAGTCATCATGTCGTGACTGTTCATGAACACTAATATGAGCATTTCTCATTGGTGTTAAAACATCAACAATCATCATCAACAATGGTTTGTGAACATGTATTCCTAGTTGAGAGGGTGTTTCGAGGTGCAAAAACTTCGATACCAAAATAAACAAAATATACAAGCTACTTCACACTACGAAACAGTCCTCAACACATCACAACAGGATCATTCAAATATGATGACTTAAGTCAACACATCACTGTTCTGACTGCCAGAATTATGATGACAAGTCAGCACATCACAGATATGACTGCCAGAATTATGTTGACTTAAGTCAACATGTTGTAGTTCTGACCGCCAGAATTATGATGATTTTATTTTGATGACAAGTCAGTACATAACAGTTCTAACTGCCAGAATTATGATGACTTAAGACAACACATCACAGTTCTGACTGCCAGAGTTATGATGACTTAAGTCAACACATCACAGTTCTAACTGCTAGAATTATGATGACTTAAGCCAACGCATCACAGTTCTGACTGCCAGAATTATGATGACTTAAGTCAACACATTACAGTTCTGACTGCCAGAATTATGATTTTATTTTGATGACTTTAGTCAATACATCACAGTTCTAACTGCCAGTAGGGGTTATTAACGTAGTCGCGAATGCATGGTCTTTTCTGAATCCCAATATTTATTAGGACAGCAATAAACTTATCAAGTTCATTGTGTGTGACTTCGGTTCACCAAGAATACAATGAATATTGTTTCGCAGGGTTATTTTGAATACATTTGAGTCTGGCATAATCATTGATGCACTGGCACATGAAATCTTTAACCTCATTTGTAAACAAACCATTGAAATATTTCAATGGGGTTGACAGGTCAAGCCCCTCATTTACACCTGATGTTCTCTTTGGACAAAATCAAAATGCATTTTAGTGTCATGCCCTCAGTAATTTCTAACCACTCTGGGACATCTTGTGAGGATGAACCGGCCTCTAGACATGTGGCAGTTGTCTTAGCTTTACTGGTGGTCAGAATGGGGTTATTACCCCTTTCTTTTCCTTTACTGACTGATAGTTTAGCTCCTATTATACTAGGCCAACCTGATGCCTGTTCAATCAGCTGTTTGGCACCGCCGTCAGAATAATCACTTTCATGAATATTCTGACACAAAGTCTTTACGTATTCATCTGAATCACTAATACTAACTTCTAAATCACTGTTACTAGAATTATCTTCTGTCCACTGAGAAATAAGCACTTGTGCTTGATCAGCTGATAGCCGGTGTTTAGAAGAAGAATCTCGCTCCATTTTGTTCATTAACAAATGATTATCAATGTTAGCAATGGATATAAAGCACACAATTTTAGCTTCAGAAATTTTTTTTTTTGCTCACAAGCGTTCACACGTGTGTGCTGGATGTAATGGAATGATTTAAAACTGGCTTGTTGCCAGGTGTTAAAAAATTTTCTGTTCAAATTCGACGTAAATCACGCTGACTCGTGATGCGCCCTGGGTATAACTCGAGGCCTATCTGGTGCATGGAATGGCTTGCTGGGTAGAATGAGTTACGTCAATATGTTAGTTCCAACTGTCAGAATTATGATGACTTAAGTCAAAATGTTCATTCTGACTGCTAGAATTATGATGACTTAAGTCAAAATGTTAGTTTTCACTGCTAGAATTATGATGAATTAAGTCAAACTGTTAGTTCTGACTGCTAGAATTATGATGACTTAAGTCAAAATGTTAGTTTTCACTGCTAGAATTATGATGAATTAAGTCAAACTGTTAGTTCTGACTGCTAGAATTATGATGACTTAAGTCACAATGTCAGTTTTTACTGCTAGAACTAAGATGACATTAAGCCAACATGTCAGTTTTGACTGCTAGAACTAAGATGACATTAAGCCAACATGTCAGTTTTGACTGCTAGAACTAAGATGACATTAAGCCAACATGTCAGTTTTGACTGCTAGAACTAAGATGACATTAAGCCAACATGTCAGTTTTGACTGCTAGAACTAAGATGACTTAAGCCAACATGTCAGTTTTGACTGCTAGAACTAAGATGACTTAAGCCAACATGTCAGTTTTGACTGCTAGAACTAAGATGACTTAAGCCAACATGTCAGTTTTGACTGCTAGAACTAAGATGACTTAAGCCAACATGTTAGTTTTGACTGCTAGAACTAAGATGAAAGTTTTCATGCCATGTCCTGGATGTAGAAGAGTTAATAATATTTGATCAGAGTTATCATAATATAAATACTGTGACCTGACCTGACCTGCTGCATCATTTGATTAGATACCTCTACATGTTAAACTTATATCATCAGTGATACTTGTACATGTAAACTTATATCATCAGTGATACTTGTGCATGTTAAACTTATATCATCAGTGATACTTGTGCATGTTAAACTTATATCATCAATGATACTTGTACGTGATAAACTTATATCATCAGTGATACATGTACATGATAAACATATCATTAGTGATACTTGTACATGATAAATGTATATCATCAGTGATACTTGTACCGGTGTTACATATCTTCAGTGATCCTTGTACATGTTAAACTTATATCATCAGTGATCCTTGTTCACATTAAAGTTACTTCTTCAGTGATACTTGTACATGTTAAAGTTATATCATGAGTGATACTTGTACATCTTAAACTTATATCATCAGTGATTCTTGTACATGTTAAACTTACATCATCAGCAATATATGTACATTTTAAATTTAAATCATCAGTGATCCTTATACATGTTAAATTTATATCATCAGCAATATATGTACATGTTAAATTTATATCATCAGTGATCCTTATACATGTTAAACTTATATCATCAGTGATATATGTACATGTTAAATTTATGTCATCAGCGATCCTTGTACATGTTTCAATGATATATGTACATGTGAAATTTATATCATCAGTGATACTTGTACGTGTTAAACTTACTTAATTAGTGATACTTGTACATGTGATAGGAAACTCTCTGCAGGAGAAAATCTGATATCAGAAATTGTCCCCTGTAGGACAAGTGTTTCACCCCTTTAGTCTCCTTTACACTTTAAGGGGCGGGCCCACTTGGGTCATGGCTCCCAGGTGTCAGCCTCATGTTATCTTTTCCCACCTGTGCCTGGAATTGAACCAACTCCATCCTGGTTGTGACTTCATATTTCACATCTGGTTTTATCCCTGCTGCCAGCTTGAGGCAATTATGAAAATAGCCATTATGTTGTTTATAACTTACTGTCCTGACATCCACAGCCCATCTTGATTCCTCCACAGCCAGCACAATGCCTTTTCTACAGCTTTGCCGAGCTTCTTAACTGCCCTTGTTTTTAACTGTCCTTTCAGTGTGTGGCTGGTATCAGCCTAGAAACTTGTACATGTGTATAAACAGCTAAACATTATACATTCTTTATGTAAGGTGTCAATAACTAAATAAGTTCTCTGTGTAAGGTATCAACAACTAAATATTATATGTTCTCTATGTCAGGTGTTAACAACTAAATATTATATGTTCTCTATGTAAGGTATCAACAACTAAATATACTACTGGACAAAAGTTAAGGGCCGCCATTCAGTTTAGACAAGGTTTATATAATTCTTCCTGAGCAGGGTAGATTTTCCAAATGTCTGGTAGCTTGAAATACCTCAAGAAGTCTCTGAATGGTAGAGTGGGACACTGCTAAACGTCTTGCAACATGACGAACAGATTGACCATCCTGAATTCATGCCATGGCTCGACCACGATCTACAGTGCTGAGACTTCTCCTTGGTGGCATGGCTAATGCAGTGATAATTTCGACCACTTGTCATACTGATTTATTGCATACCAATGGTGAACACTCTTTACCGATGATCATTTTCCACGTGCATTCAAATTCAGCTCACTTTTTCACCTTTTGAACTAGTGGGGCGTGTTGCAAAAACCACGAGTTTTTGCAGCAACAATGGCAATTTTCACGTGCGGGTTAAAGTGACCCAGTTTTTGGACATTTAAAAAAAATTAACCTAGTGCACACAGAAATGTATACACATTTCTCTGAGCTCAGTTTTAATGACATTTTCACTTGTCTTTACAGTTTGCCAATCAATTATATAAACCCACTTCTGTCAACGAAAAACTGTTTGGAGATGTCGGTAACCTTGAGTTGACTACTGATTTTATTAGAGTCATAAATGTGGAAGTCTGAAGGCGAACGAGGAAGAAGAAGAAGAAACCTTGTCTAAACTGAATGGCGGCTCTTAACTTTTGTCCAGTAGTATATTATATGTTCTCTATGTAGGGTGTCAACAACTAAGTATTATAAGTTCTTATGTAAGGTGTCAACAATTAAATAAGTTCCCTATGTAAGGTATCAACAACTAAGTATTATAAGTTCTCTATGTAAGGTATCAACAACTAAGTATTATAAGTTCTTTATGTAAGGTGTCGACAACTAAATAAGTTCTCTATGTAAGTGTCACGAAGTGGCTTTAAGTTTATAGAGTTTGTCTGAGTGTAAAGACAAGACGCTAGTAAGAGAAAGTCTGAGCTGATAGATTTGTATGAGAATGATAGTGAATGTGGAAGATGAGGCTTATAGCTTCGAGGGTGAGAACCTAGATTGACTCTCCCTCGTCACTTCTGACGTATTTGATAGCTATAGACTCACCACCTCTGACTACCCTGAAGGAGATAAGGTTTCACTAAAACATCCACAGACACAACTATACAGACAATTATATATACATACATTATAGTTATATATAGAGAGAGCCTGATCCAGTATGAAGTTTATAGTTTATTTACACCACAAAAATAAATTTCATATCAAATAAATAAAGTGTGTGTTTGCACACCTGAAACGAACAAATAATTAAGAATGACAATTAATAAAATCCAACCCTTTCACCCAAATCATTCAACCTGCCTGGGGAACAAGAATGGATGATTACACACACGGTAAGTTAGTGGAGTCTCTAATGGCGAGCCTCCACTCCTATTACCTATTATTAATTATTAAAAAAGCAATCTAACACCAATATCCAGCTGTAGACCCTACTAACTGTCTACACAACCTCTGCATGAACTTTCTGAAGTCCTACACTGTCCATCACTAACACTGCTCCACTAACTGACTTCTTCAGTGCTACATCAGAAGCTGTCCTCTACTCTGACTATCTAACTCTTTATAACTTCTGTCTCCCCTCTCTAAAGCATTCAGAAGGAATGTTAACCCTATCTCCCTCCACGAATATTGCTGTTGTTGACTTGGGCTTGAGACTCAGGTACTTGACTCGGACTGTGACTGCGTAAATTCTGATGAACTTAATTCGTTATCGGCCGACTGAACCCACTTAGGATTTAGGGACAAACAGCATTATTATGGCTGTGAAAAATTAGAACCAACCTCCCTGGCAACGCACCTTTTTAGGAGTGGTATATCGAGCTGAGATCTCGGGATTTTAACAATGAACACGTTCCCGCTGAAGCATGAGGCTTCACTGCAAGAGAACGGCTATCTTCTCCTGGTTCAGACGTACTTGGCGCCGGTAACTACTGTGTCACCAATTTTCTTTCGCCTCTGCCAATGCCTCGACCCTTTCTGCTCCTGAGAATGGCCGACTATCTGGCAATCTGTGAGGCAAATTTCGCACCCCTCTCTGTGTGCCGTGAAAAAGTGCTGTGAAACAAATAACACCAGATATACCACACATCAAAATGTACACATCTCTAACACCTAACTCCCTTAAATACATCTCCCGTCTAGCCCCTACACACCTCTACGAATATTGCTAACAAGTACTCCTACCCATCTCCCACCTCAACATAAATATCTGCCTGGTAGGAAACCCCAGACACTGCTGACCTAATCTGTTACGTTAATCTCGCCTCAGCGTCAAAACAATTCATACACTGAATGAAATCCCTTACGGCAAAATTTCTGGCCCTACTTTATTTTACAGACTGACCAGGAGAAGTTATCAAATTTACAAAATATAACCACACTGTTCTAGGAAATATTAAATCCCAACTCAGTAATATTAATTACACAACTATATATATATATATATATATACAGTAGACATTCAAAAATCCGGCAACCTCCGGACCTGAGGAGTGCCGGATTTTTGAAAATGCCGGATTTTTTATGGTTATATATTCTGTATATATTTAACAGAAAATGACTACCTGTACACTTTATCTGCGATCGACAATGCACGATGTTTACGTTTTACACCACTTCTTTTATTTGCTGAATCCATAATGGGGCTATACAGCAGCAAATAAATGATAAAATAAGAAGGAATTAGCAGGAATGCCTGTTAACACGTGCAAGCAAGACCCAACAGCTGCATCAAAACATAAACTGCTCCAGAAAACAGTGGCGCGCCAACGCGGTAAATTTAAAAATGCGCTCCGAAATCCATTATCGATGGCCGGATTTTTGAATGTCAACTGAATATATATATATATATATATATATATATATATATATCATCTAGGAATAATAAAATCCCATCTAGACCCGTATCTTCTGACTGCAAAAGGTTATCGATTAAACCCCGGTAATAATTACACAAAATACGCTCACGTATTTACACTGCAGATATTATAATCAAATCAAGGTTCCATATATCAGACCTCAAAATTACAGTCTAGATATAGCCTAAGGACTTAACCTTATACAATGAATTTCACAAGCGTATTTACACTTACTATCTCAAAAGCCTAGACACACAGTTAATATCTCAACCCCTCTACACCAACCAAAGATAGTACTAGCTTATCATAGAAAAATTTATATGCACACTTACATTTTTATTATTTCTCTAAGATAGCAATTGATGGCCCTGTCGTTATAAATAAATGGTAAGTTAACTTCCCAAAAAAACTTTACTTTATCGGGCTAAGATTCTATTAAAGAAACGAACTTTAAGTACGACGCTTAAATTAAAATATAGACATACCCAATCTCGAATTTCTCACTTAAGAGCAGACGAATATGACTTAGATTTTCACGGCTGATAATTCTGGAGACAAAAAGACCCGCTAATGACTAGATGCGGGTATATATCATAAAAAAAGAATGCTATAACCCATGCCATACGTCATCGCTTGGCGTCTCTATGGAACCAATAATCTTGCCGGAATTTGTTAATAATTTGACCCCGGCCAATTAGATTGTAAGCAACTCGTGAGTCATATTTATTCTGATCCCGCCCGTCTTTCTTGCGTTATGTTATCTAATAATCTGCCGGTTTGCGTGAGCAAAATTAAGTTTGATTCTTCAAAGCTCCAGGTTTTGCGTACCTGGGTAGAGGTTCAACACCCACCCATCGATTTACCGGGTAGGGGTTATTAACGTCGGAAAGTTTTCACCCCGCCTAATAATACTCAAGCGCATACTACAATAAAAATTTACCACAATTATTTTACAAAGAAAAACCTACGTGATCGCAATTACTATAGAGAAAGGAAGACTGGTGCAAATCTTAAATTAAAACCGACAGTCATCCCTCCTAAAAACGCAATTAATTACCAAGAGAAGAAGACTAAACTCAATTACTTACTGGACAAAATTACAGGGATAAAAAGAATGGGGCCTGTGGAAAATAAAATCACAGTAACTCCTCACATTACCATTCCCCTTCGAAGTTCGGGGCACCCCGATCTACTTACTGTAACTTTTTTATTTCACACTGGACCCTAAATATGTCTAAAGACCTGCCTGGTTGTACTAAAGTTGTAGGGTCCCGACTGGGGGTTTTCCCTGGTGACTGCAACTCAAATGGTCGCCCTTCACCTTTCCTCTCCTGTGTTTCATCCACCCCCATAATTTCCTAGTGGTGCGCTGTAACCGGTGTTTACCTAGTGTGTTGGCTTCACCGTGACCTATATCAGGCTGGCTAACTTGGTCAGAAATCGCCGTAACAGGGCGTAACTGTTCACAACTGGCTGAAGAAACCTGCACATGTTTCTTCTTCTTTCTCTTCTTAACTACTTCCATGCTTCTGTGGAAGAGTTGCTCTCTTTAGACCAGTGCCATCCAATAGCGGGTCTGGAACTTCCCTTGCTGTGTCCGTCAAAAGGCTGGCTTGGTTAGCTGAAATGACCGACTGGCTCTGTAGAGGCCTGGCGATGGCGACTACGGTGCTGCGTGTCAGCGGGTTTGAGACCGCTGGTATATGGCGATGAAGATGAGAACTGTCTTGTGCTTCCAGCATAGATTCTCCGATCGCTTGCTGGGTTTCTACTGAATCATCCCTGAACTCAGTAGCTTCTACCTTTGAAGAAAGATAGGTAATATCTGCCCCTGGCAGTGATTCTGTGCTCGCTCTTCCCCTACCAACATGAAGAGGGACAGAGCTCTCAAATATAGCTCATTGCGAATTTGTAAGGCAGCCTTTCTCACTATTTTCTGGCCTGAAAAGTTCGTGAGATTCACGTGAAGCCACAGGGAATCCTCCGTCTGAAACCCTGGTGCTACCAAAATCCTCAACCTTGCCCTCCCTTGTGAGAGTTAATGGCGTCAGTTGGAAAGTGTTCTGCAATGAAATAACTACTGCCAGAGCTACCGGCTCTGTTGTATTCAAGTCAAGAACAGGATGGTTTAAGATCCCGTGTGATTGCAGAGTCTGTGAGATAAAGCTCTCGGTTGCATTTTCTAAAGTTCTGTGAACCAATTTCAAAATTATAACCCCTTTTGCAGGCGTCTCGTTGCAGGAGTCACTTCCTGTAAGCGAGATATTACGGTGGTGGGGCCCATCTCCGTTTATAGGTGAACGGTCGCTCAGTCCCCTGTCCTCATCCTTATGAGTAATGGGCTGGTCGTATGAGGCTCCAGGGCTGGTTGGAAACATATGTTCGCTCTGTCCGCTGTCTTCTTCCCTATGAAGAGTGCGCTGGTCGTGGACATACGTCATACCGCTCTTGTCAGTATTTCCCTCCTTTGAGGGAGCTAATACCATCGGGGGCCTAATTCCCGACAACAAAGAAGGTACTTCCAAAATCAAAGGCGTCACCACTGTTTGGCCATTCAGCTGAACAGGGCTGTCAGGCGAATACACCTGCAAATAACATTCCACTGTCTTTAGAGGTCTCAATCCTCTTCATCGCAAGACAGGGGTGTTTGAGCTCTCATGGGGCTCCGTGAATTAGGGGCTCTCCCTTTTCACTTATCTGGCCTGCAGTAGGCCCCCTTGCATTAGCAAGGATCGGTGCAGGTGGGGTTCCCAAAACTAAGTATGAGGCCCCGAGGATGAAGTCATAAGCTGGCTGTGCCATTACAGCTGCCTTAATTGTGCCAGACACAAATTTACTCTTCACCTCAATATTTGCTATGGGAAAGCGCAATGAGGTACCTCTCCTCAAAACTCCACCAATATCAACCTTTTCTCTTGTCATCTGCCCGGGCTGCACCAAATGGCGAGCGACTATACTGGGGTAAGTAAGCCCACTGTCAAACAAACAAGTAGTGGCAGTTCCATTCACCTCAGCTGGTCCACTGTTGGAGAACAACACCTCTGACTGAATGGGTTCCCATGTGTTCCCTTTTGTCGCTCTCACAGGCCTTAAACAAGCTACATGATGAGAGGGTGGTTTATTCATACACCGGGATGTCCAATGAGAAGTAGTCCGACAAACCCGACAATACCGGTCATTCTCTCCCCTGTTTCTAGCGGGTTCATGAGAGGTCGCTCCCTGTGATCTGTTATGAGGCTGGGGCCGCATGTTGGGATCGGAATGGGGCTCCTTGCGAGAAGGCCCTTGCTGCTGGTGAGCAGGAGGAAAAAATGACGGCGACGATGATGCTCCCTTTTCCGTCGATGGCAGGTCGGGGTGTTTCCTTTTCTGTCCCAGTACTTCGGCCTGTGCCGTCTGGAATCTTTCAGCAAACACGATAATCTGATTGAGTTGCTGGGTGCCCTGCTCTGCCAGATACCTCCTCAAGTCGGGAGACATGGTTGCCTTTAATTGTTCGCACATCATTAACTCTTCAAGTCCTTCAAAGGTTTTTGCCAGTCCTGACAACTCCCTCCAGCGCGTAAGGTAATTTCTCACCCTTTCCGCGAACTGTGCGAAACTCTCTCCCTGAACATAGGTTGGCTCTTACATGGGGTCCACTGAAATCTTTGTAACAGTGCGTTACGTAAGGCTTCAAAGTTATTCTGGTCGTCGAGGAGCATCTTGCTGTAGATGTCATACGCATGACCTTTCAGGGACTGTGATAATTTTAGACAACACAGACTTTCATCCAACCCGTATGCCTTTGCCATCCGTTCAAATTTTTCAAAAAATACATCAATTTTCTCATTCCCGTTAGGAAACGAGTCAATGGAAAATTCATGGCTGCCATCTGGGGGCCTCCCTGTCCTGGGGAGTCTGTCGCCACTGCTTAGGGGGAATTTCCATTCGCTGAACTGCCTTCCGAAGATCTACTTTGCAGTTCCAGTGACCGCATGGCAAGTTCGTGTTGTCTCTCTGCTGCCTTCTGCCTTTCATCCGCTTCCATTCTCCGAAGTTCCATCTCGGCCTGCCGGGCCCTTTCCTCTACCTGACGGGTCTTTTCCTCTTTCTCTGCTTCCATTTTCCTCCAGTCCCTCTCGGCCTGCTGGTCCTGTTCCCTCATTATGTAGGCCTTAGTCTCGGCCTCATCTATCCCCATATCTTTCGCTGCCTCACGCCAGGCAGTTAATAACTTGACCAATTCCGCCATCTTACCTGTAAACCTGCTGTAAGTGCACAACTACAGAATGACAGAAAGAAAAATAAAAGAAGGAACTACTTGTTACCTACTAGGAATTAATCTCTCTATGTCCGCTGCCCCAAAAACCCTAACTCAGACTCGCGCCTAATCTGAGTAATAACTGCTACCTGGAAAAAAATTGATTATGCAGCTACCTTAAACCTGAAATTACCTTCCTATTAGAGAAAAAAAATTTCAATTAGCCATCAATTACCTCCAAGTCATATAAAACTTAATTACAGCTACAATACTCGATTATGAATGCTCCCTGTGGAAAAAACTTTCTGTGGAAAAAAACTTATGACTGGATCAGTTATATAGCTCAGAGTCTAGGGGTAAAGTAAAGCAAATCTATTCTCAGAAACTTCCCTATAGAAACACTCTGTGAATTCAAACAAGATCCCAGAAATGATCTCAACAGAAACAATCCCAGCGACGAGCGACCCCCACTTTGTCACGAAATGGCTTTAAGTTTATAGAGCTTGTCTGAGTGTAAAGACAAGACGCTAGTAAGAGAAAGTCTGAGCTGATAGATTTGTATGAGAATGATAGTGAATGTGGAAGATGAGGCTTATAGCTTCGAGGGTGAGAACCTAGATTGACTCTCCCTCGCCACTTCTGACGTATTTGATAGCTATAGACTCACCACCTCTTACTTCCCTGAAGGAGATAAGGTTTCACTAAAACATCCACAGACACAACTATACTTACTTACTTAGTTGTTCCCCTTCTACCGTGAGGTGTAGAGGTTTGGAAGAGAGAGCGCCAGACTATTCTATTAGCTGTCTTCTTCCTGGCCTGGTTCCATTCTAGTCCTCGGTCCTTCAAAGATTGTCTAATGTTGTCCTCCCAGCAGACTTTGGGTCGTCCTGGAGGTCTGGATCCCTGGCTCTTTGTTTCCCATGCTTGTCGTGGTAGCCGATCTTCTCTCATTCTGCAGACATGGCCAAACCATCTTAGTTGGGACTGTTCTATTTGGGTCTGCAGCGGGTGGGATTTTAGGCCTTGACGTATCGTCTGGTTGCGGACCATGTCTCTTCTTGTTACTTCAACCACCTTCCTCAGATACCTCATTTCTGAGGTTTGGATCTGGCTTTTGTGGGTTGTAGTCATTGCCCATGACTCGCATCCATATGTCAAGACTGGGACATAGGTGGAGCGGTATACAGCCATCTTCGTTTTCTTACCAACCTCTTTCTTGCTGAGGAATCCTCGATTTATGGCCTGATAAAGTCTCCCAGCCGCTGCTTTTTGAGTGGCCATCTCTTCTTTGATGCCCCCTTTTCGGTCTATAATAATAATAATAAATTCTTTAACCTTTAGCACGCTGCATTCTTTTCCCAAAACTATGCTCCTGCCGCTGCATTCTTTTTCACAACCCCCCATTGTTATAGTGGGTGACTTGTAAATTCTATAGTTTTTGTGTTTCATGGTCATTTGCTATCATTTTTGGAATTTATATAAATAAATGAATGATGAATCTGATGATATAAAATTTGTTTGTGTTCATGTTAGATGTGATAGGAAGAGAGGAAAGGAAACATGAAAAAAACGAGAAAAACACTTAAAAAAATAAAAAAAATAAAAATTTTTAATTTTAAAATTATTAAAAAAAAAAAATAATAACCAACACACGAAGAGTCCATATCCCTTGCATCTCAATGAAAGTCATTTGACCAATAGACCAATACAAATCAAATGACGATCTTTTCGTTACACCCATCATCAGTAGCAAAGGAATAAACGCTCTCGTCAGCCGTGATATTCGATCTTAACCCTAAACCTTTCCGACACACTTAATCCTAACCCCTAAAAAAATACATACCAGGAAAGCCATTCTACTTTCGTTTCAATCTCAGCCATCAAACGTATTCTGAGAACCGATATCAGCGCTTATAAAGACAAAAATTTCATCCTTACCTCATGGCGTCAGAATCCAATAGAATTATAACGAAAATGGCCGCATGTTCGATGCTGATTCATTTCGATTAAAAAAATTTACAAAAAATAAACGCGGATACACCCATCACTTTTGTAAGATCGGAAATGGAAGCTAACTCTCTTGTAAATGACATTACAACTTAACATCCGGGGCTGAAAATCACGTGTACACAAGTCATGTGCTAGAAAACGATGATAAACGCTGTCGACATATGTTGACAACAGCTGGGAAAACATAGGTTGCCTTCGTCGACATATGTCGACGGCAGCGTGCTAAAGGTTAAGCACCAAACACGGCGCATAAGGCAGAAACCAGTGCTCTCCAGGTTGTTCGTTGTGACGCCACTCCTCTTAGCTCTTGCACATTATTTAGGCCCAACGTTCTTCCTTCTCTTATTATTGTTCTTCTGAGTGTTTCTTTTGGTCTTCCTTTTTTCCTCTTACCCTCAGGAACCCAAGTGAGCGCCTGTAGTGGTATTCTGTTGTTTTGCATTCGTAGGACATGACCGATATATGACCATCGTCTTTTCCTTATATAGTCGGAGACATATTTCTGCCTAGAGTCTTCTCTTATTTGTCGATTCGTCTTGAATTCTTTCCAACTGATGTTCATGAGTTTTCTAAGACATTTGTTCTCGAATGTATTCAGCTTGTTCTCCAATGATTTTGTTATTTTCCAACTCTCTCAGCCGTATGTTAACACTGAGATAACATTTGAATTAAACAGACGAAGCTTGGTATGTATATTCAATGATCGTAATTTCCAAATGTTAGATATCTATTGAAGGCGCTAGCTGCCAAAGCAATTCTAGTATGGATTTCTCTTGTTGTGTCACCATCCTGAGTCATTTTACTGCCTAAATAATTGAAACTTTCAACTTTCTGTAGTTTTTCCCCGTTCAAGATGATATCAAAGGTCTCGTTAGAAAAGTTCATAGCTTTAGTTTTAGAGGCATTTATTTGGAGACCTATTTTAACCAAGAGATGACACAAATTATTTATTGCTTCTTGGGATTGTCTTGGTGTTGAACTTAAGAATGCTACATCATCTGCGAAATCCAGGTCCCCCAGGAATTTTCCATTTGTCCATTTTATACCTAATTGTTCATTGTGGGTATAGTTTCTCATAACCCAATCAATAGCTATTCCAAAAAGTAGTGGTGACATAATACAGCCTTGTTTCACCCCTGTTTCTACTGTAAACCATTCTGTATTCCCTTTATTTGTTCTAACACAACATCTTGCATTGTCATATAGTGCTTTGATTATATTCACATATTTTGTTGGAAAACCATAGATTGTAAGTATCTTCCACAATGATGGGCGGTGTAGACTATCAAAGGCTTTTTGAAAATCGACGAAGGTGATAATAAGTGGCGATTGCCTTTCCACTGATTCTTCTATAATTGTTCTTAGTGTGAATATTTGATCAATACATGATCGTTTCGGCCTGAAACCCGCTTGTTCTTCTCTGATCTTTTTGTCAGCATGCAATTTAAGTCTTTCTAACATCATGCAACATAATAATTTTCCAGGTACTGATAATTGAGATATACCACGCCAGTTATTACAGTCTGATAGATCACCTTTCTTCGGTAACTTTACAATAATACTGTCTTTCCATTGTTGTGGTGGTTGTTCTTCTCTCCATACTTCATTTATAATATCTAAAATTCTCAAGAGGTTGTTGTCATTAACTGCTTTAATCATTTCCCCTGAAATTTCGTCAACTCCAGCAGCTTTAAAATTTTTAAATCTTTTAACGGCTTGTTTGATCTCGTCCAGCGTGAATTCATCGCAAGTTATTGGCAAGGTGGTTGTGGGTGTTTCATTATTAAAATCAGGTGTTACTGTTGGTGATGGTCTGTTTAGCACCTCCATGAAGTGCTCAGCCCATCTCTTCATTTGTTCTTTTTCTGTTGGTATTGAATTCCCTAATTTACCTTTAACAGGTGTTTCCATAGCAGTAGGCTGGTGACATAGTTGTTTTGTAATTTGATAAAGGCACCTACTATTACCAGTTCTTGCAGCATTTTCAGCTTCTACGGCCAGTTCATTGATGAAATGTCTTTTATCTCTTCGAGTTTTTGTCTTCACTTCTTTATTTAACAAATTATAAGTTAGTTTGCAAGATTCAGCTGCATTATGTGTACTTGCCGCTAGTAGTTTAAGTTTTGCTGTTTTCCTTTCTTGTATTTTATCCCAAGTATCTTCTCTCATCCATTTTTTCTTTTTATGTACTAGGTACCCGGTGGTCGCTACTGCTGCTTCTGTCATTGCTGTTCTCAGTTGTTCCCATTTAGTATCGATTGTCTTGTTGGTGATATCGTTGTCAATTTTGCCTAAAGCATCGAAATAGTTGTTCATTTTGACATTATATTCCTCCTTTATATCATTTGATTGCAGTCTGTGTACATCTATTCTTCTATTTTTATTCTGTTGGTATAACTTCTTCAGTTTAATTCTCAGTTTAGCTATGCAGAGGTTATGATCTATAATAGCTCCGAGATATTTAAAGTGGTCGACCTGCTCCAGGACCTGTTCTCCCAACTTAATCTGATGTTTTCTTTCTTCTCGTGATATCACCATGGATTTTGTTTTAGAGCTGCTTATGACCATCCCTCTCTTCTCCAGCTCTTCCTTCCAGACTTGCAGGTTGGATTGGAGATGTGTCTCTGATTTAGCAATCAGGACAACATCATCAGCAAATGCTAGCTCTGAAATACAAACCTGTCTCATCTTCCAGTACCCCACTGAATACTTTCTTGTTCTCTCCTTACATGCCTTGATAACATCGTCCATGAGGAGTATGAAAAGATAAGGTGACAGGATATCGCCTTGTCTTACACCAGTGGTGGTCCTGAACTCTTCTGACTTATAGTTTGCTGTCCTCACATAATTTCTGCAAGACTTGTAGAAGCTCTGTATAGCATGAATCAGAGGTGCTGGAATGTTCTTTCTTGCCAAACAGTCCCAAAGTTTGCTCCAGGGGACCCTGTCAAACGCCTTTTCGAGATCTATGAAACAAAGATGGATCTCACTCTTGTACTCAAGGGCCTTTTCACTCAGCTGCCTGAGTGTGAAGATTAGGTCTTGAGTACTTCGGTTTGCTCGGAATCCGCACTGGGCTTCATCCAATTGTGGCTCAGCTAGGCATCGGCAGACACAACTATACAGACAATTATATATATGTACAGTATAGTTATATATAGAGAGAGCCTGATCCAGTATAAAGTTTATAGTTTATTTACACCACAAAAATAAATTTCATATCAAATAAATAAAGTGTGTGTTTGCACACCTGAAACGAACAAATAATTAAGAATGACAATTAATAAAATCCAACCCTTTCACCCAAATCATTCAACCTGCCTGGGGAACAAGAATGGATGATTACACACACGGTAAGTTAGTGGAGTCTCTAACGGTGAGCCTCCACTCCTATTACCTATTATTAATTATTTTAAAAAAACAATCTAACACCACTGTCCAGCTGTAGACCCTACTAACTGTCTACACAACCTCTGCATGAACTTTCTGAAGTCCTACACTGCCCATCACTAACACTGCTCCACTAACTGACTTCTTCAGTGCAACCTCAGAAGCTGTCCTCTGCTCTGACTATCTAACTCTTTATAACTTCTGTCTCTCCTCTCTAAAGCATTCAGAAGGAATGTTAACCCTATCTCCCTCCACGAATATTGCTGTTGATGACTTGGGCTTGAGACTCAGGTACTTGACTCGGGCTGTGACTGCGTAAATTCTGACGAACTTAATTCGTTATCGGCCGACTGAACCCACTTAGGATTTAGGGGCAAACAGCATTATTATGGCTGTGAAAAATTAGAACCAACCTCCCTGGCAACGCACCTTTTTAGGAGTGGTATATCGAGCTGAGATCTCAGGATTTTAACGATGAACACGTTTCCGCTGAAGCGTGAGGCTTCACTGCAAGAGAACGGCTATCTTCTCCTGGTGCAGATGTACTTGGCGCCAGTAACTACCGCGTCACCAATTTTCTTTTGCCTCTGCTGATGCCTCAACCCTTTCTGCTGAGAATGGCCGACTATCTGGCAAACTGTGAGGCAAATTTTGCACCCCTCTCTGTGTGCCGTGAAAAACTGCTGTGAAACAAATAATAACACCAGATATACTACACATCAAAATGTACACATCTCTAACACCTAACTCCCTTAAATACATCTCCCGTCTAGCCCCTACACACCTCTACGAATATTGCTAACAAGTACTCCTACCCATCTCCCACCTCAACGTAAATATCTGCCTGGTAGGAAACCCCAGACACTGCTGACCTAATCTGTTACGTTAATCTCGCCTCAGCGTCAAAACAATTCATACACTGAATGAAATCCCTTACGGCAAAATTCCTGGCCCTACTTTATTTTACAGACTGACCAGAAGTTATCAAATTTACAAAATATAACCACACCGTTCTAGGAAATATTAAATCCCATCTCAGTAATATTAATTACACAACTATATATATATATATATATATATATATATATATATATATATATATATATCATCATCATCATCTAGGAATAATAAAATCCCATCTAGACCCGTATCTTCTGACTGCAAAAGGTTATCGATTAAACCCTGGTAATAATTGCACAAAATACGCTCACGTATTTACACTGCAGATATTATAATCAAATCGAAGTTCCATATATCAGACCTCAAAATTGCAGTCTAGCCTAAGGACTTAACCTTATACAATGAATTTCACAAGCGTATTTACACTTACTATCTCAAAAGCCTAGACACACAGTTAATATCTCAACCCCTATACACCAACCAAAGATAGTACTAGCTTATCATAGAAAAATGTATATGCGCACTTACATTTTTATTATTTCTCTAAGATAGCAATTGATGGCCCTGTCGTTATAAACAAAAGGTAAGTTAACTTCCCAAAAAAACTTTACTTTATCGGGCTAAGATTCTATTAAGAAACGAACTTTAAGTATGACGCTTAAATTAAAATATGGACATACCCAATCTCGAATTTCTTACTTAAGAGCAGATGAATATGACTTAGATTTTCACGGCTGATAATTCTGGAGACAAAAAGACCCGCTAATGACTAGATGCGGGTGTATATCATAAAAAAAGAACGCTATAACCCACGTCGTACGTCATCGCTTGGCGTCTCTATGGAACCAATAATCTTGCCGTAATTTGTTAATAACACTGACAAACAATATTTTTCTTTCTTATATAAGAATAAGTGTTCTTAGGTCAGTTTCTTGCACTGACTTGAAATCCGTTTATCTCTATCACATCGGGGTGTTAAGATATTTGTGAATAAATATATTTTTGGGAAACCGTTATTTGCTCCGTTTCATTTTTACTATATAAATTATTAAAAATTAATAAAATGCAAAATAATTCCACTTTTTATACTGTTACGCTATTTTTCAAATAGTTACTGTATTTTGAAATAATTCTGAGCGAAATATGGCTTCTAGAAGTTGTAGAAATTCGGCTGATCTGTTCTGTTACGTGTGCGGATATTTTACCGATCGTGTTCACCAGAAAAACTTTACACCATTACTAAAGAAAGCATATGAACTTTATTTCGATTCGAAAGTTGATGATGCAAATAAATCTTGGAAGCCAAATGCAGTTTGTTCGACTTGTGCAAATACATTGGCAGGTTGGTTACGAAAATCGCCGAAGCATAAGTCGATGCCTTTTGGAGTGCCAGTAATATGGCGTGAACCGACAAATCACGCTACTGATTGTTACTTCTGCTTGACAAATATCTATGGTTTCACTTTTAAAACTAGAAAGTCTGTGGTTTATCCAAATATTGAATCGGTTTCGAAACCAGTGCCTCATGATCCAATCACGTGTCCGATCCCAGTTCCACCAGAACAATATCCGTTGGACGTGAATGAACCATCAGAAAGTGATAGTTTACCTGCTTTAGAAACTAATTCTGACTCGGATTATATACCGGTGAATGATGGTGTTCACTTAATTAACCATTCAGAACTTTCAGATCTAATACGTGATCTCGCTCTTACCAAAGGACAAGCGGAATTACTCGGTTCGCGACTCAAAGAATGGAATCTTTTAGCGCCCAATACTCCGATATCTAAATTTCGTCATAGACACAGAGAACTTGTTCAATACTTTGAGATGGATGATGACATTTGCTATTGCAAAGATGTAAACGGTCTAATGGTGCACCTCGGTCATGAGCACATAGTCAACGAATGGCGACTTTTCATCGACTCTTCCAAGACTAGTCTAAAAGCCGTGTTATTGCATAACGGAAATTTATTTTCATCAATTCCAGTCGCCTATTCTGTTCATATGAAAGAAACTTATGACAATATGGCTATACTTTTGGCAAAAATAAAGTACAATAACTACCAATGGCGGATTTGTGGAGACCTAAAGGTCATTGCAATTCTCACGGGCATGCAGACTGGGTATACTAAATTTTGTTGCTTCCTATGTGAATGGGACAGCCGCAACAGACAGGAACATTATGCAAGAAAGGTGTGGCCTATCAGGGATCGTATGCAGCTCGGGCATAAAAATGTAATACACGAGCCATTAGTTAACAAAGATAGCATCATTTTACCACCGTTACATATAAAGTTGGGGCTCATGAAGAATTTCGTAAAAGCGTTAGATAAAACGAGCAAAGCATTAACTTATCTTCGAGAAAAGTTTCCGCAAGTTAGCGATGCAGAGATAAAGGAAGGTATCTTTGTAGGACCTCAGATTAGGAAAGACAAACAATTCGAGAACTTGTTACATGGTAGTGAACTTCGCGCATGGATGGCATTCAAATCGATCGTCGATAACTTTCTGGGAAATCACAAATCTGTCGACTAAGTGCATATTGTTAAGCAGTATAGATGCATACAGAATTATGGGCTGTAACATGTCCCTCAAAATCCATTTGCTCGATTCGCATCTTGACTTTTTCCCTGACAACCTTGGCGAAGTCAGCGATGAACATGGAGAACGATTCCATCAAGATATCGCCGTAATGGAGTCACGTTATCAAGGACGGTGGAGTGTGACCATGCTTGCCGATTATTGTTGGATGCTTCATCGCGATGTACCACATGCCATTCACCGACGAAAGTCGACTGCAAAGAAATTCAAGCCTACATAACTGTTATACTTCTTGTACGAATGATGTAATACTGTATGCATTGTTAAAATACTTCAATTGCGTATTTCTAGAGATCCCGACCTGATAGAGAAAAACGGTTTGCAGATTTAAAAACAGCGCATTAAAATTGACCAGAAAAACAGAAATGTTAGAGAAAGAAAAAAAAATTTTTTTTTGTTAGCCAGTGTAATTTGACCCAGGCCAATTAGATTGTAAGCAACTCGTGAGTCATATTTATTCTGATCGCGTGCGTCTTTCTTGCATCATGTTATCTAATAATCTGCCGGTTTGCGTGAGCAAAATTAAGTTTGATTCATTGTAGCGCCCGGTTTTACGTACCTGGGTAGAGGTTCAACACCCACCCATCGATTTACTGGGTAGGGGTTATTAACGTCGGAAAATTTTCACCCCGCCTAATAATTCTCAAGCGCCTACTACAATAAAAATTTACCGCAATTATTTTACAAAGAAAAACCTACGTGATCGCAATTACTATAGAGAAAGGAAGACTGGTGCAAATCTTAAATTAAAACCGACAGTCATCCCTCCTGAAAACGCAATTAATTACCAAGAGAAGAAGACTAAACTCAATTACTTACTGGACAAAATTACAGGGATAAAAAGAATGGGGCCTATGGAAAATAAAATCACAGTAACTCCTCACAGTAAGGTGTCAACAACTAAATGTTATAAATTCTCTATGTAAGGTGTCAACAACTAAATATTTTACGTTCTCTATGTAAGGTGTCAGCAATGAAATATTATAAAGTCTGTATGTAAGGTGTCAACAACTACATACTACAAATTCTCTATGTAAGGTGTCAACAACCAACTACATTATAAGTTCTCTGTGTAAGGTGTCAACAACTAAAAGTGTCAACAACCAACTACATTATAAGTTCTCTATGTAGCATGTCAACAACTAAAAGTGAACAACCAACTACATTATAAGTTCTCTATGTAGGGTGTCAACAACTAAAAGTGTCAACAACCAACTACATTATAAGTTATCTGTGTAAGGTGTCAACAACTAAAAGTGTCAACAACCAACTACATTATAAGTTCTCTATGTAAGGTGTCAACAATGAAATATTATAAAGTCTGTATGTAAGGTGTCAACAACTACATACTACAAATTCTCTATGTAAGGTGTCAACAACCAACTACATTATAAGTTCTCTATGTAGGGTGTCAACAACTAAAAGTGTCAACAACCAACTACATTATAAGTTATCTGTGTAAGGTGTCAACAACTAAAAGTGTCACCAACCAACTACTTTATAAGTTCTATATGTAAGGTGTCCACAACTAAAAATGTCAACAACCAACTACATTATAGGCCTCGTCTGCTTCACGCAGGTGTCTCAGTGTGTGTCCTTAGTTGTGATGTGCGACGGAACGAACGGAATAATTTGTCTTCTCTTTGTTACTTTCACAATTGCCTCCATGGCTGGCGGAGGTGTGGATTTTAAAGTTGCTACCATAAGTGAAATGGGTTCATTTTCGATACAAGACAACAGGAGGCTGAGACGCTTGGGAGTCATGACCCAAGTGGGCCCACCCCCCTTAGAGTGTAAAGGAGTATACTGGGCCGAAACACTTGTCGGATGGGGGGAACTCCTTCTGATGATCAGATTGCCTCCTGTTGTATCGCTCTGTAAAGAGTTTCCTATCATAGTTGCATGGTTAAACCAGTGACGATCGGGAAAAGACCAACTGACTTCTGGAAAGACAGATGACACTGGGAAAGACTAGAAACCGGCTGACCGGGTTAGCACCCCGTAAGCTGTATTACAACTGCTACAGAACCCAAAAACGATAGATGCCCCCAGGATTCACCGAAAGGGGGGGAAAATGATGAATCCACAGGCGCCTTATTGGAATCGACCAGACCCGTTACACAGACTTCGAGCTCTGAACAACGGCTGGAATTTCCATGTGCCTGTGGTAGGAAATTCTCTACTTAGAGAGGAATGAAATCCACAGAACGAAATAGGGGTGTGAGAGCTCATCAGGGGGAGATCAACAGCGCTCTGTCTCGACAGGTAAGACATTAGAAGAACGCAGCCAGGAGTCAATCCACAGTGCTGAGTACATTCAAGTTGATCTGCCTGATGATGATCTCACACACTTCTTGGACGGGAAGAGAGATGCAATCAAGTTTCCACCTGCCAGTGCAAAAGGGCTTTGGGAACAGCTGGACGAAGCCTTGGCAAAAGAGTTGGATAACAACCTGAAGCAGATAACTTTGGAGAAGAAGCTGGAAATCTTCGGCGACATAATATACAGGGTTCGTAGCGACCTGGAAAAACCTTGAAAACGGGAAAAAAAATTCCAGGCCTTGAAAAGCCTGGAAAAATGGCTAAAAGCCTTGAATTTCCCGCATCGGACCTGGAAAAAAATTACAAATCGGAAGTTGTCCATTTTTTGGTTATTGGTGGTATTTTTCGTTAAACTTCAGTTACCGTAGAATTTTTACTTCCCTTAGCGCACTAAATCCATTTCCAGACGTTTTCGGCAGTTTGTGTTTTCGGCGATTTGCGTTTTCGGCGATTTGCGTTAATGATGTGAACGCAGATTTATTTTTAGCGCTCGCCTCTGTTGTTACTCGAAAGCTACTGGGAAAAAATTGATTTATAACCTCAGACCTAAGGGTCTTTTATATTTGGACATGCGCCCTAATATAACCGACTAGGTTGAACGGGACGCGCCTCGCCAAAATGAGGCAAAACTTTAAAAAAAAAAAAACACCAAGAACTTGTCTCTACGCATTCAAGTTGCGTTAAATCGTTCATTTCAACTGAGGTAAGTAGGCTGATAAATTCATTTATCTCATTTATAAAACATATTTACATAAGTGCAGTTTATAGATAGACCTACTGTACTTGCGGCTGTAAGTTACAATGTAGGCCTATTTACAGTTTTATTTTTAACCATGGCCAAAATTAGTGTTTGAATGAAATTTCTTGGTTTACAACTGCTTACAGGAATATGTTTGACACAGTTTAAGATGGTCAGGAATAGAAATTGATGGCGATTCTATATCCTATAGCCTACCCTGTTATCAGACCATGTTCCACTGTTCATTTCACCATATTTTTTTGAAATAAATATATTTTGAATGCTTTTTTTTATTATATTTATGATGAAGAGACATATCCCGTTCTCCTCTGCAGGGTTATAATTAGGATATGCCTAGGCCTACATGTTTTCAATTCCAGATAACATGAATAACCGCCGATACATGAAAGTGGCATCACATCTGTCAAATCGCTGTAATTAAGATACATGAAAATTACCAATTTTGTGCATAGGCCTATGTTATTTAAAATTTAAAAAATAATAAAAAAAATTTTTTTTATCGAAACAAACAGAAACAATAAAACAAAACAAACCCCAACAAAAAAATCAAACAAAAATAGTAAAGATGGGGAAGGGGTGTGTGTGTAAAGGCCTGATGTTTCCAGTTAGATATTTAATAGATTTTCACTTATCATAAGTGTTATAAGGATATCATCATACCTTCACCCTCCCAATTACTATATATTAACTTTTGTTCTAGTTAAATATTGTTTGACTATATTATTCATGCGTTTAGAACTTTGACTTGGTAAATATACATAGCTTAGGTCTGTCTACTCATAAGTTATTTGTGTGTTCCATTTTTTTTTTTTTTTTAAACAGAAAAGAACACAACCCCAAGGAGAAGTTTTTCCCTCAGAAACATCAAAACCATCTAACACTACTCCCTCGGACACGTCAAAATCGTCTAACACTACTAGGAGACCTACAGATGTGACATCATTTGTGACCAAGGAAGAAACTCTCAGAGCTGAGATTATTTGGACTCTTTTTTCAGTGAAAAGTCACCATAGTTTTAATTCAAATTTCATACGCAAAAAGGGACATATTCTCTTCTGTGGTAGTTTTTATTCAGCCTTCAGCTTTATTTCAAGACCTGAAATTCAGATTGGTGCATTTGGAACAGTAGCTGAAAATAGGAAGCATTTTCCTGTAGCACTGAAGAAAAAACAACTCAAATTGAAAAAGACAAATCATCCTGTGTTTTGTGCGACAGAAGATAAGGCATGCCGACAGTCATCTGGCATGATACGAAAAGATTTAACCTTATATCTACTGTTCACTCCAATGATAATATAAACAAGACAGTTAGAAAGACAAATTCTTTAGGGCAGAACAATTCAGAAGCCAGTGCTTGCAGAAAAATACAGCAAAAGTATGGGAGGTGTCGACCACTTCAGCCAGCTAGGTGCAAGCTACCCCTACCCACACAGATCCTATTTTTATATCATTTCTTAGTTGAAACTGCCCTGGTCAATGGGCACATAACCTACAACACTGCCAACTCTACAAAAAAAAAGATCAGGATGTCAGTATGACTCTTATTGAACCTGCTATTCTTCGACGCAATGTGACACCTTCAAAACCACAGGTCACAACAACACGACTTACTGAGCACCACTTCATTGATAAATATGAAAGGGCAAGGTACAAACCAGACTGTAAAGTGTGAAAGGCTGCAGGGAACAGAAGCCAGACTTGCATGTACTGCCCAGATTGCAATGTACCTCTATGCCTGATACCCTGCTTCAAGTTATACCACACAGTCAAGGATTATCAACGATCCAGACAAAGACTCTTGCAGAGGCCTTCAGCTACAACTTCAATCCCAGTTAATGAAAAAAGCAGCTCAGACTCCAACTAGAGGTACTTAACTACTCAAACATTTACAAACGCTCATTGTCAGATGCCACAGACGCAGAATACACTCAAAAAAGACAAACACGAAAAATAGTTTTTTTTTTGCATTTTATTCACAATTTTATTAGCCTTTTATGTTGATATACGTGGTTAATCGTTAATACGTCAGTCAAGCTTATTTTATTCATTACCATCCATGTCACTAACATTTTATTGTGCTGACGTTGAATAAATTCACTAAAAACTGGGAAAAGATGTCTGTTTTTCAATCTTTTATGAATTTTAAAAAAAAAAAACAGTTCTTTTTATAGAAATCTGCAAACACCCTTGGTAATGGGAGACGGTAATGCTCCGGATTGCTGGTCAGCAAAGTGATAATTATATCTGAGAAAATTAGATGAGGAAAATATTAGAGTTTCCCATCCTTGAAAATCACGTGCTGGACCTGGAAAAACCTGGAAAAAGCCTGGAAAATGCTTGAAGAAATTTGCTATGAACCCTGAATATATCTTTACTGTCGCAAAGTGTTCGGAGTCAGGGAGGCAAGGGAAAGTAACCCACCACGGAAAAGTAGAAGACAAATTAAAATAGAAGAAATCAGGAAACAGAAGAAGCATGCCCGAAAACTGTTCAAGAACGCAGTTGCCACAGAGAAGGAAGGGTTACAACAGGTTTGGGAGCACCTGAAAGGCCAACATAATGCCCTTTGTAGAGCAGAAAGGTTGTGCAGGAAGAGAAGGAAGACTCAAAGGGATAGGGAAAGATTCTTCAGGGAGCCCTTTAAGTTTGCCAAAGAACTGTTTGAGCAGCCACGGTCAGGTACGCTAAACATCAGGAAAGAAGACCTGGAAGAACACCTTAGAATGACATATTCAGATTGTCGCAAAGATGAGCCGCTCAGCAGCATGGCAGGCCTTAAATGGCCGAGTAAGCCAGGAGCTGAATTTAACACCAAGCCCCCAACAGTGCAAGAGGTAGAAAGCATTGTCCAGAAAGCTTGGTGCAAGTCAGCTCCAGGTCCTAATGGTGTTCCATATGTGGTGTATAAGAGATGCCCTGAGGTGCTCAAACGACTGCTCCGTTTACTAAAAATGCGTGGAAAACCCAGCTTGTAAGCAAGGAATGGAGAAATGTTCCACAAGAGATTGCAGCAATGCTGAAGCTGTATTTTGCAGGGTGTTCTGTCAGATTTTCAACCAGAGAGTACACAATATAGTGGATTGGCCTTGAAGTTGGAATTGCGATGGGATGTACCATCTCTCCAATACTATTTTTCATGGCTATGCAGGTAATCCTCAATGCGGCTGAAGGAATGGCTATAGGCCCAAAGCTCAGTGGAATGTGTCACATGCCACCGCTCAAAGCATTCATGGATGACACAACAATTCTGACATCAGATGAACATCAGGCCCAGAGGATGTTAGCACGCCTGGATGAACTAGTCAGCTGGTGCAGAATGAGCTTCAAACCTAAGAAGTCGAGAAGCCTATCAGTCAGGAAAGGGAAGATAGCAGAGGTCATATTCATGGTTTCCAACCAAAGAATCCTTACTGTCATTGAGGAACCTGTTAAAAGTCTTGGCAGGGTGTACGATGCCTCATTAAAAGACTCGAAGGCAGTGCAACAGACAATAGAAATGGCAGACAGAGGACTACAGATCATAGACCAAAGCAGACTCCTGGGAAAGTTCAAACTGTGGTGCCTCCAGTTCATGTTGATACCGAAGTTGCTGTGGCCACTGCTTATATATGAAATAAGCACAAGTACAGTGGAAGCTATAGAGCAGAAGATCAACAAGTTCATGAGGAAATGGCTATTGGTTCCACCAGGTCTGTCAGATGTAGCACTGTACTGTAAAAAGTCAAAACTTCTGCTTCCCTTCAAGTCAGTTGTTGAAGAGTACAAAGTTGGAAAGGCAAGGCTTGCAATGATGCTACGAGAGTCAGCTGATGACGTGGTTAAGTCCATTCAGCCCACACTGAAAACAGGAAGGAAGTGGAGAGTGGAAGAAGCTGTTGATGCCCCAAGAATCACTCAAACTGAGGGAGGTAATCGGATACACACAAACAAATAGACGGGGATTTGGTCATGGAGACATCCGCTGGTGGTCCAAGGCATCAAGCAGGGAGCACAGAGACATGGTAGTTCAGGAGATAAGAGGAGCTGAGAATGATAAGAGGTTGCAAAAAGCAGTGCAGCAGGTCCAACAAGGCCAATGGACTACATGGGAAGGAGCCCTGCAGAGGTCCTTGACATGGAATGATATATGGCATATGGCACCTCTTAGGCTCAGCTTCGTTGTTAGATCAATGTATGACCTGCTGCCGTCGGCCACCAACCTTGTGAAATGGGGAAAGTCGGATGATGAGCAGTGCCCCCTGTGCCATCAATGGTACCTATACCTTGTAGCGGTATGGCGGCTTGTGTACCCTGACAATCCCTAGAGCTATGCCAGTGGGAGATTTATTCCTGGTAGGTTCAACCAAGCTGGACTGGTCTGCATGGGTACGGGTCAGACAAAAGCTGGTACTCTGGTCCTCCAGGTTGGGGGTTTTAGCACAGGGCTGACACCCCTGTCTATGTAAAAAAAAAATTGCACATTACGGAAACAACAATAAATGGAAAAACTTTGCTGCGGGGCGGACATCCGGAGTCTCAGGCTCGTATGACTGACAGTGGTGAAAGCCGAAAGGAAGCCACTGGCATGAAAACGGATGCCCCGACTGCAAAACACGAAACCAGAATAGGTTTTTGGAACATCAGAACTATGAATGAGGCAGGAAAGCCGAGACAAATCACAGCAGAGATGAGGAACTACAAGATACATATCCTGGGAATAAGCGAGAGCAGATGGACAGGTAAGGGGAGAATAAAAACAGCTACAGGGGAAACAGTACTTTATTCTGGCAGAGAGGATGGTCAGCACAACGAAGGTGTAGCCATTATCCTGAAGAAAGGAATGGAAAGGTCTTTACTGGAATGGAAACCCATCAACAACAGACTGATAAGAGCAAGACTGAGAGGGAGGTTCACCAACACCACAATTATACAATGCTATGCACCAACAAATGACAGCGATGAAGAGATCAAGGACGAGTTTTATCAACAGGTACAAAAAGAAATGGAAACTACACCCAGGTACGATCTCATTATAGTAATGGGAGACCTAAATGTGAAAGTGGGAGCACACAATAATTATAACGAAAGAGTAATGGGGAAATGCGGCAGTGGAACTGTAAATGAGAATGGGGACAAATTAATAAGCTTCTGCAGTATTAACAACCTGGTCATTGGAGGAACACTTTTTCCACACAAGGAAGTGCACAAGTTAACATGGGAATCACCAAACGGACGAGACAGAAACCAGATAGATCACATAATGATCAATGGCAGATGGAGACATGCACTACAAGACGTGAAAGTAAGAAGAGGCGCAGATGTGGGAAGTGATCATCACCTAGTAGTAGCAAGACTGAAAGGGAAACTCAGAGCTGCTGGACCAGTTGCAGTCAAACAAAAGATACAACATCACGAAACTGAAGGATCCCCTCACCAGAAAAGCTTTCGTGGTCGACGTAAAGAGAAGATATGAGATTATCAAAAGCCAGGAAAGAATAGAGACCGATGATGTTGACCAGAGATTCAACACCATCTCAACAATATACACGGAAAGCAGCAAGTCATGCTTGGGATTCCAGGAAAGAAAGAGCCAAGACTGGATAACACCAGATACGCTAAACACCATAGCGAAGAGAAAAGAAATGAAAAGAAAGAAAACAGAAGCTAAGTCTCCTAGGTTAAAGGCAATATATAGTGAACAGTACAGTCAGCTGGACAAGGAAGTTAAACGTCAAACCCGTGCTAACAAAAGGACATTTCTGGATGACCTTGCAAGACAGGCAGAAGAGGCAGCACTGAGAAATGAACAAAGCACAATATACAAAATAACTAAAATCATCAGTGGAAAACGAGGTGCAAACAATATTACATTAGTAAGAGATAAGAACAGAAATCTCATCACGACAGTAGAGGGACAGGAAACAAGATGGGCAGAGCATTTCAGAGAAATTCTGAATAAGGAACCACCAGAGACACAATTGAATGTTCCTGAGGCTGAAAATGATCTAGATGTTAATACAGACATCCCACGAAAAGAAGAAATCATCACAGCAATCAAAGGGTTAAAGAACGGAAAAGCTCCTGGTCATGATAACTTAAATGCAGAACTATTTAAGACAGACCCAGAGCTAGCAGCAGAACTATTAGAACCACTATTTGCACAAGTCTGGAAAACAGGGACAACACCAACAGAGTGGAGAAAAGGAATAATTGTCAAATTGCCCAAGAAGGGAGATCTTGCAGACTGCAATAATTGGAGAGGAATAACTCTTCTCTCAGTTCCCAGCAAAATACTAGGCAGGATAATTATACAGAGAATCTCAAAAGCAGTAGACCACAAACTGAGGAAAGAACAAGCAGGATTTAGAAAGAACAGAAGATGTGTAGATCATATATTTACCATCAGGAACATTATAGAGCAGTGCTCAGAATGGCAAAGACAACTGTACATTAATTTCGTTGATTTTGAAAAGGCTTTTGACAGTATACATAGGGACAGTTTATGGAAAATACTGAGGGCTTATGGAATTCCAAGCTGCATAGTGTCAATCATAAAAAGCCTTTATGCCAACTTTACGTGTAGCATTGGGCAGAGCAACCTAACCTTTGAAGTGAAGACAGGAGTACGACAGGGATGCCCCTTATCAACCACTCTATTTTTAACAGTCATAGACTGGGTGATGCGCCAGACAACAGAGGGCAATCCAAGAGGAATAAGATGGACTACATTTTCTACATTGGAAGATCTGGAATATGCAGATGACATTGCACTGCTAGCACATTCACATCAACACATCCAGGAAAAAACGGATAGACTTAATAAGTATAGCCAGCAGGTGGGCTTGAACATCAACCTAAAGAAGACAGAGGTCATGACGCTCAATGTGAGCAACCCTGAGCCCATATCAGTAAGGAATCAGCAACTGGAACAGACAGATGCCTTCACATACCTAGGATGCATAGTAACACCAGACGGCGGAGCAAGCAAGACATCAACAACAGAATGAACAAAGCAAGAACAGCCTTTTTTAGTCTAAACAACATCTGGAAGTCCTCTCAGTACAGCACAAGCACAAAATTAGGATTATATCAGAGCTGTGTGCTTTCTGTGCTTCTCTATGGCGCGAAGAGCTGGAGAGTTACAGAGAAGGAAATGTCGAAATTGTTCTCTTTTCACACAACATGCCTAAGAAAAATTCTCTGAATCTTTTGGCCGAATACCATAGCCAACCAAGGTCTGCTTACTCGGAGCAAGCAAGAGGACATGCACACCATCATAGCTGGCAGACGCTGGAGCTGGGTTGGCCATGTCCTCAGAAGAGACCCCAATGCCATCACAAGAACAGCTATGCTATGGACCCCTGAAGGAAAACGAAAGAGAGGCCGACCAAAAACAACTTGGCGGAGGACTGTGGAGGCTGAGATGCAAAGAATGAACCAGAGTTGGGGCACTGTACGAAGGATGGCCACCAACCGAGCAAAGTGGAATCAATTTGTTGTTGCCCTACAAGACGCCACTAGGCGTAATGGCCACTGACTGCTTTGACGGTCGTCGGCTAAGGATCAAAGAAGAAGAAGAATATGGCACCTCTTAGGCTCAGCTTCGTTGTTAGATCAATGTATGACCTGCTGCCGTCGGCCACAAACCTTGTGAAATGGGGAAAGTTGGATGATGAGCGATGCCCCCTGTGCCAGGGGAGGCAGACACTTGAACACGTGCTCTCAGCGTGTAAGGTGTCATTAGGGCAAGGGCGATACACTTGGCACCATAACAAAGTGCTAAATGAGCTTGCTGCGACAATAGACCTGGCAAGGATGAAGGCGAATAGCAAACCCAGGCCGAGCACCGCAAATACATACTTTCTGAGGGCAGGAAAGGCAGCACACCCCAAACCGAGTAAACCTGGTAGCAGTTTACCATCTCTTCTTGATTGTGCGAACGATTGGGAGATGGCGGTAGACATACCTGGACGAAGGGCATATCCAGAGAGTATCAGAAAATCGCGGAGACGGCCGGATATAGTGCTTCATTCTTCAGCAGCGCTTCAGGTTATACTGATTGAACTGACCGTGCCATTTGAATCCAGATTGGATGAGCAACATTCGTTCAAAGCGGCCAAGTATAATGATGTGGCCGTGGATCTGAGACACGATGGGTTCACTGCAAAGGTCATGGCTGTTGAGGTGGGTGCAAGAGGGCTTGTGACTGCATCAGTGTATGATTTATTGAAACTGTTGGGGCTGAGGGGACAGTCGAGAACAAGGGCAATGAAGAGGCTTAGTGAAACTGCCGAAAAGGCATCAGGCTGGCTGTGGAACAACCACAATGGGCACCGGAAATCGTGACAGTAATCGCTGCGGTACAGAAAACACCAGGAATTTTTCTAATACGTTGAGTTTTTTGGTGTACTAGTGAAAGGGCTGTGACTGAGGGGCAACAAGCGGCGTATATTATAAGAGGTGTTAGGCACAGAATTTCAGTTGCTAGCGTGCAGTGGCTAGCCTCGTCAGCTTCGTGCAGTGTCTCAGTGTGTGTCCTTAGTTGGGATGTGCGACGGAACGAACGGAATAATTTGTCTTCTCTTTGTTACTTTCACAATTGCCTCCACGGCTGGCGGAGGTGTGGATTTTAAAGTTGCTACCATAAGTGAAATGGGTTCATTTTCGATACAAGACAACAGGAGGCTGAGACGCTTGGGATTCATGACCCAAGTGGGCCCGCCTCCCTTAGAGTGTAAAGGAGTATACTGGGCCGAAACACTTGTCAGATGTGGGGACTCCTTCTGATGATCAGATTACCTCCTGTTGTATCGCTCTGTAAAGAGTTTCCTATCATAAGTTCTCTGTGTAGGATGTCAACAACTAAACATTATGCTGCATGTGTGCTTGGAGATAATTAAATAGCTGATTTAAAAAAAAACTGTTATGTTATTTACCCAGGGCTTGAACAACCTTATTGTGTTGTCTCGGGAAGAGGCCGGAGCAACAACTATTGTGCAGGAGGGAGGCCTGGAAAAATTGAAGTCACTTTTGTTTGAGAAAGATCCAGAAATTGTACAAGGAGCAATCAGAGTCCTAGCCACTCTAGCCAAGGGAAGCAAAGTGCGAGTAAGTAGGTTGTCAAGTCTGTTTGTTATTGTTGATCAAAATGGACATCATTACACTCAGGGCAAACCCATAGGTGCTTAATCTCTCTCTGCAAATTTCAAAGGGTGTGAACGCTAATTGTTCCAATAGCAAGCTGGTTGTAATACATGCCACGTGTGTCCTCTCATACGTCCATCCCTGTTAGTCATATGTTTGATGCCAGATTCCAGCAGTCTTAGCCTTGTTGATTCACTGATTGTAGTTCTTCTTCTTTGATCCTTAGCCACCAACTGTCAAAGCAGTCAAAGGCCACCACGCCTGGTGGCATCATGTAGGGCAGCAACAGACTGCTTCCACTTTGCTCAGCTGGCAGACATCCTTCGTGCAGTGCCCCAGCTCTGGTTCATTCCTTACATCTCCACAGTTCTATGCCAAGTTGTTTTTGGTCTGCCTCTCTTTCGCTTTCCTCCAGGGATCCATAGCAAAGTTGTTCTTGTGATGGCATCGTGGTCTCTACTGAGGACGTGGCCAATCCAGCTCCAGCATCTGACAGCTATCATGGTGTACATGTCCTCTTGGTTGCTCCGAGTAAGCAGTTCTTGGTTGGTGATGGTATTCGGCCACAAGATTCAAAGAATTTTCCTTAGGCAGATATTGTGGAAAGAGGACAGTTTCGATATTCCTTCTCTGATACTTTCCAACATTTCGCTCCATAGAGAAGCACAGAAAGTACACAGCTCTCATATAATCTTAATTTGGTGTTTGTGCTGTACTTGGAAGACTTCCAGCAAAGGCTGTTCTCGCTTTATTCATTCTGTTCTTGATGTCTTTGCTTGTTTCGCCGTCAGGTGTTACTATGCATCTTAAGTATGTGAATGTGTCTTTTGGTTCCTTATTATTATGGGTTCAGGATTGCCCAAATTGAGTGTTATGACTTTTGTGTTCTTTAGATTGATGTTCAGACCTACCTGCTGGCTATACTTATTCAGTCTGTCTGTATTTTCTTGGATGTGTTGATGTGAATGTGTGATTAGTGCAATGTCATTTGCATATTCCAGGTCTTCCAGTGTATAAAAATGTTGTCCATCTTATTCCTCAAGGACTGTCCTGTGTTGTCTTGCACATCACCCAGTCTATGACCGTAAAAAAATAAAGCGGTTGATAAGGGACTTCCCTGTCATACTCCTGTCTTCACCTCAAAAGTTAGGTTTCTCTGCCCAACACTACATGAAGTTAGCACAGAGGCTTTTTATGATGGAAATAATGCAACTGGGAATTTAAGCCCTCCGTATTTTCCATAGGCTGTCCCTGTGTATGCTGTCAAAAGCCTTTTCAAAATCAGCAAAGTTAAAGTATTGTTGTCTCTGCCTTCTGAGCACTGCTCAGTAATGATCCTGAGGGTGAAGATATTGTCTGCACATCCCTTGTTCTTTCTGAACCTTCCTTGTTCTGCAATACAGTAGACATTCAAAAATCCGGCAACCTCCAGACCTGAGGAGTGCCGGATTTTTGAAAATGCCGGATTTTTTATGGTTATATATTCTGTATATATTTAACAGAAAATGACTACCTGTACACTTTATCTGCGATCGACAATGCACGATGTTTACGTTTTACACCACTTCTTTTATTTGCTGAATCCATAATGGGGCTATACAGCAGCAAATAAATTATAAAATGAGAAGGAATGAGCAGGAATGTCTGTTAACACGTGCAAGCAAGACCCAACAGCTGCATCAAAACATAAACTGCTCCAGAAAACAGTGGCGCGCCAACGCGGTAAATTTAAAAATGCTCTCCGAAATCCATGCCGGAAATCTGAAGGAATTGGATTATCGATGGCCGGTTTTTTGAATGTCAACTGTAATCTGCAAGCCAAACACTGGCTGCGATTATTAGTTACTAGTCCCATAACCAGGAACTCATAAGCACAAACGTCCATCTGGGACTATATTCATATGGTAAATGGCCACGACCGATGGTCATATAACAACTTGTGCGGACGATCAATGACGTCCCCCCTAGATACATACATTGTTCACAGCTAGTGTAGTATCATATTTAATAAAAAAATTTATAATATAAATTGAAATGCGCTTTGCAAAAGATGCGCTTAACTAGTACTTGAAATATAGCCCTAATTACTGGCTTAACTCTTTCAGTCCCATGCAAAAAAGTGGGTTTGGCCCAAGCAAAAATGGCCACCCCAATGCGTTTTTATTGTTGTTGTTTGGAAATAATTTTTAAAAATGTTCATATGCATAAATAACTTTGTTGTTGTATATGAAACTGAAGGTAATTGGATGTACTTTACTCTTGTGCTACAAGTATAAAAGCTTTCATTGAAAAATGATTAGTTATTCAAGGTAAAATGGAGGATATGCGCTTAAAAAAATCGCTTTAAAAATCTAAAATAAATATCTCAAAACAGAAACACGTTCACTCTTAAACACGTGCGGTATTTAAAAGAATGTACTTGCAGTCGGAAATGACGTTTTGGGTGGTTTGTGTTAGAAACAGTCTCAAACAGAGGCACATATACTAAAGGCTTTTTAAAGTCGATTGGGCCAAGCGCGTCTAACCCCTGAGCCTTTATAAAGTCGATTGGGACTTAAAGAGTTAACAACTCACTCTCTGCTTCCCCCCCCCCCAAAAAATATTTGAAGATTTTTTTTGAGATATCAAAATTGGTCAAATACTAACATACCAATAGCAGTAATAACTTACAAGACAATAAGGCAATCGTAAAAGAAAAAATTGAATAATAACAAATGTGTCAATAGATGTCATTAGTAAAGTCAAAGTAAAGTAGTGCCAAATGATCACCTGTTAGAGAATGACACTGCAATCAATGATTCATCAAGGCTAAGACTGCTGGAATTTGGCATCAAACGTAAGATCAGCAGGGATGGACGTATGAGAGGATGCATTCAGCTTGTTTACAACCAGCACACAACAGGAACAATTAGCATTCATACCCTTTGACATTTGCTGAGGAAGACTGAGCACCTATGGGTTTGCCCTGAGCGCAGTGATGTCTATTCTGATCAACAATAACAGTGTGTTGTAACCATGTGTGTTGTATATATACAACCAGGTGGGCTGTAACCATGTGTGTTGTATATATACAACCAGGTGGGCTGTAACCATGTGTGTTGTATATATACAACCAGGTGGGCTGTAACCATGTGTGTTGTATATATACAACCAGGTGGGCTGTAACCATGTGTTTGGTATGTAGAACCAATTGTGCTGTAACTATTTGTGTAGAATATAGAACCAGTTGTGTTGTAACCACTTGTGTGGTATACAGAACCAGCTGTGTTGTAACAACTTGAATGGTATATAGAACCAGCTGTGCTGTAACCATTTGTGTGGTATATAGAACCAGTTGTAACCCTTTGTGTGGTATATAGAACCAGTTGTATTGTAACCGTTTTTGTGGTATATAGAACCAGTTGTGTTATAACCATTTGTGTGGTATATAGAACCAGTTGTGTTGCAACCACTTGCATGGTATTAAAGAACCAGCTGTGCTGTAACCATTTGTGTGGCATGTAGAACCAGTTATGTTGTAACCGTTTGTGTGGAATATAGAATTGGCTGTGCAGATAAGGTAGGATATGAATCAGCTGACTTGTGACTTTATTTTTAGTGTTCAGCAATCATCAAAGAAATTGGCTTGGATACTTTGCTGAAACTGCTATCCAGGATGGAGACAGACGAGATGGCATCTTCAGCTGCACTGGTTATACAGAATGTCATCACTTATTACACTGGTCTTGACAAACATCAGGCGATCTTGAAAAAGTATGAAGAGGAGAAGAGAAAAGGAGAAAAACTACCATACCCACATTTGAAGCTTGGTAAGTGATTGGGTAGTTTAAAAAAAATTTTAATTGTATCCAAGCTTGGGCTTTGATGAAAATGTATTCTGTCATTTAATGTGAATTATTTTTGAGTTTTGATGTCTGTTGTCATCTCAGGTTATTATGTATAATATTTGTAATTTATACAAGAAAAGCACAGACTCACAGCTGTGAGCATCACAAAATATAAGAAAAGGAACTTTCAGCTGTGAGCATCACAAAATATAAGAAAAATAACATACATCTCTGAGTGTCACAATGTATAGGAAAAGGAACATACAGCTGTGAGTGTCACAATATATAAGGGAAGGAACATACAGATGTGAGTGTCTCAATATATAAGGGAAGGAACATATAGCTGTACGTGTCACAATATACAAGGGAAGGAACATACAATTGTACATGTCACAATAAACAAGAAAAGGAACATAACAGCTATGAGTGTCACAATATATAGGAAAAGGAACATACAGCTGTGAGTGTCACAATATATAAGAAAAGGAACATACAGCTGTGAGTGTCACAATATATAAGAAAAGGAACATACAGCTGTTAGTGTCACAATATATAAGGAAAGGAACATACAGATGTGAGTGTCTCAATATATAAGGGAAGGAACATATAGCTGTACGTGTCACAATATATAAGGGAAGGAACATATAGCTGTACATGTCACAATATGTAAGGGAAGGAACATACAATTGTACGTGTCACAATAAACAAGAAAAGGAACATAACAGCTATGAGTGTCACAATATATAGGAAAAGGAACATACAGCTGTGAGTGTCACAATATATAAGAAAAGGAACATACAGCTGTGAGCATCACAATATATAAGAAAAGGAATGTAACAGCTGTGAATGTCACAATATATTAGGGAAGGAACATACAGGTGTGAGTGTCACAATAAGTAATGGGAGAAACATACAGCTGTGTGTGTGTGGCACAATATGAAATGGAAGGAACATACAGCTGTTTTATTGTGATTCATGCTTGTTGAAGAAAGCTCTTGAATATGCTGTGTGTGGGATTACCATCTTGACAAGCATTTGGTTTAATTAGCTGGAGGAACTGAGGGAGAATAAGCTGCCACACATCATCTCAGTATTGTCACCAATTAAACTACCAACAACATAATAAAGATGTGACTGTGGCGTGCACTGGATCAGTTATATTCACAGGCAGCACCACTTCTGTAACATATCTCAGGCTGTTTCTAGACTCATGTTTATCTGTGGGTTGGAGGACAAATGAGGCTCATTTGTGGGTCAGAGGATGTTGGGGCTCATCTGTGGGTTGGAGGACAAATGAGGCTCATCTGTGGGTTGGAGGACAAATGGGGCTCATCTGTGGGTTGGAGGACAAATGGGGCTCATCTGTAGGTTGGAGGACAACTGGGGCCCATCTGTGGGTCAGAGGACATTGGGGCTCATCTGTGGGTTGGAGGACAAATGAGGCTTCTGTGGGTTGGAGGACAAATAGGGCTCATCTGTGGGTCAAAGGACAAATGGGACTCATCTGTGGGTTGGAAGACAAATGGGGCTCATCTGTGAGTCAGAGGAAAAATGGGACTCATCTGTGGGTCAGGTGACAAATGGGGCTAATCTGTGGGTTGGAGGACAAATGGGGCTCATCTATGCATGGGTTGGAGGACAAGTGGGGCTCATCTGTGGGTCAGAGGACAAATGGGGCTCATCTGTGGGTCAGAGGATGATTGGGGCTCATCTGTGGGTCAGAGGATGAATGGGGCTCATGTGAGTTGGAGGACAAATGGCACTCATGTGTGGGTTGGAGGACAAATGAGGCTCATCTGTTGGTTGAAAGATGAATGGGGCTCATCTGTGGGTTGGAGGACAAATGGGGCTTATCTGTGTGTTTAAAGATGAATTAGCATACCTGTCAACCTGTACGAATTTTTCATACGATGTACGGATTTTTGATACTTTTAGCAGTGTACGGCCATACAGATTCGTTGTACGGATTTTTCTCCCCCTACCCAAAAAAAAAATAAAAAAAAAATTTTTTTAAATTCTAAAAATATTTTCCAACCCAAGTTTTTTTTAAATTTTAAATCAGAAAATATTTTCTAGCCCAGGTTTTTTTTTTTTTTAACCAATTTTGTTTATTTTTAATTCTGGAAATCTCGGCGTTCATTTTAAACTAAGGTCTCTCCCAGCCACTAATCAAATCCTTTGGCACTCCTCCAAATACCGGTCCCAAATGACTCAATACGGTTTGTGTTAGAAAATATCCCTTACAGGGCCTCATTTTGACATATGATAAAAAATATACGAGTAGAAATGAATGGGAAACTACTCTTGAAACACAGAAATTGCCAAAAAGGATTTTTTGGTGGCCGGTGAAGTGAAGTGAAGTCAATACGTATTAATAATGTTAGAAGGTTATATGTTGAAATTTTCGCACAAAAGTTGTAAATACTGCCCGAAAACATGTTGTTTGTGACTATAGCACCACTTAAACTCTGCTAAATAAGAATGAAACTTTCCACGACTAGTGCCGCCTTGGTGACATTGTTTCCTCTTCGCTTGCATCCATACACCTTCAATAGTTTGGGTGTGAATTTCACTGTGTACAGGGTCAACGAAATTATTAGCATGAACAACAACCGTATGATCATAGATGCCATGGTTTAGTCGACCAACGTTGTTGAGCATTAAAATGTAATTTTAGATTTTTGTTCCCCATTTAATGTCGCCCCTGAACCGGCATTACCAAATGAGGCCCTGTAAGGGATATTTTCTAACACAAACCGTATTGAGTCATTTGGGACCGGTATTCGGAGGATTTCCAATCCTTGTATACCCAAGAATTCGGCAAACACTTTGAATTCAGCCTCAAACGCTTTCCGTTTTCGGCATGACATCACGTATTTTTAAAGTTACCTGTTATCAACGATGCCATTTTGTTTAAAAAAGCTAAGTACTTATAACTTCGTTAAATATTGCTGTTGTTTTGCTTTGTTGCAATTTAATCGCGGCCTTAATCTTTCCAGTTAGGCCTACATCTTGCCCCTCAATATATTTCTGATAAATTGTCATAATATTCTGCGTAGGCCCTACATAACTAGAAAAAAAAAGTTTCTTTGCGTTGAGTAGGCCTACTTTATTCCAGTGCTCGAGATTAGCTGCTTTATGTTTTAATAAAGTGGCAATCTGTTATCACTTTAAGCTACCAACTCGTAAATAATAATTTTGTAAATTTTTGGTGGTACGTTTTTTCTTCCTAGATTTGATATTCTGTTCATAATTTTGTTTATTTTCATTTATTTTTTTTGCTGTTAGCCGTTTGCTTTGTTCGTTGTATTTTTTAATCATTCTCTTCGTCTACAAAGATTATTAGTTGAAATATTTCATCCACTGAATGATGGCTGAGCCTAATTCAAAGAAACAAAAGCTTGCAGGTCATGGTAAGTTTCAGGTCGAATGGGTTAAACTCTTCCCTGGCATTGTAGATGCATCCAAGTTAGGATCAACCCATGCTTTGTGTAGATTATGCAGCAAAGATATTAAAGTAGTAGCTTCAGGATTATATGATCTGAAAGTACATTTTAAATCGAAATTGCATGAACAAATGTTTGCAATGAAGAAGGGAGCATCTATTAAGACCTTTTTTGCTCAGCCAAAGCAGGAAGAGGCTGGCATTATAAGGGCTGAAGTTTTATTTGCCAATTTCATTGCCCAGCATAACTTAACTGCATCTGTTGCTGATCACTTTTGTGACTTGGTGCCTGTAATGTTTCCTGACAGTGATATTGCCAGAAAGTTCCAGTCGAAGAGGACCAAGACAACACTTATCATTTAAAAACTGCCTGGCTCCATCTGCAACAGAACCAGTGATAAAACTGTGCAGGGAAACACCCTTCTCATTAATGGTTGATGAGTCAAATGACAAGAAAACAGAGAAGCGGTTAGCTATTATGGTGAGAGTTTTTGAAGAAGGATTGGGACCAAGAACGAGATTGTTGGACATGCCTGTATGCAGTGGTGGAACCAGTGAGGCAATATTCAGTGATGTTGATAATCTGTTCACAAAATTTCATACGATTAACATTGATACATGCTGTGCAGACTTAAGCAAACAAATGCAATTCTGCAGAGTGCTAAAAGTGCATGTGTTGATTATAATACAAAACACTGTACATCGAAAGAACAGTGTACATCATGATCACTAAGTTTTTTATATGTAAAGAACAGCATGAGACTATTAGCATGTTTTATATCACAATAATTCAAATGCTAATAGATTTGTATATGTCATTTCTCATTTTAAAACTGTATTGCGTATAATTTATTAATATATTTTTTGCGTAAGGATTTTTGGGTGTTTGTAAGGATTTTTTGGGTCTGGCGTACAGATTTTTGTCTCAGGAGGTTGACAGGTATGAATTAGGCTCATCTGTGGGTTGGAGGAGGAATGGGGCTCATCTGTGGGTTGGAGGACAAATGAGGCTCATCTAATGATTGGAGGATGAATAGGGCTTACTTATTGGTTGGAGGAAGAATGGGGCTTATCTGTTGGACGACAAATGGGGCCCATCTGTCGGTTGGAGGACAAATGAGGCTCATCTGTGGGGTGGAGGATGAATGAGGCTCATCTGTGTGTTGGAGGGTGAATGGGGCTCATCTGTCGGTTGGAGGACGAATGAGGCTCATCTGTGGGTTGGAGAACTAATGAGGCTCATATTGGTTGGAGGACGAATGGGTTTCATCTGTTGGTTGGAGGATGAATGAAGCTCATTTGTGAATATTATTTGAGATGACTGCAAGTAAATACATTGTTATATGTCATGTTTTGTCATCCGTGTGTCATCTTTAATGTTTATGTGTAAGATAAAACTTTCATGTTTGTCTTGTTTGGCAGACGATGAGTATAAGGCTTTCCTGGACGAAGTCTTCAAAGGACTGGTGAAAATGTTGGTCAGTGCCAAGGTCACAGCATTTGGTCGAGACTCAGCGATGGAGTTGATCACCAAAAATGTCACTTCTAAAACTGGAGCAGACTTTACTAAACAATTCTTGGAGACAGAAGGTCTGAGTATAGCAGTTACTGTCTGCTTTTATTTAACAAGTGGCTTGTTGTTGTGTGTTGATTGATTGTTTGTGTGACTTTTTATGTGTTGATTGATTGTATGACTTGTTGAATGTTGATTGATTGTGTGACTGTTTGTGTGTTGATTGATTGTATGACTGTTTGTGTATTGATATATTGTATGACTTGTATGTTGATTGATTGTGTGACTGTGTGTTGATTGATTGTATGACTGTTTGTATGTTGATTGATTGTGTGATGATTGATTGTGTGACTGGTTGTGTGTTGATTGATTGTGTGACTGTTTATGTGTTGATTGATTGTTTGACTAGTTGTATGTTGATTAAATATGTGACTGGTTGTGTGTTGATTGATTGTGTGACTGGTTGTGATTTGATTGAATGTGTGACTGGTTGTGTGTTGATTAATTGTGTGACTGTTTATGTGTTGATTGATTGTGTGACTGGTTGGGTGTTGATTGTGTGACTTGTTGTGTGTTGATTGAATGTGTGACTGGTTGTGTGTTGATTGATTGTGTGACTGTTTATGTGTTGATTGATTGTGTGACTGGTTATGTGTTGATTGATTGTGTGCTGTTTATGTGTTGATTGATTGTGTGACTGTTTATGTGTTGATTGATTGTGTGACTGTTTATGTGTTGATTGATTGTGTGACTGTTTATGTGTTGATTGATTGTGTGACTGTTTATGTGTTGATTGATTGTGTGACTGTTTATGTGTTAGTTGATTGTGTGACTGGTTGTGTGTTGATTGTGTGTGTGACTTTTTGTATATTGATTTATTGTGTGACTGTGTGTGTGTTGATTTAATGTGTGTGGTTGTGTGTTGATTGATTGTGTGACTGGTTGTGTGTTGATTGATTGTGTGACTGTGAATGTGTTGATTTAATGTGTATGGTTGTGTGTTGATTGATTGTGTGACTGGTTGTGTGTTGATTGATTGTGTGACTGTGTATGTGTTGATTTAATGTGTGTGGTTGTGTGTTGATTGATTGTGTGACTGGTTGTGTGTTGATTGATTGTGTGACTGGTTGTGTGTTGAATAATTGTGTCACTGTTTATGTGTTGATTGAATATATGATTTATAGTTTTGATTAACTGTGGCTGGTTATGTATTGATTTACTTTATAGTTGGTTGTGTGTTGACTGGCTGTGTGGCTGTTTGTGAGTTAGTTGTGTGGCTTGTTGTGTTTTTATTGTGTGATTGGTTGTTTGTTGATTGTATGGCTTGTTGTGTTTTGATTGTATGACTGGTTGTATGTTGATTGGGGACCCCAAGATGCAGCAATAATGAATGCAGTCAGCGACTCATAGCTTGACTGCCTGCGTCAGGACCAGCGAATCAGAGCTGGTCAAGACCGCACTCCACCTCCATGTGGTGGTCCTGGAAACAGTCTGCAGCAGTGCAGTCTGGCTGAGCGAGTGTGGATCGCAATGGGAAGGCAAACCCGGTTCCTAAAAAATGCAGTGCTGAAGTCGGATGTGTCGACCAAAAGGTGCAGATATCACAGCTTAGGCGTAAACAGACACAACGCAACCACCGTCCTTTTCAGGGCGAACGAAGAAGAAGAAGTATGTTGATTGTAATGCTTGTATGTTGATTTTATAGCTTGTTGTATGTTAGTTTCTCACATGTAAGCAATAGTTGTCTCATTTTTTATAACATGTAAGGAATAGCTGTGTTAGTTTCTCACATGTAGGCAGTAGTTGGGTTAGTTTCTCACATATAGGCAGTAGTTGAGTTAGTTTCTCACATGTAGGCAGTAGCTGGGTTAGTTTCTCACATGCAGGCAATATTGCATTAGTTTTTCACAGGTACGCAATAGTTAAGTTAGTTTCTTACAGGTAGGCATAGTTGTGTAAGTTTCTCACTAGTAGACAGTGATTGTGTTAAAGCCTCACATGTAGGCAATAGTTATGTTTGTTTCTCACTGGTTGGCAATGGTTATGTTTGTTTCTCAAGTGTAGGCCATTGTTGTGTTATTTTATCACATGTAGTAATAGTTGCATTAGTTTATCACAACTGAACAAAAAATATTATTGTTCCTAAAATTTTCAGAATGTGAGAATGTGTTCATAATCTTGTTGGTTTCTGGAACTTTCAGGTGTTGAGAACCTGCTGACAGTAGCTGGGACTCAGAAGGAATTTAAGACTCTCCCCATCACCCCTCAGTCCAGCATGCATGCCTCAGTGGCCCTGTCCATGATCTATGATGACTTTGCTAGTGACAAACAGAGGGAGAAGTTCAAGGAAAAATGTCATGAGTATTTCAGGTGAACATTCATTAAGTGTTAAGGGGAGGAGCTACACTGAAATGCTATTTTTGTTATTAATCATAGGATTTCAACTAAAATGCACAGACTTAACCTGCATCAATCATCATCATCATGTGACGTATTCTCTCCAGAACGTTGTCTCCATTACAGCTGCTCCGAACGCCTCACGATTCTGGGCAAGTTGACCTGCAAGACAAGTTCAGACTCTCTGTGATGTCCTGGGTCCACCGTCGTCTAGGTCATCCCCTTTCCCTCTTTCCAGGGACCATGCCTTCCATTACTAATTTCTCCAGACTATTATGTCTTTTTATATGACCGAAAAATTTCAGCTTCCTTATGCGATGGTATTTAGGAGCCAATTTTCCTCTACATTTAGTGAGTGCAGTACTTCTCTGTTGGTCTTTTTTCTGTCCAGGGTATTCTCAACATCCTTCTGTAGCATTTCATTTCGAATAATGTAATCTTTTTTGCAACTGTTTTATTGAGTGTCCATGTCTCGCAGCCGTGTGTTGCTACTGGGAATATACATGCTCTGATCAGTTGTAACTTTGTTTCTTTGCTTGTGCCTTGCCATAGGTTTTTCATCTGTATTAGTTTATGTGAGGCAATTGCAAGTATTCTTTTAATTTCTACTGCACAGTCGCCAGAGCTGTTGATGATTGATCCTAAGTATTCAAATTCATTAACACCTTCCAGTTCTTCGTTATCAATTTCAATTTCTAGTTTGATCTTTACTTTGTCTGTTGTCAATACTTTGGTCTTCTTAGTGTTTAGGTATAAATTCTGAGCCTCGCTGTGTTTTTTGGTGGACAGAAGTAATTGTTCAAGTCCTTCTGGGTTGGTCGATAGGAGGACTGTGTCGTCAGCATATCTGATTTCCGGGATCTAGTACCCGCCGATGTTAAATGGTCAAACTCTGTGTGTTCTTGGTCATCTCTTACATTTCTCATAATATTCTCGGCATAAATGTTAAACAGGTAAGGGGAAAAGGTACAGCCTTGTCTTACTCCTGTCTGTACTTCAAACCATTCTGATGTTTCTCCATCTAATCTTACGGCTGCCTGTTGTTCTTGGTACAGCTGTGCGATGAGTTGTATAAGGTGGTTTGGAAATCCCATATTTTCCATAATAGTCCATAACTGCTGATGTTGTACACAGTCGAAAGCTTTGGTGTAATCAATGTAACAAGTATATAGGCCAACGTTAAATTCTCTACACTTTTCTATGATGATCCTCATATTGAATATATGGTCTCTGGTGCCTCTGCCTGGTTGAAAACCCGCCTGTACTTCATTAATTTCTGTTTCTAGCTTTTGTTGCATTCTTTTCATTATGATATATAATAGTATTTTGCTGGCATGGCTTATAAGAGCTATAGTTCTGTAGTTTGTGCACAGTTTCAGGTTGCCCTTTTTTGGCAAGGGTATGTAAATTGATCTTTTCCATTCCTTGGGCCAAATTCCGCTTTGCCAGATCTTGCAGCATAATGCATGGTATATACGAGCGCTGCCTTCTCCTGCCTGTATCATTTCATCTGTTATTTCATCACAACCAGGAGATTTTCCACTTTTCAAGTGTTTGGTTGCATTCCAGACTTTGTCTATGGTAGGTTCTGGTTCACATTCCGCTACATTCATGTTGTTGTTATTTGCCGCTTTGTTTATTTCCTTGTACTCGTAGATTTCTTGACATTAATCCTTCCATCTGTTCAGAATATCTTTACATTCTGTTAGAGTGTCGCCCTTCTTATAATATTCAGATTAGCCATTATGGATTTCTTGGCTGTACACAAGCAGACTCGAGAAGCCATACGTGAGCTGAACTGGAGTGGGGGAACCAAATAGGATCCAGGCCTTCCTCAAAAAGAGGAAGTGGCTGCCTCTCACTGTGAGGTACTATCCCTTACACATTCCAGTCCTATCCCCTACATCAGTCATAGATTCGTATAATAAAGAGTTTGATGGTAGTGCATTATTGGTGGCTATGAAAATGGTGGCCATATTGGATTCTATTGTTCTATTTCAAATTGCTAAGGCTTTTTTATTTATTAAGCTACAAATAATAAATTTTAACAGAAGGTTTATGATTATATTATAAAACTTTTATAAGATTTTATTTATGATAACTTTAGTAGATCCAAAGTGACAGTGCTTTGAATTTAGTGTCTAAAAATAGTTACAAATTTGGCTAAATTTTAGATTAATTTTTTCAATAAATCAAAAGTTTGACAAGATATCAAAAAGTCAATCTGACAAAAGTTTTAAAATATTATGGACAGTATATGTGCCAAGTCTCAAGGCAATTAATTAATAAATGTGCAAGTTATAAGAAATTTAAGAAAAGAAAAATAGATTTTGAGAAAATCTAATTTTTCTCTATAATGAAACAATAACTACAGAAATATATAATATCCAAACTAAAATTACTTAATTTTAATTCAGAATATACCAGCAGCACATCCAGCTTTCTTTGAATATTCCTGTCTGGCTTTTTGTTGAGATTATTGCCTCAATGCCTTCCTTGTCTTAACACAATTATCTGCCAGTTGTTGTCACTTTCTTGCTCCTACCAGTCAACAAGCCTTTTTTCACTGTTCAACCTAGAGCTTGCTTGAAAAATGTAGCAGCAGTCTCAGGTCCTTCATTAAATTCTGCTAAGCACTTAAAAGGCAGAATTCCATAAGCTTTCATGAATTCTTCTTCTTCTTTCGTTCGCTTGAAATATATTGTCTGTATCTGCAATGTTGTTTCTTGTATAAACTTCACTGTCTTTTGTAGTTCATACAGAGGTCCATATAGTTTTGCTTCCAGTGTTGTTTCTCTGGGCCAGTGGGTTTGCCTCAATATATCATATTCTGGGCAGTCTTGAAGTACGTGTTCCGCAGTCTGGGGTGCCTGTCCACATGTACACATGGCTGAATTGCCAATCTTGAATTTTGTATACATGTGGCTGCGGAGTCGGTTGTGTCCTGTTCTGAGGCGCAGAATGACAATTTGTTCTGATCTGTTCATAGCTTGGTAGTCATCCAGCTTTGGTGTTGGTGGCTTTCTGATTGATTTGATCATCTTTTTCTTCTGATGGTACATAACTGGTACATCCGGTTGCTCGTCTGCAGCACCTTCTTCAGCCAGTCGGTCTGCTCTCTCGTTTCCTGGTATTCCACAATGAGACGGTATCCATTGCATGGCGACCCTGCACTGGTTGCACAGTTCAGAAAGTAGGGCTTGTATACCTGGCAATTTTCTGGACTGAAGTGCTTGGAGTGCTGATCTTGCATCTGTCAGGAATACCACAGGCTGTGGACCGAGATTGGTGTTCTACAGTTTCTCAGTTGCCACCTTGATTGCCTGGATTTCTGCATCATAGTTGTTACAGAATTTCCCCGTCGGTACTCTGACCGTATCCCTAGTGTTGTTTGGGTATTCTATGTACACTCCTGCTCCTCCATTCTTTACTGCATTCTGTGCTGACCCATCCGTGTATACTCGGACCCAGAGGTCCTGTGGGTATTCATCTTCCAGGAAACTGAGAATGACTGTCCTACGTTGCACGCTGTTCTATTCATCCCTGTCGAAAATTCCTTTCACTTTTGTCTGGATGTGTATTGGTAGTCCAGGCTCTTCTCTCCAAGGGGTTTGTTCTGGCACAGACTTTAGGGGGCTGTCAACTTCAGGCAGGTCTGAGGTTTGTCTACGAAGTTGTTTGGCCTGGTGGATGAAGCTGCTTCTTTTCAATCGGCCCTATTGCTAGGTTTTGGAATCTGTCCTTCATTGGATGGCTTGGCATACAGAGGAACTTTTCTGCCTGTGTTAGCACTTTCGTGTCTCTGCGTTCTCGCAGTGCTTGTATCCTCCCCATTTTCTCCATCTCCACTATAGGCGTTGATTTCATTGCCCCCGTGATGACCCTAAGCGCCTGATTTTGCACCTTATCTAGCTCTTGTAATGTGGTGTTTGATGCTGGACACCACGCAGCTGACCCATATTCCAGGTGTGGTCGTATGCCCTGCTGGTAAACTTTACTAAGTATTTTCCCGCTGGTTCCCCATGTGGTTCCACTTAGTTTTCTCAGGATGGCTAACTTCCTCCTGGCCTTTGTTGCTGCCTTGTTGATGTGCTGCTTCCATGTCAGCCTATCATCGAATGTAACTCCGAGATAGGTGGGTTGTTTATCTTCTCTCAGGAGCTCTTCATTTATCTTGATGACACCAGCTTTTTGTTTGGGAGAGAGGGTGAAGAGCGTAGTGCTGCACTTGTCTGTGTTGATGTTGACACACCATCTATTTGCCCACGAGGTTAAGGCATCTATAGCTCTTTGTAGCAGTTTGGTGGCCACTGTTGCATGCTCATCTGTGCACCATATTACCAGATCATCAGCGTACATTGCCACTTTCATTCCATGTGGTAGTTCAGCAACCAGGTCATTGATGTAGACTAGGAAAAGTGGGGGGGACAGAACCCCTCCCTGAGGGACGCCATGACGCAGTAGAATTTTCTTACTCTTGAGGCCATCTATTTGTACTCTGGCTCTTCTGTTATGCAAGTATGCTTTCACCCATTTGTACATCTTACCATTCATTCTACAGTTTCTCAGTTTCTTCAGAAGCCCTTCTTTCCAAACCTTGTCAAATGCTTTCCTTAGATCTATCCATGCTGCTAGTACTAGTTTCTTATCTTGGAACGCATCCTCAATCTCTTGGGAAAGGTAAGTTGCCTGATCTTCGGTAGAGTAACTCTGCCTAAAGCCCGCCTGCTGTGGTACAAGAAGGTTTTCACTTTCAAGGTACCACTGTAGCCTGAGGTTGATGATACGTTCCACAGTTTTGCAGAGACAGCTTGTAAGGCTGATTGGTCTGTAGCTGGAGGCAGTGGAACTGTCTTTTCCTGGTTTTAGGAGTGGTATCATGATTGCTTCCCTCCAGGTCTGTGGAACTCTGCCGGAGTTCCAACAGATATTGAAGATCTGCAGCAGCTTTGTTTTTGCTGCGGTTCCCAAGTTCTTAATCATTTCATTGGACACTCCATCAACTCCTGGCGACTTTCTCATTTTCAATTTGGATATTGCAAGCTCCAGTTCTCTGAATGTGATTGGTGCCTCCATAACTTCAGGTATGGTTCCATCTCGTCCTGCGTATTGTTGTTTCTCACGAGTCTCCTGTTGCTTCTCTGGGCTTATTTCAAAGTTGTTGTCTTTAGCACAGGAGTCTGCAAAGTGATCAGCTGCCTGCTCTCCCATGAGGATGTTTCCATCTTTTTACAGAGCAATCTTTGAGTTTCTCCCTGTACCTTCATCGTTAAGTTGTTTTACCAGCTTCCACAGTTTCCTTGTATCTCTTTCGAAGTTCAAGGACTCTGTTTTCTCCTTCCAGCTTCTCCGCCTGTGGTGTTCTTGGCATGGACTGGTCTCTGCCTGCTTTCGAGATGTTTCCACGTCGTTGTGCAGTTGCTCTAGTTCACTATTCCAATATGGTTTGTAGTGCTTACGAGCTCCTCTAGGTATTGTTTCACGAGCAGTCTGTAATATGCCTCTGCTGAATTCACCGACTAACTTATTGATGTCTTGATCTACAGACAGATCTCTAGCCAGTATACTGGTACGATGCTGGTACATTGTCCAGTCTGCCTTCTTGTAGTTCCACCTAGAGAGAGTGCTGCTGTCCTTGACAAGTTCATTTTCCACAATTAGGAAGACTGGCCGGTGGTCTCTACCTCCAAGTTGTTTCCATACAACACGTGTGGTGTTCCACTCCAGGCCTGGTGAGTGGAATGCCAGGTCTGGTGTAGAGGTGGTGTGCCATGATCTCTAGTAGAAGGTTGGTGGGTCGATTGGCTGGTTAATCAGGATAAGCCCATTGTCATCCTGCCAGTTTTCAAGCTCCTCGCCCCCTTGTCCATGTGATCATAGCCCCAGCTCTGTGAGTGGCTGTTGAAGTCTCCGCACACAATCAGTCTTTCTTTTGCTGGGATTGTGTCTAGTGCCAGTGTGCGGTCACTCGGACAGTAGTAGTTGAGCAGGTGGAATTCTGAACTTTCTGTCCTGAGATGAAGCATCTGGTATTCCGCCCCCTCCATATATCTTTCAAGCTGACATGCACTGATGTTATTCCTCACGATTGTCAGTATTCCACCCTTTTGCCTGTCTATTCGGTCGGATCGGTAGCACTGGTAGCCTCTGATTTTGAAGGCTATGTCTTTGTTGAGGTGGGTTTCTTGCAAGCAGCATACATTTACTTGCTCATCATTCAAGATATTTTCAAGCTCTAGTTTTTTGCTGTAGCCATCTTTTTTACTGTTGACGCCTTCAGCATTCCAGTGCATTATTTTAAGTGGTCTTTGCTTTGCTTGGCCAGTAGCTCTATTCTCATGCCTCCTGGCTCCACAGGGCAATTGAAAAGGACCCCCAGTTGTAGGGGTTGGGCCCTTTTGAGGCAGAGGGCCCGGCACTGCGTCTGCCTGGGTGTCCGTCACAGGATGAGTGCCATAACATTTTGTAGATATAGACATATTTCCATAGCGTGTGTGCGTGGCATCCTGATTGCTGTGGTGCGCCCCTTGGCTGGTTGCCTCTGTCTTCAGCACCTTGACTTGCTAGGGCAGACTGTGGTCTTGCTCGAGTGTAGGAGGGCCTGGCCAGTCTTGGTTTTTCGGCCGCTGATGGCTGTACTTGAGCCCCATCTCCACGTCAAGGAGCTGGCCTCGATGGGGCGCTTTCATGAATGAAAGGTATGCTTTCGCACTTTACTCCAAATTACTGAATGGACACACTCATTTGAGTTTTGGGCTACCTTTTTTCACAGGGACTCAACAGTTTCAGATTTGTAAGCCTGTCATATTCTGGTGTCAAGTGCTGTGTTCAACAGTTTAAAGGCTTGTGGATACATTTGTTATGCCCAGTAGCATATGCATTTCTTAATAAGGTTTCTTCACAAAACATCTTGGCCAGCAGGACAATACTGATGTTGGGGATACATGTCAGTAGAGTAGCAGTGATGAAGACTAGCCATGATAGAATTCTTCATATCAGCAGCAGTTGCATGTTGCCTGGTAACTCTTTAACAATAAATACCTAGTTTTCGGATGGCTGCATCAATCAGTTATCCGCAACCACATTCCTCCAAGCGTTAATTTTTGCTTGCAGCAATCAGTAATTACATTCTGAAGCACAGCATACATTCTTTTACCTACATGATCTGTGCACTGACATTTCTTTGATAATTTTAACCTCATGGCCATATGGTTTAATTTCAATAGCCTGCTTGAATGCTTTGCTGTTACCATCACTTAGCATGGTGGTGTAGTGGAATTTGTGTCGTGTCAGAGACCGGCTTCACAAAACATTATCTGCCTCAGCCTCCAACCTGAACTTCCTAGAAAGAGACAAATGTTCACATAAGTAAAACTTCAAATAAAGATGTAAACAAGCATTTTTTTAAAAATGTGATAGGAAACTCTTTACAGAGCGATACAACAGGAAGCAATCTGATCATCAGAAGGAGTCCCCCCATCCGACAAGTGTTTCGGCCCGATTACTCCTTTACACTCTAAGGGGGGCAGGCCCACTTGGGTCATGACTCCCAAGCGTCTCAGCTTCCTGTTGTCTTGTATCGAAAATGAACCCACTTCACCTATGGTAGCAACTTTTAAATCCACAACGCCAGCCGTGGGGGCAATTGTGAAAGTAACAAAGAGAAGACAAATTATTCCGTTCGTTCCGTCGCCCTTCACAACTAAGGACACACACTGAGACACTAGCGCGCAGCCTTAAAGTACAATGGAAGCAAAACAATACATGTAAGTAATGAAATATGTTTCTAAACTTGATATTTATGGAGACCAAAATAATGACATGAATATGCTTGTTTAGACAAGGGAAACATAAAGTAAGTTTCAAAAGTAAATACCTTCAAAATGTATATCACAGCCTTGCTTCACTTTCCACTTGATGAAGTTTCCAGTCTTTCGTCTGTTATCAAGAACCAGCTGTTGCACATGTCTGGCAGGCAGTTTTTTTTAATAACACATGGGCTTCTGTGACAAGACATGTCAATAAAATACATTTGAAACAAACATTAAATTGAGGAAGCAAATATGCACTATGCTTACAAGAATCATGATTGTGTATTGAATTATGAGCAGTTATCTGTTATTCTATCGAACAGATGGCCATGTTTGCTTCATTTCAACCCCTAAACCTAATCCTTACTCCTGTTTAGTGCGTCTCTGAATTCTGTTTAAAGGCCCTATTGAACAGATGGTCCGCCATGCTTCATTTCAACCCTCCTTGCCTTAGTACTAATGGCCATTTTTTTACCATAATAATAATAGTCCCTTCAGTCATAACTGACTATGGGAATGCGCCCCTGAGGTAACAGCCCTCAGCTGTTTATTTTCCTGGTGCTCCTTTCGACGTTTTCTCCTCTCTTCTGCTTGTTGTGTGAGCTTTTCGCCCAGTCTGAGGTGGCGCCATAAATAGCATTGCCACTTGGTGCGATCAGCAGCTTCATCCTCCCACGTTGCTGGATTTATGTCCAGTGCCCTCATATCTCTCTTGCATACATCTTTGAACCTCACCTGCGGTCGCCCAACTGTTCTTTTGCCATCTGCTAGTTGTCTGTAGAAGATATCTTTCGGGATGCAACCATCTTCCATGCGGCGGACATGGCCAAGCCAACGTAGTCTGTGCTGTCTAAGCAGTGTATACATGCTTTTCAGACCAGCACGTGACAACACCTTTACATTTGTCACTATCTTTCCACGAGATGCCGAGGATGTGGCATGGACACCGTAAATGGAAGGTATTGAGCCTTCTTTCTTGCTTAGCATAGATTGTCCAGGTCTCGCTGCCATATAAAAGTGTGCTGGTGACGCAGGTGTTATATACTGCAGCTTTGGTCTTCGTTGTGAGTTTGAAGTTTCCCCAAACACGCGATGTGAGGCGGGCAAAGGTAGCTGCAGCTTTGCAAATGTGGCTGTCAATTTCTGTATCCATGAGAGTTTGTCATTGATGGTAGACCCCAGTGCAGCACCCACATCCTGACTCAGCACATTCGTTTTCTTTAGACTTATTGTGAGGCCAAAGTCCTTGCATGCTTGGTTGAAGCAATTCATCAAGCTCTGAAGCTCCTGTTGGCTTTGAGTGACGACTGCAATGTCATTAGCGAACAACAAGTCTCTTATAGTGACCATTCTGATTTTTGTTTTTGCCTTCAGCCTTGAAAGATTAACTCTCTTCAGACCTGATATTTTGTATCATTTTCTCATTCTCTGACATATCTGACTTCTAATGTTCCTTGATACATTATAATTTGAAGTCTACCCAAGAGTGTTATACATCAAATTGTTTGTAATTGAACAGACTACCATATTTAAATGTAAAATTAATATTTTAAAAATTTATATTGATGTGAGTTTTAAAAAATTGAAGGAAAGTCAACAGGAAAAATACACTAAAATTATAAACATGATATTTCACAAAGAAGAAAAAAATAAAGTATTATCAGAACAATTAACAACAGTCATATTTTATTGTAGTCTGACCATTTCTGCATTGTATGTTACATTTCCAAAACAATTCAACATTAAATAATAAAATTATGCAAATTTTTGAAATGTTACATAACTATGCTTTTCACAAAAAAATTTTTTTTTTTTTAAATCTTCCACTGAATACATTACAGTTATTTTAGGTAGCTGCAACATCTTAGCTAAAATAATGAAATATGACTTCAGTAGACATATTTCTAGTGTAACACTGTATGATCACTAACACATAAGTAAAATCAGTTATGAGGGTGACATAATAAAGACTCAACACATCTTTATATATTTCCTATTAAGGCTTGTGGTATTCTGACAGACAATTCCTACCTGCATGAAAACATTAAAAAAAAAATATCACAAACTTTACATTTAACTTTTTATTTTTCTTTCAATCTTTACAATCTGATATCAAAGCTTACAACTTCTTTTTGTCTCTGTACACTTGGGGTCCATGGTGTGCCGAGAAAAAACTGGTGGCTTTGAAGCAAGTAGTGCATCATACAAACTTATATTCCCCAATTCCGGATTAGTTCTTCTGTAAAATCTAGCTGACCATATCTAGCTGGTCTTCCACATCTGGGAGTTTTTTCTGCTAGTCTTGAAATAAAATGTAAGCATCTACCATAGCAATATCCAGAAAATGAAAAAAAGAGTTATCCAATATTTATTGGGCTTTCTCAAAACATTGTACTTGTTAATTGGCTGGTCACTCTTGTCCACTACTTTCATAACTAACTACAGTATAAGCTAAACCAAATGGTCCATTTGCAGTGATCCTACCTAAATAAACATCAAAGTATATCCACTAACAGCATCAGCAAGAACCCATAATTTCATCCCCCATTTTGTTGGCTTGTCTCTAATATTCTGTCAGAAAGAAAACACCCTTTTCTTATATATATTTTCTTATATTCTTTCATAAAATTACAGTTTGAAGAATTCAATGGGTCTCAAAAACTGCTTTGTATTTTCTCTGGTGCTTACCTCTGACAGTTGCAGACTGGAACCCTCTCAGGCAAAAAAGGTGGAGGGTTGGAAGGTGGGCCTTCATCAAGTCCATCATAACCAAAAGATCTGCAAGAAGAACAATTTAAAATTAATTTTTACAGATCAACAATAGAATTCAAAGTTACAGTTTAGTGTACACAGGAAAATTGACACACATTACATTTTCCGTACAAAGGAATACTGTCAGTCATAAAATCATATGATGTAAATAATAAATTTTAAAAGCAGAGACACAGGGCGAATGAGGTCAGAAAAATCAGCTGATTCAGAAGTTACGTGCGATCCACTTTATATTTATTTCCTGGTGCCATGAGTTCTATGTTAACTGTTTGAAAGGTGAAATATTTGTTTCTTTTTTTTAAAAACAAACAGAAAGCAGCTATACTGACTACAATAGCCCACTAAAACGACTGTTTTACTACTTTTCAAAATCAGCTGTCATTTCGTTAACGAAGTAACATTACCTTTACATGTACGGCTGGTGATCTGAGTTGTTCTGAGCTGTATTTTCGCCATCCAACTCATCAGACGTTTCCAAGTCCTCTGAATAATCATCAAAACAGGAATCTACATCACTAGATGCATTGTAGTCATTTTCAGACTGCATTTTGTTTACGACCTGTTAAGTCGAGTTGATCGGAAAAAATTCAAAATGGCGGACGGACAAATTCGGTGTTTACGTTTTTCTGCGTGTAATTTCAAAGTCAAAATAAGTGAAAGCTGTATATTTTTTAGCACAAATATAATTTTTAACATGTATTCTTAATATAAAACATAGATTTGAAATCAAAATTAAAAAATAAATGTGCTTTTTTTACTTCAAAAGTCATCATTCCGTTTGGAACGATTTTTTATATATCCGGTCTGAAGAGTGTTAAACAGACGGCCATCTGACCTATTGTGAAGGCATATTCCTTAAGTTGCATCTCTGAATGCATGTTTCAAGAGTAAGGCAAAGAAGATTCCGAAGAGGGTCCGAGCCAGAACACAGCCTTGTTTAACGCCACTTTGTATATCAAAGGGCTGTGACGTGCTTCCAGCATATTGGACTGTTCCCTTCATGTTGTCATGGAATGACTTTATCATTTCCAGCAATTTCGAAGGGCATCCTATTTTCAGGAGGATTTTGAAGAGTCCATCCCTACTAACCAGGTCAAATACTTTTGTGAGGTCTATAAAGGCGATATATAGGCCTTTTCTGCTCTCTTGATTTTTCCTGAAGCTGGCAGAGAGAAAAGATCATGTCTGTTGTTGAGTTACCAGCTCGGAATCCACACTGTGACTGGATATATGCGCTCAGCTAACTTGTGTAGTCGCATTAAGATAACTTTGGCAAAAACCTTACCAACAATACCAAGAAGAGAGATGCCTCTGTAGTTATTGCAATCACTTCTGTCTCCTTTATTTTTATACAGTGTTACACTTTTTGGCATCTCACATGTCTTGAGGAATAGTTGTCTCTTCCCAGCACTGGCACAGCACCCTATGCAGGGGATGTATAAGTGGCTCTTACAGCGTTTGATTAAATCGGGAGTAATCCCGTCACTGCCTGGTGCTTTGCCAGAGGCCAAGCAATCGATGGCCTTGCTGAGTTCCTCTAATGTTGGTCAGCATCCAGCTCCTCCATAGTTGGCAGACATTTGACAGCATCAAGGGCTGCAGGCGTAATGGTATTTTCTCAAGCGTAAAGCTCAGAGTAGTGCTCGACTCACCTCTCCATCTGCGTACCCTTATCGGTTAGCTTCTCTCCGCTGATGGTTTTTAGCGGTGCCATCTTACTTTTTTGTGGATCAAGGGCTTTCTTTATAACGTCATACATTTGTCTAATGTTGCCTGTTTGCACTGCGGTCTGGATGCTCTCACTTAGCTGGAGCCAATAGTCATTTGCACAGTATCGAGCAATTTCTTGAACTTTGCTTCTCGTAACCGTCAGGATCTGTAGGGTTCTAGCACTCGGTGAATGTTTGTATTCAGTCGCAACACTGCACTTAGCTTCAATGACAGGTGTCATCACATCTAATCAAGCATCGAACCAGTCATTTGACTTCACTGTTTTCTTACCAAAGGTGGCAAGTGCGGTACTTTGGATGGTGTTCCGCAGGTGCTCCCAGTTCTCTGTAACAGTATCACCTTGCTGCGGGCTATGGAGCACTTTCTTGAAGGTCGCGGTAAAGTGAGTGATCATGACAGGGGCTGGTAGCAATGCGTGGTTTCCCTTCATGTCTGACACGATAGAGTTTTCTTGTTTGTGCTCTAATTTTGCAACAAACCAAGGAGTGATCTGTATTACAGTCTGCACTATGGTACGAGCGCATGGAGAGCACAGACCTGAGAAGTGGCCTTCTGACAAGAATCAGATGCAGTTGGTGCCAGTGCTTGGATCATGGGTGTCTCCATGACACCTTATGCTGGGGTTTTGTCTGAAATCGGTGTTGGTCACGCAGAGGTCATGATGGACACACAACTCCAAGAGCCGTAGTCCATTTTCATTCATCTTGCCAATACCAAACCTGCCCAGACATGAAGGCCATGAAACATTATCGGCACCCACTCTAGCGTTAAAGTCACCAAGGAGAACAAGCTGTTCTTGCCTAGGTATGCTTTTGATGACTGCTGCTAGATTCTCGTAGAACTCATCTTTAGCTTCTGAGGCAGAGTAGAAGCATACACACTGACAAGGGTGATGGGACCTGCGCTAGTTTGCAGGTGGAGCGTTAACAGGCGTTCTGATCCATTCTCACCTGGTTCAACCATTTTAGTTGGCGATTTTTTGACCGCAAAACCTACTCCGCGTTCTCTAGTTTTATGAAGGTCTTTCCCTTGCCAGTAAAATATGTAGTCCTTCTCGCTCACCATTCCACAGCCTGCCAGGCGCTTTTCCTGAAGTCGTTTAAGCACATCATTGATTATGGCTGTCTTCCTGACATTGTTTATGTTCTGTAGGTTTTCGGATAGTCCAGTCAACATAGTCCGGACGTTCCAACATCCCAATCTGAGATTTTGCTTATTTCTATTACGATAATTGCTTGGTGCAAAATTTTCTGTCTACAGTTCGGGTTTGACCCTAATCCCCATGCACCCAATGGGGAAAGCAGACAGTGGCGGGACATCACCTTATTGACTGGGGGCTGCCCAGCTTGCAGCAGGCGGCAGCTGTCCAGTGAGATCCTAGAACCTCACCCACTGTCGGAAGTAGCCCCTGGCACCATGCCCTACGCCAATTGGGCAAAATGCTTATAACCGGTAACTGCTACTTCCCGTGTTTTGCCAACACCTATAGGGTGAAGCTGGGGTGTCCTCTCCAGGGCGCGAGCTTGGGCACATATATGGAGATCAAGCTGTTGTCCATGCAGCATGTTCCCCCTCTCCATGCAGCCAGTAGATCCAAAGGAACGGCAGTAGCCGATACAGTTTGGTACCAGCCACATCGCAGGAGTTGCCAGAATAATGTTGAATCAGGGTTTACTCCTGAAGCCAATTCCATAAATGGATATTCCCTCAAGGCAGCGGTGGTTTGAATTCAGAGTTCGTTCTCTTACATAAGCTACCAACTAAGGATCACGAGCCCTATCTGCCTTAAACTGCTGGTTTTAAGGTGCCAGTCGCTCACCTTCGCCCCTTCTCCCATCAGTGGAACTGTTCTGCCGGGCTCAAATTGAGCCACACGTAAAGGCCGGCAGCTGGACTTGGTTGTCAGAGGCTATTTGAGGCGCATGCCATAGAAGTATTTATCTGCAGTGAGAGCTTATCCTCACTACAACTCCCGGCTATAACCTTTGGAACTTTTTTTACCATAACTGTATCACAATAAGTAAATTTTACCTGCGCTGTAGGATAAGTCTTGCTTCCATCACTAACTCTGGCTGTTTCCTGTTAGAGGTAATGAGAGCGTCTCGTTTTTTAAGGCATTTTCACACCAAAAAACAAAACAAAGTGGAGAGACCAGACCAGAATGTAAACACCGCGGCCATATTGTCGTTGCCAGTCACATGGACGCGCACAGCCACTTAAAAATTTAGAATTGAGCAAAAACCTTTTGAGAGAAACAGCGGAATTGTCCGAAGCATGACTGTTTCCTTATATTGAATTAAATGGCAAACATGTTGACCTGGAAATTGTAAATTTCAACTGCGACATTTGCATTCCCGAAATAAGTGACTTGCTTACATTAATATGTGATTTGGATGAATCCAACGATGTATAACTTGTATGGGTGTAAGCTTGGTTGCTATGGAAGAAGCCAGGTCTAATTAGACATATTTTCTCAAGCTTGAGAAAATCTCTCCTTACCATACTTTTTTCAAAGTCAAAATACATATTGTAAGAATGTATTTTGACATTTAATCCTGTTATATGTAGATTCAGAAGATGCTAAAGTATGAGAAAATGAACTGATCTCAAAATCCTTATTTTTTCGATTTTGACTGAAAAATGCTTCCCGCTCCTGCCCTTAATAGTTCACATGTGACATCTTTCATTGTCTAAAGTGACATATGTTAGATGTAGATAAATGTTTTGTACACAAAAGAAATCATTAAACTTGAGGTGGGTTTGAAGTATGACAATACCCTGTTACAGCTTGTGCTGTCTTATTTGAAAATGTCTATCACTGTTGCTTGCAGAGATCTGTTGGCAGACGGAATTCTGGAGTCAAAGATTGAGGCAGTGGCTGCCCTGGCAACTCTTTTACAGGTTGTTTTCTACAAACGTTTGGTATTTAGTTATATGTAGATGTTTGTATTTAGTTGTTATGTGTAGATGTTTGTATTTAGTTATGTGTAGATGTTTGTATTTAGTTTTATATATAGATGTTTGTATTTAATCATATATAAGTCTTTGTATTTAGTTGTTATGTATAGATGTTTGTATTTAGTTATGTCTAGATGTTTGTATTTAGTTATGTGTAGATGTTTGTATTTAGTTTTATATATAGATGTTTGTATTTAATCATATAAAAGTCTTTGTATTTAGTTGTTATGTATAGATGTTTGTATTTAGTTATGTCTAGATGTTTGTATTTAGTTGTTGTGTGTAGATGTTTGTATTTAATTGTATGTGTAGATGTTTGTATTTAGTCTTATATATAGATGTTTGTATTTAGTCTTATATATAGGTGTTTGTATTTAGTTGTTATGTATAGATGTTTGTATTTAGTCTTATATATAGATGTTTGTATTTAGTTATGTATAGATGTTTGTATTTAGTCTTATATATAGATGTTTGTATTTAGTCATATATAGATGTTTGTATTTAGTTTTATATGTAGATGTTTGTATTTAGTTGTTGTATGTAGATGTTTGTATTTAGTTATGTGTAGATGTTTGTATTTAAGTCTTATATATAGATGTTTGTATTTAGTCATATATAGATGTTTGAATTTAGTTGTTATGTATAGATGTTTGTATTTAGTCATATATACATGTTTGTATTTAGTTGTTATGTATAGATGTTTGTATTTAGTCTTATATATAGATGTTTGTATTTAGTCTTATATACAGATGATTGTATTTAGTCTTATATGTAGATGTTTCTATTTAGATGTTATATGTAGATGTTTGTATTTAATTATATGTAGATGTTTGTATTTAGTGTTATATATAGATGTTTGTTTTTAGTCTTATATGTAGATGTTTGTATTTAGTTGCTATATGTAGATGTTTGTATTTAGTTGTTATATGTAGATGTTTGTATTTAGTCTTATATATAGCTATGAACTTTTCTAACGAGACCTTTGATATCATCTTGAACGGGGAAAAACTACAGAAAGTTGAAAGTTTCAATTATTTAGGCAGTAAAATGACTCAGGATGGTGACACAACAAGAGAAATCCATACTAGAATTGCTTTGGCAGCTAGCGCCTTCAATAGATTATCTAACATTTGGAAATTACGATCATTGAATATACATACCAAGCTTCGTCTGTTTAATTCAAATGTTATCTCAGTGTTAACATACGGCTGTGAGAGTTGGAAAATAACAAAATCATTGGAGAACAAGCTGAATACATTCGAGAACAAATGTCTTAGAAAACTCATGAACATCAGTTGGAAAGAATTCAAGACTAATCGACAAATAAGAGAAGACTCTAGGCAGAAATATGTCTCCGACTATATAAGGAAAAGACGATGGTCATATATCGGTCATGTCCTACGAATGCAAAACAACAGAATACCACTACAGGCGCTCACTTGGGTTCCTGAGGGTAAGCGGAAAAAAGGAAGACCAAAAGAAACACTCAGAAGAACAATAATAAGAGAAGGAAGAACGTTGGGCCTAAATAATGTGCAAGAGCTAAGAGGAGTGGCGTCACAACGAACAACCTGGAGAGCACTGGTTTCTGCCTTATGCGCCGTGTTTGGTGCTTAAAGAATTTATTATTATTATTATTATAGATGTTTGTATTTAGTCTTATTTGTAGATGTTTGTATGTAGTCTAATGTGTAGATGTTTGTATTTAGTGTTATATGTAAATGATTGTATTTAGTGTTATATGTAAATGTTTGTATTTAGTGTTATATGTAAATGTTTGTATTTATTGTTATATGTAAATGTTTGTATTTAGTGTTATATGTAAATGTTTGTATTTAGTGTTACATGTAAAAGTTAGTTTTAGTATTATATGTAAATGTTTGTATTTAGTGTTATTTGTAAATGTTTGTATTTAGTGTTACATGTAAAAGTTTGTTTTAGTATTATATGTAAATTTTTGTTTTAGTGTTACATGTAAATGTTTGTATTTAGTGTTATATGTAAATGTTTGTTTTAGTGTTATATGTAAATGTTTGTATTTAGTGTTATATGTAAATGTTTGTTTTAGTGTTATGTGTAGATGTTTTTAGTGTTATATGTAAATGTTTATATTTAGCGTTCTGTGTAGATGTTAATTTAAGTGTTGTGTTTAAATGTTTGTATTTAGTTGTTATATGTAGATGTTTGTATTTAGTTATATGTAAATGTTTGTATTTAGTGTTATATGTAAATGTTTGTATTTCGTTGTTATATGTAGATGTTTGTATTTAGTTATATGTAAATGTTTGTATTTAGTGTTATATGTAAATATTTGTATTTAGTTGTTATATGTAGATGTTTGTATTTAGTAGTACATGTAGATGTAGATGCCTTGTTTTTATGTAGTTTTATATCAGGAAAAACAGTTTGGATACACTGGTTTGTATGTTATGTATAGACAATGTGAAAGAATATATGAGGAATGGTTG